>OZ007599.1:207785756-208385756 GCA_963931845.1 Maratus michaelseni | reverse complement strand
TTTTTTCTGCTATCACTTGACGAAAATCGTGATTTCAGATCGTGAATTTGATTTTTAAAAATTAAAAAATGAGAAATTTGCCATTTGGCAGAAAAGTAGCATTCCTGGGAAGAAAATGACACAAAGAAATCAGATTTCGGCGCAGAAAAAATAAACAAAATGCTCGTTTTCACGCAAAAATAGTAAAAAAAAAAAAAAAAATGCATTTGTAGCAGATATTTTCATTTGCCACAGTTTGGTGCAATTAGAGCAAGTCTGACTTCCTGGATTTACCATACCAATAAAAAAAAATTTCCAGGTATCGAGATTTCGCGATGTTCCATAAAAAAAAAAAAAAGTTGTGAATTTGATAATGGAACTTTCACAACTGATTCTGAGGCACACATTACCGAATTGTTAAATATTTTTTAAACATTTTAAGAGCACCAATTCATAATTTTTACTTAAAAAGCTTTTTGGTCCTTTAATACCCCCCCCCCCCCCCCCCCAACACACACACACACACACAAAATTCCTTTGATGGATAGATAGTTCAATACATAGAGAAATATTCTACTCAAAATTAACAAATAAATTCAGAAAATTATATAAATAAATAATAGTACCTTTCATTTCTAATACTGCATGTTCGGGGATTTCTTTCCCTTCAATACGCTCTTGCTTATCACAGCGTCTTTTGAACTCTTCTTCAGTTGGAACAACAACAACAGCTTTTCGCTTGAATCCTTCGAAATTGCGCATTTTTCTTTTTTGTGCAGTTGGATAGACATTTGTCTGCAAAAAAGTTTATTTTTTAATTTTGGGGGTGACAAACAAGATGAAAGTGTAATTAAACTAATCTATCATAAACACTTGGCCATAGTAATTTTTTATCATAAGTCCATGCATGAAAAGTAGTACCCAGCATCAGATCAGGTAAACTGAATTAACTCAAACCCACCCAACTGGTGGTAGTTTCTGTCTCTCCCCCCCCCCCCCCTCCAGTGTGTCAAAAGTTCAGATCCAGATAACTTGACCAAATCTCGCAGTAAAAAAAAAGGCAGTCAACTGATTTTGTAGTGGTGCAGATCATTTTAGACTGGGGTTTGTTTTTTGAAAATTAGGGTTAGGTATACATAATTTTTCAAAACCAAGTAAAAACATTGTTTCATGTGAAAACCACATGCTCAATTGCCAAATGGAAATGTAACATTATTGCTACCACATGTACTTATTTTCAAAAAACATTTTGAATTTATTTACCATTCTCTTTGTTCTGCATTTTTAATTCGATATCCTTCTCATCATTTTCTTGGAATTTCAAACTCCTGTCATCACAATCGCATTTTAAAATTATTTTATCAGCGAACGAGATTGATTTTGGCTAGGTACCACACTGGGTTCTTTCTTTGTCTTTTTCAGTTGACTGATTGTAAGTGCATTGTAGACTGGCTGCCAACCATGAACATTCAACGATTGCATTTGTTTAGTGCAAGCATCGGTTTTCGTGTGCTCCAACTGGCTAATGGATGTTTTGGTGAGTTCCGATGCAAGAGGCCTGCTTTTTTTGGAAGTTAGTTGGCAGTTGTGTAAAAGTTCAGTCTATAAGTTGAACATTTTGGAAACTTCCAGAATAGGGCGATGGATTGTGACATGTTCCTCTCTCTTAATTTTAATGTTTAAAATATTTTTTTTATTTAAGTCAAGGTAGTAATTTCTTCAGATTATATGTGTGATGTGTGCTCATTTCTAAAGAATATAACCTTTTCAATGATATTATCTGGTTGGCTGGCTCACCGGCAATAGGTGATGAGTATTTTCTGTCTGCTGTACAAAGGACTAAGATAAAAGATCCTTTAATTAGAGTTCTGGACAAGTTTATCATCTTCTTTGTTACAGTACAATTCAACAGCGAATCTATGTCTTGAGTGATTTTAATAATCCAATACTAACATTTTAGTAACATTATAGACATTTAGTAAATTCTGATTATTAATGTTGCTATTCTGTGTTCTATGGCTTGCGGGACACATAGTCCGAAATATACTGTAAAATTTTTGCATAAATATATATGCAGTATTCTTTAAAAGAATCTTAATTGTATGTAAAGAAAAACTGAAATCTTTTGTTGAAATTGAGCCAGGCATGGAAATTTCAGCCTGTGCAGAAATCAAGGGGGGGGGGGGGAAGTGATTTAGACTATTATTTAATAATTGTTAAAACAAAATTACAAATAGAGCAAAAAAATTAAGAATTTTTTTTTAAGATAAAATTTAGCACACTAACTAAGGAGGTGGCAAAAAGGAAGACCTTTATTTTTTGTGTTTGAGGGAGAGTGAGGGCTAATTTAGATGATTATTTAATTATTGTTAGAACAAAATCACAAAGAGTAGAAAAACAAAGAATTTTAAACATCATGAAATTGGAAGGAGAAGGGGCGGGGAAGAACTACATTTTGTTCCCTTTTACACTAAGCACACTGCAAACTTACTGCCTTACCTGCCAACTAAATTTCGTTGAAAATCAGAAGATTTTGGACAAAAAAATCAGAAGATGGAGGAAAAATCAGAAGAAATAAGAAGATTTTTAAAATTTTATAAGACTTTCAGTAAGGATTAAAAACCAGCTGGATCATAATAAATAAATATATTTGAAAGACAAACAAGAGTAAAATGAAATATTCACTAATTAACAATTAAACAATTTATATTATGATAGAAAAGAAAACATATGTAAAAAATTACTAAAATTTTTTTTTAGATCATTGATAGTAGATTTCCTACCTTTCATTAAAAGACACTTAAAACTTCTGTTGTTCACGCCGTGGACCGTGATTTCATCTTCATCATTATCACTTTTTAAAAGGAATGGAAATTTTCCCACGAAAAAAACTAATACTTGAAAATGTTGCTTCATCTATATTTTTTTTAATTTGCAACCTGAGCATGATGCAGAAATTCACTTTCCAGAGAAAATTTGTTTTAATATAAGCACATGCTGTTGAAAAATAGTTTCTTACTGCGGAAAAAAATTGTTCCTTTTCTTTATCAGAAAGTTCTTTTAATAATTCATACATGTTAATGCCAGCTACCAGGTCACTGTCATCTTTTTGACATTCTAAATCTGCAAAAGGAATTACACCAAATTGCCAAAACTTTCAATTTGAGTGGTTTTGATGAGTAGTTTTACAAGAAATCTTATGGAAGTGTCTTCAGGTACTGCACATGAGGAGCTGCCGATAGCAATTTTGTATTACACTTATCAAAATGAACCATGGTGTACAAAAAAAAAAAAAATGCAATATGCCTTATTGAAAGCCATTGACAAAAATTAAAATATCTTTTCTCCAACAGTTATAATTTTTTTAGAAGGATTTCTTCACCCAATATTTTTCTTTTCATTATCTCTTGCAGATTTTTCTTGTTTTCCGTCTTCACTTTGAGCAATTTCAGAAAACGCAGAATTTTTATCATGCTTTGATTTTCCCAAGTAAGTTTTTCTCCATGCAGTATGTCGCATCTCCAATCACTAAGAGAAAGGGAGAGATTAGAAAATCTGAACAGCTTAACGTTGCCCGTTCTTTTGCGATAAACGAACATTTTGGTCCAAAAAGCATAAGAAATCTTAAGAAAATAAATTACACACGTAAAATCATAAAACATACCAATTTTTCGGAAGATTCTGAAAAAAAAATCTGAAGAGTTGGCAGATATGCTTACTGCAACAACTAAACATGGGCTTAAGAAATGCTCTTCCCTATAATGTCAGATGCCACAGTTACAGTAAATGCATACAAAGAATGATTGAAGAGTTTACCTGTCAATAGTGTCAAGTAAACAATCTTTGGTTCCGTGCAAACTTCCTAGTAGTTTTGAAAATGCTGTAGAATTGAATCTATCAAAGTGAATTGTGGATATTGCAGTGGTTAATGAAGAAAATAGGTATGCAGCTTAGAGGTCTGCCATGGTTTAAATTCCATAATTTTTTTTTTTGGCCTGACCCAATATAAAAGCAAAAAGTTTGGCCCGAGCCCAGCCCATATAGATGCTAAACCCTTGACCCGAGTCTAGTCGAATGAATTTCTACAAAACATACCAATATTTCTGAAGCAACATAATCCTACAGTTAAAATTATTCAAAACGGACACTTACTCAAACATAAATTTTATTTTCCGATTATGGTGGGCCTCCTTTTACTGATTTTTGCTTGGCCCAAGTCTGCAGAAGAAAAGCTAGGCCTAGGACATAAAGAGTGAAGACTAAGCCCAGCCTGAGACTCATGAATCAGCCCAAGCTCAGTCCATGCAGACCTACTTCAGCAGTTCAATTTCTAATTTGAGCAATTCTGTGCAAGAATCTCATCTTGAAAACATCAAATTAGCAATTTTATAATGTTGATGATAACAATAGCATTCTCATACTTACTGAGAATGAAGACGACATCAGAATGTAGATATTCCTAATACTTATTGCAGTAGCTGAGTTTTTAAAAATACCCTAATGCTATTGTTATGTTTTTCAAAAAGATTCTCCAATTGAAATATTGCTATTACCTCAATGATGGCCAATAAACCTGCTAATAAAACTAACACTAATAAAACTATTTTTAATCAAATTCACATTCATAAAACTTCATTTAAATTGTAAACACCTTACACTACTCCATTTCTTTTTTTCCAATGCTCAATGCACATTAAATTTTAATACTTTTCTTTGATATTAAAAACTTTGAACAATATAATAAACAATTCTGTGCATGCATTTTAAAATATGATCAATAGCCTTTTTTTATATAAATTTTTAAATGACTATTTATTATTAGTAAATAATCAATGGCTTTATCAATTTTAATACAAATCCTTTTTGCAATAAATAGAAAGAGAATTCAAGTTGTTGATAGTTAAACAAATGAATACCTAAATATTAATCTCAATCACACTTATGTTTAAATAATTAGCTGAAATACTGTAAAATCCAAATTGTAAGCCCCCCCCCCCTTTTCAAAACCAAAAAGGGTGTAATGTGGGAAGGGGGGGCTTATAATCAGGATTAAAAAAAAAACATTTAAAAACCTGTTTTATCATTAATTAAGAAGTAAAAAGAAAGGGGTGAGAATCTTCGGTATTTCAGCAGATTTTCACTCAAAAAGAAATATATAAAATCTAAATCCCCCCCCCCCCAAAAAAAAATGAAAAACTTTAAAAAAAATAATATTTCTCTATTTGTTATTTTATTATAACAATAAATAATCAATCATCTAAATATCCCTCAAAATTACTCTTCCGCCTTTACCCCACACCCTTCTAGTACCAAAACCCCATAGTTTAACCTTTATAACTCTTTAATTTATAATTTCTTTTCAGACTTATTTAATTCTCTATATTAACAATAAATAAACCTAATCTACTACCTAAATCAACCCTTCTTCCAAAAATCTCTGCTTTTCTCCCCCTGCACCCCCAGCCTCATCTCATGAAGACCCTCCCCCTTCAAATGCATCTCATAAAATTTTAAATCTTTAAAATTCTTTTGTTCTGCTCTTTTTTGTAAGAATATTTAAATAACAATCTAAATTATTCCCCTGCTCTCCCTCAAAAAGTCCTCTCTATTTTCTTTGCCCCCCCCCCCTCTCAGTACATACTTTAAAATCTTCAAATTTTTTTCTTATAATAATTAAATAATAATTTTCAACAATAATTAAATAATTATCTAATTTGCTCTCACCCCCACCCACCCCAAAAAAAATTGCTTCCCCCCCCCCCCCCAGCACACAAACTTTAAAATCTTTAACTTAAAATTAATTTCTTAAGATTTTTATGCTTTATTGTTCCTTTGTGGCAACAATAAATAAATGATCATGATACTTTCCTCTTAAATTTCCATTCCCCATCCGCAGAAAATAGGTTGAATTTCTAGGCGTGGAGGGGAGGGGAGAGGGGGGGGCAGAGAGAAAATTTTAGTCTTTTTTGTAGTTTGACTGTTCTCACAGCTGATATTTTGTTATTGGGAGGGGTTATTTTAAAGGACATATTTATTTCAAAACATAAAATATACACATGATTCAGGGAGGAAAGAACAGACAAACTGCAAAAAAAGATGAAATTTTTTTGCTTTCCTCTCACATATTTAGAAATCCACCCCCCCCCCCCCCCCCACCTCCCTTGGGAGAAAAGGACAGAGCAAAAATTTCAAAGGGGATAATTATTTTAGATGAGTGATACTTATAATGAGATGATGTAGATGAGCTGTGTTACCTTACTATAAAATAAGAAATAGAACAGCGTTTAAGCAAATATATATTAGAGATTTTAAAGTATTTGCTGAGTGAGGGGACAGTGGGAGAAATAGAACTTTTGGGAGAAAGAAGGATATTTTAGACGATTGATTATTCATTAATTGTTACTAAAGATAAACAAATACAGCAGATTAAAAAAATACTTTTAAAGATTTTAAATATTGTATGTGTGTGTGGTGGTTGGAGTGGGGCATTTTTGGACTAGAGAGAAAACTTAGGTGACAAATTATCTATTTATGTTTGCTAGAGAGCAACAAAGGACAAAAGATTTCTTCAAATAAGAGTTTTACAAATTTTAAACTTTGTATTCTCGGGGATAAAGGGTAATAGAAATTTCAAAGGAAAGGGTTTGTAATTTAGATGATTTGTTATTTATTTATTGTTAATAGAGAGCAATAAATAGGACAGAAGATTTTTTTTTAAATAAATAGTTAAAAAAAAAATTCTAGGGGTTGACAAACAGTGCGGGAAGCAGAAATTTTGAGGGTAGAGAGGTAATTATAATGATTATTTATTGTCACTAGACAGCAATAAATAGAGCATATATTTCTTAATACAGAGTTTTAAAGATTTTAAACTTTATATGCTGAGGGGGGAGGGGGAAACAAATTTTGAATGTAGGAAGACCTATTTTTTACTTATTGTTGTTACATTACTAGCGAGCAGTAAGAAGGCCAGAAGAATTTAAGATTCTCCAGATTTTGAACTTTTTGTGTTGGGAAGGGCAGAGAAGAGAATCAGACATTTTATGTGTGTGTGTGTGTGTGATGGAGGAGAGGGGGGGGGGGGTATTTCATTAACAAAATATAAAAGCAAAAGTGGAAATCTGCCAAAATTTTCAAAAAGATTGAAAATTCTCTTCCTTGGGTTTTTAAAATCAATTTTTTTGTGGAAAAAAAATTTGTGGGGGGAGGGGGGAGGGTTATATTTGGAATGTAAAAGAAAATCAAAATTGCTTAAAAGTGGGAGGGGGGGGGGCTTACTTTCGGGATTTTCCGGTATAGATAAAAAAGAAATATTTTTCGAAAGGTTCATAAAATAGCAACGGAAATTTTAAAATGTCAGTTTAATTAAACAAGAAAATTGAAAATATTTCTAAAAGGCTAAAGAACAAAACTGATTTAAGGTAATTGTACCAGAAGTGGACACTTAAAGAACATGTTTTGACTTTTTAAAATGTACTGTTCTTAGTTTTAGTGGCTGCAACAACAGCGAGTGTTTGGTATCTCAAGCTACAAAAATTGTTGATTTCAGCATTTTTCTGCACAAAATTGTTTTCAAAGAGCTGAAAATACACAAGTAGTGGATACGTTTAAATTCTCAAAGAAAAGTTAAATAAACTATATGTCTAGAAAGATTTTTTTTTTTTTTTTACATAAAGATATTTGTTATGTCAGATTTTCCTCTGTGTACGAATGGCTCCCTGAATTCGGTTACCACTATTAAGTCTTATTTTTCTGTAATTGAAAATGTGAAGCTTACTATTCGGAAATAGTAAACTTAAGTAAATAGTTTTTGCCCCCTTTAAAGTAATAATTTAGAAAAAATGCTGTCTCATCCGTGCAGATCAGTCATCTACTGGTATCAAGTGAAGGTTCTTTTCTGACAGTTGTATTTATGGCCCTCGTAGAATCATTTCAACAGCTTTTCTTCATTGAAAAATCTGATGTTGCTGTTAAATTCTGAGCTATTTGAGGGACAATTGTCAGCTTCCTTTGCAAAATTGTATTAAACCATTTGCTCTTTGGGCAGTTAGCCACAAAATAGGTTATTTCGATCCAGTCCGATTCCTTCCGCAGCTGTCATCGTCCCGTCACTAGGATTCTAGCTTGTGACAGGGCACACCACTATTGGTTATGGTGATATGTTATCAGGGGTCGATGCAGGTTTTTTTTCTTGGGTCCATTTTGTGAAAAATAAAGGTTATTTTTGTGAAATTTTATTATATTTTTGTGAAAAATAACATTTTGTAATGAAAGTCTAAATCCAGCTACTCAAATTCGAACCAAGCGTTTATTAACAAAAACTTTTTTAAATACTTTTGCTGAAGTTTTCCTCTCTGGTGATCTTGTTTGTTTACAAATTATACATTTTAAAAGTCAAAGAATAATAAATAAATAATAAATAGTAAGTTTTTATGAAATGGAATTTTGTGAAAGTGTCTATTTTGTTAAAAGGAATTTTGTGAAGGGGCCCATTTTATCTAATTCATTTTTGTGAAGGGGGCCCATTTTATTAAATTTATTTTTGTAAAGGGACCCTAAATAGGCCCCAAATTTTGTCTGGATCGACCCTTGGTTATGGTACCAGTAATGGACACCCATAAGAAATATATCAAATCGATTACAAATTCCAAAATAAACACATTAAATGAATTCTGCAGACAAATTTTGGCGATATTAAAGCCAAAAATACAAAATGGCTTCAATGTAGGCCCAAAGAAAAGGGAGAAAAAAAAAAGACTTACCTTATTCAAAACTACAAGAAATCATAAGATGATTGGATGATCGCACTGTTTCAGTTAAAATCATCTCACCCTGGAACCGATGGCTTGAAATCTTTGCAGTTAGAGACATTAACAAACACCACAACAAGGTTGTATCAGTAACCCCACAAGAACTTTTAAAGCCTACTATTTTAGTTCTAATTTAAAAGTGTCCACCACTGGTATCGTTATCTTAAGTTACAAAATAAATAATCTTACAACAAATTACCTGATCTAAAATATAATTCCGTCTGAGTTTTGATCCTATTTCAAACATTTTATTTAAGCACCTTGTAGCCATTTGAATTAAAACATCCCATCTTCCATGGTAATTCTTCTTTCTTGGTAAGCCCATAACCTAAAATTAAATAAAGTTAGATAACACAAACATATATTTAAAAAAAATCATAAAATGATACATTTATGATTTCTTGAAATCAAAAGTTTAAAGAATTTAACTACCTTCATTTTATCAATGATGTTATTTGTTCCCAAAACATTAAATTTCTTTTCTGGATGCTTTGAAGCGTACTCAGCAGCCCAGACAGATTTTCCAGCTCCAGGAAGACCACACATCATTATCATCTAAAAGTAAAATATTTTGTAAATAATGTAACAGAAAATATCTAGTTTCCACAAAACAGTTAAACATATGGTTCTCACACTTTTCCCAAAATAAAAAATAAGGACTTTTTTTTTTTAGCCTTTTTTAATTTTTTGCTAATGACTTGTAATAAAGCGAAATAAAAGGTTTCTAAGCTCAGTTTAAAATTAAAAAAAAAAAAAAAGTATTTTTAAAGTTTCCTCACACTTTTTTTTTTAAAGCTAAAGGTTACTCAAATTGTTTCAATTAAAATATCAATTTACATCACTGAAAACCAAATGAAAATCTTCATTAAAAAAAGGGTAGGTTCATTTAACAATTACTGATTTATACCAGAATCACCATGCTGAAATATCTATATTTATATAATATGCAAGTAAAGTGACGATTCCGGGCAAAACCCATCTATCTTACCAGTTGGCCAAAAGAGCCAATTAGGCTTAATTTCAATTTGATATGTGTATGAGAATATTTATCTACTTAAATACAAATCTCTCTTACTTCAAATTGCCTCTTTTCGACACTTTTTACCTCAAAACTAACAAAATTTCAATGGTTTACGCAATCAACTAACCATTTCTGAAATCGACGAGCAATTTTCCTCATCAATTCAGATTCATTTCTAAATATCGTTTTGGGGCTCAACTATCAGCAATTAATATAAAAGAATGAACTTTCTGTTGGAATTGCAGTTAAGCATATTTTTTAAATAAGAATATGTTGATTTATTTCAAGATCAACTTTTAAAAGCTTCAGCTATATAAGCAGGGATGAAAGTGCATTAAAGCCATTTTGTAGCAGATTTGGAGCAGCAAAAATCTTATTTTGTAGCAGTAAAATCCATTTTTGGAGCAGTAAAAATCGGGTTTTGTAGCAGCAAAAATCTAATTTTGTAGCAATAAAAGCTGTTTTTGAAGCAGATTAAAATGTTTAATGTTAATAAACTCCTAAAAAGCAATAAATAGTACAGTGGTACAGTTGAACCCAGGGGTGATTTTGAGTTAAAAAAAAATTCTGAAATTAACAGCAAATTTTCTGTAAAGTTAACAGAGGGGGGGGGGGTGTAATCCCGCCGCTTTTTTTTTTTTTGCATACCTTTGACGAAATTTGTGTTTTTTCACGATCTTTTGACGAAATTTGTGTTTTTTCACGATCTTTTGACGAAATTTGCAGTTTTTTCGAGATCTGTTGATAAAGTTTGTGGGGTTTTTTTTTGACGAAATTTGCCGTTTTTTCGAGATCTGTTGATAAAGTTTGCAGTTTTCTGACGAAAATTTCCGTTTTTTCGCGATCTTTTGACGAAATTTGCCGTTTTTCGCAATGTTTTTGACAAAATTTGCCGTTTTTTGCAATGTTTTTGATGAAATTTGCCGTTTTTTGCAATGTTTTTGATGAAATTTGCCAGTTTTTCACGATTTTCTGACGAAAGTCACGTTTTTCGAGCGATCTGTTGACAAAATTTGACGGTTTTTCACGATCTTTTAACGAAATTTGTCGTTTTTCACAATGTTTTTGACGAAATTTGCCGTTTTTTCGAGATACCCCGACGAAAGTCCCGTTTTTCCCGTGATCCTTTGACAAAATTGG
Source organism: Maratus michaelseni (assembly GCA_963931845.1). Lineage (NCBI taxonomy): Eukaryota > Metazoa > Arthropoda > Arachnida > Araneae > Salticidae > Maratus > Maratus michaelseni. The sequence continues at coordinate 208,374,806 of OZ007599.1, read as the reverse complement.
CGACTTTTCTTCGAACGAACGACGAGATTGATTTTTTTCGCCCATCATTTGCCGAAATACAGATACATTTTATGTCCGAATTTTCGGATTTATGACAGATATTTTTTTTAATTTTCGGAAAATTAGGACCAGAATCACTCTTGGTTGAACCTTGAAAATCCGGAATCGGCAAAATCTCGGCAATTCCGGATTTTCAAGATATGTATAAAAAATATTTTTTATGACAATATAACGAATAATAAAATAGGAATAATATGCTAAAACATAACGCTTAAAAGTTAAAACACAATAAATTTAAATATAGTCCCCAATAGATGATACTGTAAAATCCTGTAAATCCCCCCCCCCCCCACCACCGCAGATGCGACAAAAAATCTTAAATTAATCAGAGGTACTGTAATCATAAAATAATCATTACGACTGCATGCTACGCGGAAGACAAAAATAGAATTTGAATGAACGCAGTCGCACACCCACAATTCGACAAATCAGGAGAATGAACAAAGGAAGAAATATTTGTTTCATTTTCATTGTGATTTAGCTGTGAGAGAAAGCGAGTTATTTTATTTTAACAAACTTAAAACAATAATATGGCATAACTGATAACAGACACAGTGATATATGAAGTTCACTGTTCACTGTACAGTACAGAAATGGTCTCTCTCTCTCGTGAACTGAGTAAACTTGCATTCGGCGATTCGGACAAATAACCTAGGAACCAACCCAGTCAATCTAAACTAGTGTCAGTTCACGGAGGAAGTAGAGAGTTCGCGAAGAAAACTTTCGTCCATGGTGTCAGTCACTTTTGTTTCATTTCTGGCAGGTTGAGTAGAATCTCTTTGTTTGACCCAGAACAGTAGCACATGTGCGCCGTCTAGAGGAGGCGTGACTTACTCCCCTACGGAGAGTACGTCAAACAAATCATCCAACTCTTTGCAGAAGAGGGAAAGTCCCGGCTTTTAGTGTATTAGGGGAAAAACTACCGGCAGGAAAAAGTTAAAAATGGAATTTTTTTTTGTTTCTCAGATCGGTACCAGATCGGAAGTATGTTTTGGCGCAGGTTTGGCACAAATTTAAGGAAAAATGCTATTTCTGCGCAGATATGTGCAAATTGCGCAGCACTTGAAACCCTCTATAAGTTATTTAATATAAATAAAATGTAAATTATTATTTCTTTCGTAAATTTCTATTTTAGTTTCATCAAGTTAAAGAGTTTAGCTTATATCTACTCAAATTTTGAAATTTTGCTTGCATTGTAAATAAAATAAATATTTCTTATCAAATATAAATAAAATACAAGGAATATAATTCCTATATATATTAATGATACCAATAGAGATAAAATTTCAATTTTTAACATAGTAACTCTTGAACTGAACTTTGTAGTGTAAAAAAATTTTAATTTAATAACAGAATATGAAAAAAATAATTTTCAGTCATGCTAATGCAAATAATGGTTTAAATTTACTTATGGAATAAAGAAAAGGATGATTTTTAATGGTAAATATTTATTATAAGTTTTTTGGGGTGTTTAATAACTATAAAAATCAAGAAATTTTCTTTTTAAAATAAGAAAATCCAGGATTTGATTGACATAAATTGTTAAAAATTTAGTTATATAAATGCCTATAAAAAATTGAAAATATTTATTTTAATCAATTTTTTAACAGATTTTGACCATTTTTATCAAAAAAAGAAGTTAGTAAAAAAAATTTTTTTTTTCAAATGTAAGTAAATTGCAAGGTGTAATATGTTTATTCAATATAGCAGTTTAACTCCCCCCCCCCCCCTTTGATTTTGCTAATTATTCTTGCCAGATAAATCAGTTTAGAGCTTTTAAAAATACCCTTATAAGAGGCTTCAATGAGTCAAACCATATATATCAAAGTTGTGTTGTTTAATATAGGGTTTTAAGTATCACTTTCGATCATTATAAAACATCTGTCTCTTTATGTCATAAACAAACTGCATTTTTTAATTGCATTATTATGGCTGAAAATTTTACATATTTTACACTATTAAGTTAAAAATTCTTTCACCAAAGAGTTAAGTTCAAATATTATTTTTAAAATCAAAATTTTATCTGCAATTATGTATGAGTATACGGTATAATATATTCCTTATATTTTAATTACTTTTTTAAAGATTTACTTTATTTATAATACAAACAAAATTATGAAAATTAAATTTATAAAAGCTAAGCTCTTAAAAATTGATAAAACTAAATTTGCACAATTTGAAATTTTTATAATTAATAAATATATTTATGACAATAGTAATACAGTCGAACCTCGTTAACACGAAATTGAAGGGACTGGGAATTTTTTTCGTGTTATCCGAAATTTCGTGTTTACCGTCATAATAGTGGCGCCATCTATGTTAGATATAAAAACTAAATAAATTAACCTACAAATATATCCCTTCTCAAAAAATCATAAATTAATAAGAAATAGTAAATTTCATTAACAAATTAATTATCGTTTTTTAGGCAACAATAATTTTATTTACATGCTAATCATATTTTTAAATAGTCCGTTATTGACTTTGGCTTCAATTTTTGCAGATTACTTTTTTTAGGAACGTATGGACCTAATCTAATTTGTCCAAAGTTCGGGAAGTATCCTCTTGATCCATAAGGAAACGTTGTACAGTTTTCAATGCTGAGGTAGATTCATTTATTGACACTAAACTTTCCGTTCTGTGTCAATTTCTTCTTCCTCATCTGACACTTCAATGTTGTCATCTTTATTTTTCAGCAATTATTTCTTCATCTGTCGTGTCACATCCGAAGTCAGCACATCTTCATCTATACAAATGTACTTGGAAAAAACAATGTCTAAGAAAGAATTTGCCGATTTTGGCTACATATCTCCAGAGTTGTATAATATAGACGCACGCGCGCACACCGTGCGCGGAAAATTTTCTGCAAAATTCGGAACTTTGCAGAAAATATTTTTAGAAATTTTTTTTTTTTTTTTTTTTTTTAAATACTAAAAAACCCCATGGCAGAATGTACGCGGCGCTGCGACGGGCGTCGCAGACTTTTTAGGGCACCTGCAGACAGAAAACATTCAGCGGACATTCAGTGCTATAGTGCGTAAATTACGCGAAAAAACGGCAAACTTCCTCGAAGGATCGCGAAAAAAACGGCGAATTTCGTCGAAAAAAAGTGAAATTTATTTAAAGATCGTGAAAAATGGCTAATTTCGTTGACAGATCGCAAAAAAACGCAAATTTACTCAAAAGGCTGTGAAAAAACGTGAATTTCGTCAAAAAAAGTTTAGTTTAGTCAGGGATCACTCTAGAGAGTTTCAGAGGGGCGGCTCGCCCTCATGCCCTTTTAGATAAAATCCCACCCTCCTTGCCCTTTTTCCAGGTATAATTTTACCCTCCTTGCCCTTTTTTCAGGTAGATTTCTACTCCTTTTATTCCTGGGTAGAATCCTGCTTTGTACTTTAAAAAATTATTTACCTATCTTTTATTTTTAGAATGTTAGTATGGTACATCAGGGAGTACTCATCGTTACCTCTTTATTTCTGTGTGAAGTGCCCTGGTATGTCTAATCTTTGACTTTGATTGATTCATCTTTCCATTTATCATTTTTTCCATTGAACAAGACATAAAGGGTAACTAAGCATCATTGATTAATTTCACCTAGTAAAATATAGTATTAGATCAGGCATTCTGGCCTTTGACCACATAATAACTTCATAAGTTCTATAAAAAATTTGAGAAGTAGCTTTAGAACTTTTATTTTGTAGCTTTTACAAAACCACTTTTTCTAAAACCGGGAAAAAGTTATCTGGTGAATAAAAATTTTAGAGAGAGAGGTTCTTGAATATCATAGGAAAAGGGGAAAATGACCATGCATATAGTAAACAATTTTACAATAAAAATCGAGAACATAAGTTTCATTTTGCTGCTATTTTTAATACTTTTCGAACGGTGAAGTTATGGAAATTAGACATGTTATTGGATTTTTTAAATTAAGGAGTACTTTAAGCTGTTGCCAGACTTCCCTTCCCACCGGTATATTGGTATGTGCACTTATTACAAAAATGCCCTTTTTATGAAATGATATGCCCTTATTATGTGATGTGCGCCCTGCCCTTTTTTATGTTCTAGAATGATCCCTGGTTTAGTTGAAAGATCACTGAAAAATGCTTATTTTACCGAAGGGCTACGGAGAAAATGCCAACTTTGTCAAAGGATCGTGGAAAAGACTTAATTTCGTCGAAGGATCACGAAAAAACTGTCAATTTCGTCGAAGAAACGGCAAATTTTGTTGTCGGATCGCGGAAAAACTGAGAATTCTGCCGACAGATCGCAAAAAACCGGCAAATTTCGTCGAAGGATTACCAAAAAACAGTAAATTTTGTCGAAGGATCTCGAAAAAACGGTAAATTTCGTCGAAGGAACTCGAAAAAATGGTAAATTCCGTCGAATGATCCTCAAAAAACGGCAAGTTTCGTCGAATGATCCTCAAAAAACGGCAAGTTTCGTCGAAGGATCACGAAAAAACGGTCAATTTCGTCAAAAAAAAGTTTAGTTTAGTTGAAAGATCACTGAAAAATGCTTATTTTACCGAAGGGCTACGAAGAAAATGCCAACTTTGTCAAAGGATCGTGGAAGAGACTTAATTTCGTCGAAGGATCATGAAAAAACTGTCAATTTCGTCGTCGGATCGCGGAAAAACTGAGAATTCTGCCGACAGATTGCAAAAAACCAGCAAATTTCGTCGAAGGATTACCAAAAAACTGTAAATTTTGTGGAAGGATCTCAAAAAAATGGTAAATTTCGTCGAATGATCCTCAAAAACGGCAAGTTTCGTCGAAGGATCACGAAAAAACGGTCAATTTCGTAAAAGAAACGGCAAATTTCATCGAAGGATCACGAAAAAAACGGTCAATTTTGTCGTCGGATCGCGAAAAAACGGAGAATTCTGCCGACAGATTGCGAAAAAACAGCAAATTTCGTCGAAGGATCTCGAAAAAACGGTAAATTTCGTCGAAGGCATCGAAAAAACGACAAATTTCGTCGAAGGATCTCGAAAAAACGGCAAATTTCGTCGAAGTATCTCGAAATAACGGTAAATTTCGTCGAATGATCTCGAAAAAACGGCAAATTTTGTCGAAGTATCTCGAAAAAACGGCAAATTTCGTCGGAGGATCGCGGAAAAAACGCGAATTTTGTATTGCGTATTGCAGACTATTTTTGAAAGCATTATTAGCGTTGCAGACACTTGAAGATAGTTCTGTCACTGGGCCAAAAAATTAAAATTATTCCCCAATTTATGTACGATTTATTTACTGTTTGCGCACAATTCAAAATTTTAAAGATGCAAAACATTGTTGTGACATTACAGACGCTTGCGAAGAGGTCAAAATATTAAGGATTGGGTTGTTTCTAAATGCATTGAAAAAATTTTATTGATAAGAATTCAGCTCTTCCTATCATGGATTTTTAGTTTTATTATTATTTTTAACCAAAATAATAATTCTTTAATTAATATTAATTAATTTTAAATGGTAATTATTTTAAACTACTGTTTTTAGTTTATATCGTCCAAATAATATAACACGTAATTTTATTAAACATTAAATTAATCTGCAGAAAGTTTTTGACTCAATATTTATGTGCGCAGAAAGTTTTTGGTTTTATACAAGTCTGCATATCTCTCTGCAGACAAGTCTATGACGCTATTTAAATCTTGTCAGTCATCTGTTAGAAAATATGAAATCGCTCTCACTGAGAGCATCAGCAAAAGCCTCCGCTTCATCTTGCAAAACTGCAAAAGTTAAAACAATGTTCTGACTTATTGCCCCTTTTATCCACCGGAAGAGAGGAATTTCAATTTATTTATTCTTTCTTCTACACATCCGTTTTCTTACTGGTTTGAATTAACTCACAGCATAAACCGCTTCAATCTTTTCGCGATTCTTTAAAATTGTAGAATTGTAGGTATCCCATACTTCGCTGCATTTTGCGATTTTTTCAGCACTTTATTGCTAACTTCGTTTAATTTTTTTGCTTGGTTTCTTAAGATACTGCTTGCTGTTTTCGACTCATCTTTCACATAATTCTACAGAGCAACTGTGAATAGAGTTTCCATTATGTTAGTTAGGTAGTGAAGTAGAGATAGTCACTTCTTTCATTCACAGATAGGAGAATTCAGACCCCCGGTTTATAGTTTATGTTACTGCCAATACAGTCAACCGAGTAATGGAACAATCCCTTTCAAGAAAAGAAATTCCTTCCCCAAACATTCATTGAGACTAATCTATTGCTCATATTGTTAGTGTGGGAACACTTGTGCATATCAGATATCAAAGAAAATCAGGGATTATTCAGGAATTCAGTATTTCAGAATTTTCTGAAACCCTTTTTCACTTTAAAGTGTTTTCAAACCATGAGAAAATTCCACTTTTAATAAGAGTATGTGACATTTAAGTTTGAAATATCGAAAACATTGCATAAGGAACAATGTTTTGACTTTGAAGCGAAAAAAAAATTTCCCCTTAAGCGGGATTTTCCGAAATTCTATTTCGTGTTAAACGAATTAATTAACATTGATTTTCATACTCATCTGACGGGCCTGAAAATTATTTTGTGTTAAGTGAAATTTCGCGTTAAGCGATTTCGTGTTAACGAGGTTCGACTGTAATAACTTTCTTTCTAATTAATTTTATATAACTTTGAAAAGTTTAATAAAATCCTGATTTTTTTTTAAAATATGCTTAAAAAAACTAAAAAAATAAATTTTGATCATTAAAAACATCTTTTTTTAACGAATAAGTAAACTGCAATTATTAATTTACATTAGTGTGGCTGAATGTTTTTCTTCTTAAATTACAAATTATTTTTACTACAAAGTCCAAATGTTACTATGTTAAAAATAAAATTTTATCAGCAGTGATATAATAATTATAGGTAGTACACAGTATTATATAGAGGACTGTGGAGTTACAGTTGTGAAGAGCCCATTTTGGGGCAAAAGGAGTCTGGGTTGGAGTCACTAAAACACAAGTTGACTCAGATTCCAGCTTTTTGTTAAGACAGTTTGAAATGAAATTAAACTAAAAATACACGTAATAATTTTATAATAATTATTAAAATAAAATTATATGTAATTTTAAATATATAAACTTTTTTTTTTTTTTTTTTACTACTTATACCAGACAATCAAACTCTAGCTACCCAGGTTAAAGATGCCCCATGTACAGTGTAAGTGTAGATGAAAGTAGTTTTTAATTGTAAACTAACAGATATGTTAAATTTAGTATATAGTCCTTTACTGTGGGTTTTACGGGTATGTGGAACTCGTAATGTGAAAATTAGAAATCTAAATACCTGCTATTTTTGGAATCCGAAATATTGTTGAAATTAAAATCTACCCCCCCCCCCTTTTCTTTTCCTTGTTTTCTCGGAGTCTGTGGAACCAGAGTAACACTGAAATTGTAAATTTCCTTTCTTTTTGTTTTTATGTGCATAGGATCCAAAATAACGTCTAATTGCAATTTTTTTTTTCCCGGGTACGTAGTATTCGAAAAAATGATGAAATAGTGAAATTTCTGTTATCTTTCATCGTCGATATTTGGGTCTGCGGTACCCGAAATAAAGCTGAAATTGTAAAATTAATAATGCTGATAAATGTAAAATTTCCTCGCTTTCTTTCAAATCTGTGGAATTTGTCGTGTCCTCCAGACCCAACATTTTTGTTTTTGCTAGAGACTGTGGGAACCAAAATAGTAATTTTAAAAGTCTTCTTCTGATTCTATATTTAGATTTTTTGTCTGTAGGACCCAAAATTGCAAAATTAATAATGCAGAAAATGTAAAATATTTACCTATTTTTTTTTTAGAGCCATGGGAAGCGAATTACTGTCAAAATAATAACATTTTTGCTTTTATTTTTCAGGTCTGCAAGATTCGATAAAGCAAAAATTATACATTTTTGCCCTATTGTATTTTTTTCAGAATTCAGATTGCTTGATTGCTACCACTTTTACAAGACAGTAATATTTCCTCTATTTAATGACAAATTAAATAAAGCTAATATTACTATTTCAAAACAAGTTGTAGCAATCAAGCAATCTGAATCAAAAGAATCCTCCCAACAGACAACACTAGTACATTAGTCATCCGGAGTCTCTGTAAAATTCCAAGAGTCAGTCGGCCATTTTCCCTACCGACTCCATAGCCCTGATTATATATTCCTAATATTTTAATTACATATAAGAAATACTCATTTTATTCAAGGCGAGCAACATTTCATAAATTATGTGATAAAACCTTAAAAATTGATAAAACTAATTTAAATTTATTCAGAAGAAATAATTTTCATTTTATTTATATTGAATGAAATGTTAAAGTGATATTTTAAATTTTAAAGTGGTAAGCTTTTAAAAGTTACTATCAAATTAAATCAATTCATCCTGATATTTTCTTATTTTCAAAATATACTCTAAAACTACAATTTCATCAGAGTTCCTTCGTTTATCTTAATTGCCAATAGATGGCGCCAAAACAATGTTTTGAAATGAAGCTTAATCGAGGAGCTAAACTGCTGTCCCTATCCACTCCTCAGAAATCATGTTTAATTTTGCAAATGCAAATAAAAACAATGAGCTATGTAGTGAATCATTCGCTTTTGAGACACATTTATTAATTTATTTTAACTTTTGCAAATTGAATATTTTAAATAGTATATGAATGGACGGGCATTTATACTAGTAATTTAAATAATATTTTATAGAACATGTTGTGGTGCAACTCATGATCCTTTCTTATTTAATTATGTTTTAAGTATCATAATGTCATTAAAATGCATCACAAGCAATTTTCTCCCATGGATCATATTGTAATGGAATTGTGTGTTCCTGTAAACTATAAATTCTACTTATTCTATACTCCTTAGAAAGCATGTGTAGTCCACCTCAACGATACGTATCAATCTCATTATGTTTGAAATATTGTAACATCAATAAAATAAATCACAAACTGTTTTTCCTTACAGATCATAATGTAACTGAATTCTTTTGTGTCTCTTTAGATGAACTATAAATTCCATATGCTTCATTTTCAATACCAAACTATTTTATAGCAAACCTCAACAACATATAAAAATTACGTGGCAATCACAGTATATTTAAAAGAGAGCACGGAGAGATGGCAAATAAACAACCTGAATTCACAAACACTTTTCAACTGTATTGAAAAACGTTTAAAACAAATAATTTGTTAACTCTCTTTACGATATTCAAAATCCATTTGAATAACAGAATTAATAGTAACAATTATAAACTTCATTTATAGATCAAGAGTATTATTATTATGCATGAAAGGGGGAGAATATAGCTACCAAGATGCTGAATAAAAATATCTGCAAGAAATAATTATTGTATGCATTTGAAGCAAATGTAAAAATTATATATTTTTTAAATTTTGCACACATACTTCGCAATCTTCTCTTTGTTTTGGAGCCCTTGTACCACCAATTCTTTGGTCCATTGGAATACATCCAATAAAAGTATAATCTTTTACAGGTTCAGGAGGATCAAAGTATGGTTGTTGCTATAAAAAATAAACATTTATAATACATACAGCATTTTAAACACAATATTACGTACAAGCTAGTCAAACATCAAGCTAGGAAAAAAAGTAAGTTTAAATTAAAAAAAAATTTTAAGATGTTATCGAAATTTATAACAACTTACTAAGTTATGTTTAAAAATTAATTTTTGCTTTTCACTAAAGATGGCACAATAGTTTTTCAATTTCACCTTTCCATCTCTACTTGTAAAAAATGTATAGAATAATATATAGTGTTTTTTTCCCTTTTTTAAATATGTAAAGCAAATCTTGTGAATTATTTAATATTTAGCATTAATATATTAGGTAACTTCAAAGAGTTTCTCCCAGTCAGTTTCAGAAAGGTGCTGAATGCTGTTTGCCCTTTGGTTTACAAAATCTTACCCTTCATTAAAAAAAATGAGCACCCTTCTTGCCCATCAGTAAAAAAGAAGTGTCCTTTCTCCTTTTTGCATTAAAATTTTTTCTTTCATAGTAAAAATTGTCTCAATGTTGTCTTGAAAAGAGTGCCCTTTCTTTTAAATATTAAAAGTGGCTTTAAAAACCAAAAGAATGCCTGTAACAATAATAAAAAAAAAAAGTGCCCTTAAGAATTAAAAAAAAAAAAAATGCCTTCTCACCAGCAGCACCCTGCCCTTTTTAAACTTTGGGGGAAAATCTGCTCTAAATAATATAAAAATATTAAAAATTACGTTTAAATAATTTTTTTCCCTTATATTACTTATTTTTTCACAAAATAGTCATTTTGGCTGCTTTGGTAGAAATATGTATTGGTATATGTTAAATTTCGGTTGTTCTAGGGGTAAAATAATAATCTTAAGTTAAATTTAATTTTAATAAATAAATTTAAATTTATAAATATTAATAAACAAGGAAAATTACAATTTAAAAAATAAATTTCTGCTACACAATACACTGGGGGAAAAATGCTAGGTTTTCGATAAATAAACCTGTAAAATCTTTGTTTTTACCACTGTCACTCAAAAATCCAACCCTTCTCAAAATACAAATAAATTCAGGACTTGGGATGCCTGAATGTGCTTACTGAAAATACTTCAAAACTACAAATATACTTACTTTCTGGCCTAAATTGACTTCAAAAGAACAATTCTTGGTCAAAATATGAGGAAAAAGGCTCTTTCCTTGAAGTTCAGATTTATTTATTTTGTATGCCCAACCTAAGAATTTACCATTCTTAGCATAGCCTATCTGCACTTGATCAGAATCAAAATTCTATAAAGAACATGTAAATATCAGTAAATTACAATTTACTTCAAATGATAATGCACTAAATAATAATAATAATAATAAATCATTGTAAAATCTAACCTACTTGTGATTATTTTCATTACGTTGTTAAAACTTTTGTTACAAATGTTGAAATAATTAAAAGTGTTTCTTTTCTTCATGAAAATCGAGCAAATCATTCGCGATTTGAATATTTTCTTTTCAGGATTCATTCTTGGCCTCCTCCCTATGGGTGCAAGAAGTCCATTCAAATCAGGACTGAAAACTTTTCTGAGCACTAGGTATAACCAAATAGAAATGGGCTACGAGATATCTATGACTTGCATTATTGCTAAAAATTTATCTTTTACTAAAAAAGAAACTAATTAAAAGTTTTTGCTATTAAAATTGCTACAATTTAAGTATGTAAAGAAGAATTTATTTTCAGTCAAAAATCTCTCCAGGACTGAAGTCAGTAATGAGACTGAAGTCTTGCACCCATGTCCTCCCTTCACACCCTCGGAAACTTTGTTCCTTCCAGCAAGGGATGTTGGCACTTCATTTGTCAATTGCCCCCCTTTTCTTAATTTGTTATATATATATCTAAACATATATATAACTAAACATAAATGTTCAATGGACCCCACTTGTAGGGTATCTTAATATAAAACCATTGGGTCATCATCCTTAAATCTGCAATTAGTTTTTCGCTAGGGGCCATAATTTCAGAGATTTAGGGAGCTTTTGAACCCACTTTTCGTCCCCCCTCCTTCATTTTTATCTTGCTCTCATGATTGTGGCAGCTAGCCACTACAACCCTTATGGTTGTAAAAAAAAAAAAAAAAAAAAAAAAAACCCCTGGGCAGTTACCCACTACAACTCTGTCTTCAATAGACCCCGCTTGCAGGGTACCTTAATATAAGACCATTAGCACACCATGTACTTAAATATGCCATTAGTTTTTCGCTAAGGGCCATAGTTTGAGATTTAGGGGTCTTTTGTCGCCACTTTTAGCCACCCCCTTAAATTTTATCTCACATGATTTCTCATCTTACGCACTTTGGCCATCAGCCCTTCTTCGTTCTAAATTTTGGTTTAATTCAGACAGTAAATTCTAGCTAAAATACAGTTAGCTCTCTCCCTTTCTCGGTCTCTCTTAAACCTCAATCAAGAGGAAATCATTGCATCCGAATTTTATTGAGCTCCCGAAATATTGAGTATCAGAATTATTGTATTATCAAGCACAGATTTTTCCTCTCTCTCGTCTGTCACACTGTCAAGTAGTGTTAGATGATAACGAGATGTTTTCATAGATTTTCTTCCATCACAGACAATACTTTATCAAATCAGATCAGACATGAAAAGCAATTGGTTGACTGGAGCTCAAGGAGGACTTTATATCGAGATGGTGTTGATAGGAGTCACCAAGAAACAAGTGTCTCGAAGAGAAAATCATCTTGTCATGCTCTTGATTAAGGTTTAGCACAAGATAGAAGAAACAGAATAACAAGCACTTTACTGTTGTTTAGAGGGGAGAAAATGGCAAAAATAAGAACAATTCATTGCAAGTGCGAAGACATTGGGAAGAGAAGGGGAGAGACAGGGCTAACTGTATTTTAGTTAGAATTTACAGTCTGAATTACACAAAAGTTTTGAGGGAGGAAAGGCTTAAGCTAAGCACTTTGGGCTGAAGTGCAAAGTGCTTAAGATGAAAAATCATGAGTGTAAGATAAAAACTAAGGGTGGAGGCAAAAAGTGGGGGGTCAAAAGCCCCCTAAATCTCAGAAACTATAGCCCTTAATGAAAAACTAAAGACAGCTTTAAGGATGACAACCAAATGGTTCTAAATTAAGATATCCAACATGTGGGGTCCATTGAAGATTTATTTAGAAATGAATAGTGTGGGCATCCATGCCAAAAGGAACAAAGTTTTCGAGGTAGGAGAGTGAAGAATGAATCCAGAGAAAAAAAAATTTAAATAAAAACAATTTACATAGGGGAAAAGTGGAGGAGGGAGAGATAAAAAAAGAGAGGACTAACTGTATTTTAGCTAGAATTTACTGTCCGAATTAAGCAAATATTTAGAGGGAGGAAGGGATGAGGCCTAAGGTGGGCGCTTAAAATGAAAAATCATAGATTTGAGATAAAAATTAAGGGGTGGAAGGAAAATCGAGGACAAAAACACCCTCTAAAAGTTCAAATATACATTTTGTTAAGTGGTCCCTTTCTTTAAATGCTCCATTATGTTTTTTATTAAAATGTGTTGGCATCAATTAATTTATAAGATTGCTATGGTGCATCATCAGGGATTACTCTAGAGAGTTTCACAGGGGTGGCCTGCCCTCATGCCCTTTTTAGATAAAATCTCACCCTCCTTGCCCTTTTTTCTAGGTAGAATTCTACCCTCCTTGTCCCTTTTCCAGGTAGAATTCTACCCTCTTTTTATTCCTGTGTAGAATCCTGCATTGTTTTCATTGTACTTTCAAAATGTCTTTACCTATCTTATTTTTAGAATGTTTGTATGGTACTTCAGGAGTACTCCTCTTTCCCTCTTTATTTCTCTGTTAAATGCCCTGGTATGTCTAGTCTTTAAGCGATTCATCTTTCCATTTATCATTTTTTCCATTGAACAAGACATAAAGGGCAACTAAAGGTCATTGATTAATTTAACCTTCTCTAGTGAATTATGGTATTAAGCATTCTGGCCTTTGACCACGTGATAACTTTCGTAAGTTCTATAAAAATTTTAAGAAGTAGCTTTAGAACTTATATTTTGTAGCTTTTTCAAAACCAATTTTGCTAAAACCGGTAAAAAGTTATCTGGTGGTTTTAGAGAGAGAAGTTTTTGAATATCGTAGGAAAAGGGGGAAATGATCTTGAATATAGTAAACAATTTTACAATAAAAATCGAGAACATAAGTTTCCTTTTGCTATTTTTAATACTTTTCAAACAATGAAGTTATGGAAATTAGAAATGTTATTGGATTTTTAAATTAAGGAGTACTTTAAGCTGTTGCCAGACTTCTCTCCCCACCAGTATATTGGTATATGCACTTATTACAAAAATGCCCTTATTATGTAATGTGCACCCTGCCCTTTTTTATCTTCTAGAATGATCCCTGGCATCATCATGTGTTGTCCACTCACGGAAATCTGCGAAGCATGTAAGTATGTGAAACCCTATGTAGCACTTTACAGGATAAAAGTAACTCATTTAGAATTCTAATTATATGCAAAATTTACAGTCTGAATCTTCATATCTTGCTGAAAGTTCTACTTTCAAATTCAACAGCAAGGTTTGAAAAGAAACCTAAGTGTTACTCACAATGCAAAATCCAAATCTTTAAGCCACCCCCAAATTTTCCTAATTTTATTATATATATCATGTTGATATATTTAGTTTTAATTTCCCTAATCCGCATCTGTATTTCAATGTTTTGGATCCCTATTCTTAATTGTTCAATCTTTAATTTTAACATATATTTGATCCATCTTGTGTTTTCCCTCTTTTTGCATTTATTATTTTAAGTTTGATCAGCGATCACCTTCTATCGTTTTATTTCAGGAATCCATTCATAACTTAAGTTCTCTCTTTTCTGCTCATTTCTCCATTCCAGCTTTGCTTTTGGCCACGAGCCAGCATGTTTTCATAGCTCAGATCACGAGCTTTCCAACTGCACAGCCGGTGCTCTTTGCACATGCGTGTACTGCTGCCGATCATGGCCTTCCTCTTTTTCTCCTTGGCGAGCGCATTTCTTCCGCGTCGTCTTGGCACTCTTCACCGGCGCCTTTTTTCGAGGGTTGTCATTTAGGTACAGCTCTTGGGCAGTCGATCCTTTTACTTACTCTATGTAGGTGCTTTTCGTTTCAGTGTTCTTATATTTTGAATTCTTATGAAAATACAGCCTTGATCACATGGTCATCACATGACATTCTCCATTTCATTTAAGTCCCCAATATTTCTAATGCAACACTGAGTAATACAATATATAACTATTTATTTAATATGACAGTCTATTTATTTAATGTGACAGAGGGTAAAATATATCTGGTATACAGATTAAATTCAGATGGCATTTTCTTCAGCTGAAACAAACATTCTAAATTCAAAAATCAGGTTTCGAAGTTTTCAATTAGGTGTGTACTACCTGTATCAAATTCCATAGATCTGGGTCTATGAAATCTTGCCCACACACATATACATACATACATTTCAAATTATCATACTGATAAACCCAATATGCAATAAATAAGATTTGTTTATACAAATGTTCTTGATCAATAAAATCACACCTGCCTTTTCTATAAAAAAAAGGCTTAATTACTTTGATTCTTTTTTTTTAACCATAATTAATAAGTTTCTGATAACATTATATGAAGTATATATCAGAAACTACATAGTAAAGCATTATAGAAAAACAATAAAGCCATTTCTCAACTTAGTAATGAACTAAGAAAAAGCAACAGAAATGAGAAAAATCTTACCACAGCACATAAAACAACATCTCCAGCCGCGAAGGGACCCCCAAAATCTTTGAACTGACAATTTGTTGATATTTTGCCAGTGCCACCATAACCATATGAAAGTGGCTCTTCCCCTAAAATTTATTCAAATTTATGGTAATTAAAAAAGTGGTAAAACAATAGCACATAATATTCATAAATAATTTAATGAAGCAATATTCAATTAATTTTTTTTTATAAAGAATAAGAATTATAAAAAATGTATTACAGACAGACATGTTATGTTGCATGCAATTTGAACTAAATTTATGGAAGATAAAAATCTAAATCATATTGTAGAGGGCCTTTTATGTGTTTCAATAGAACCTCTAATAATAAGCAAATAAATTAATAAAATTGGCCTCAATAAAAACACATAAAATGATTTAATGTTAAACAGAGGTGGAAAATCAAAAATTTGTTTTTGGAGCAGGTCAAATTGCTGTTATGGAGCAGGTAAATGATATTTTTGTAGCAAGTTAATTACATTTTGCAACGAATTTTCTACATTAGTAAAAATAATCTGGAATTCCTACAGCTATTTGTGAATTTTTAATGAGAGTTTTAGCATTTTTTCACTTTATAGAACCATTTTTTAACATTTATAAGAGGAATTCGGTTTCAGTTCTTCAGCTCAATAATTTTCTTCTCTGCAAATTTTGTATATGATTTTTAGCATTTCTTCTCGTTTGGCGGTGATCTTTTGACAGGAAAGGATCATTTAGCACATTGCAGTAAATTTATACGAAATTCAGGTTTCTTTTTTCTTTTTTTACTGCGATTGTTGACTAAATTAATTTTTTATTTTTTCTACTGCAATCCTTTGATGAAATTCACATTTTTTGTACAGTGACCCTTTGATGAAATTAATTTTTCTACTTTTAAATCCATGATCCTTTGACGAAATCTGCAGATTTTTTTAAAATCACGACTGTAACAAAATTCACATTTATTTATTTTTTACCGCGATCATTTGGTGAAATCCCCGGTTTTTTTTTACCAATATCCTTTGACGAAATTCATTCCCCCCCCCCCCATCCCCCCCCCCAAGATCGTATGACAAAATTCCCGTTTTTTTGTACAGTGATACTTTAATGAAATTCACATTTTTACTGTGATACTTTGATGAAATTCCATTTTATTTTTTTACCACGATCCTTTGACAAAATTCACATTTTATTTTAGTACGATTTTTTGACGAAATTAACATTCTTTTACTGTGATACTTTGACAAAATTCCATTTATTTTTTTTACCACAATCCTTTGACGAAATCAGTGTTTTCTTTTACCAATTCATTTGACAAAATTCCCCTTTTTTTTTACTGTGATTCTTCATGGGGTTTTGTCTCCTTCTCTCTCCAAGATCCTTTGACGAAATCCACATTTTTTTAAATCACGGTCTTTTCACGAAATTCCATTTTTTTTTTTTTAAACCCTGATCCTTTGACGAAATTCGCGCTTTCTTTTACCGAGATCCTTTGACGAAATTCACTTTTTTTTAAATCGAGGTCCCTTGATGAAAATCCCGTTTTTTTAAATAGAGATCCGTTGACGAAATTAGTGTTTCTTTACCGAGATCCTGAGACGAAATTAGAGTTTCTTTACCGAGATCCCTTGACGATATTACAAGTTTCTTTACCAAGATCCTCTGACAAAACTTTTTTTTTTTTTTTTACTGCGATCCTTTAACAAAATTTATTTTTTTCTGCATCCAACTAACCAGATTTTTTTTTTTTTTTTTTTTTTTGTGACCATTCATTGAAATTCCCTATTCTTTTTCACAATCGATTGACAAATTTTGCGATATTTTTCACGACCATGTTGAAATTAGAAATGTTTTCATAATCAATTGACAAAATTTTCAATATTTTTTCATGACCAACTGACAAAATTCACAATTTGTTTCCGCAATCTTCTGACGCAATTGGAAATATTTTTCCTTAAACGTTTATAAAAATTTATGAATTGTTTATCGAAATTATTTTTTTTTGCAATCTTTTGATGAAATTTGATAATTTTTTTGAACGACAAATTGAAAAAAATAGCTATTTGTTTCTGAGATCTTTGACGGAATTCACAATATTTTTCAATGATCACTTGCAGAAAATCACAATGTTTTCTGCAACCGATTCACAAATTAGATTTTGTGAAATTCCACAAAAGAAAAAAAAAAAAATCATGGACTTAAAAATATGCATTTGGTGGCGATTTCACTCATCTATTGCAAAGGAAGTTTTCCAGTTTTAGTATTTTATTTAGTGAACTTTAGGTGAGTTTTCAGAAACAAAACTTTCGAAATTTCTTTTTTGGCGCATACTGGAGCAGATTTTCCAATCCTGTGTTAAATAAGTCTTAGGATTTAGCAAATGTGTCTGAAAGTAGCCATTTTCTACTGGAGTAGAGTTCTACATGGGTCAAGGTATATACGATCCAAACATGTAGTACTTCAACCAAACCCAAAATCAAAGAAATCTGATCCACAATTTAACACAACTATTGAAAAATAATCTATAATCATATCTCTAATACAAAGTTTATTTTTTATGTAGAACATATAAAAAACTGATTCAATTTCAAACACACACACTCACACACTCATTCTGCACAAACTCAAAAATTCTATTTCGTGTCAATCGAAACTAGAAATGAAACCGAACCTGAAATGGAATAAATTGATATTTTAATACAATTATGAAAATGTCTATAATAATATCTCCAATCTTATCTTTTATATTGAAAAATTCCTATATATACAGGGCGGCTGAAAAGTATGGCATTATTTGATGTTGATATTTCATAACTAAAATCAGAGAAAGCATGTTTATTTTTTCTATTTTTGTAGCATTTTTTTATGGACTTTCGTGGGATATATTATTCATTTACTTTCTATGTGCTTATGAAGCCCTATGTTCATCATTTAGCCATTGCTCAACTGGCAGCAAATGGAGAAAACACTTCAAGGATATCATCGCCTGAAAGTTTGACTTTGAACTGTCCAGAAAATCATTAAGCAGTGGAAGTCAGCTTTAAACATTCATCTAAAAAAACAATCAGGCCAGTTGTCTCCTGTCAATACGCAAAGAATTCACAACATCAACAAGAGGATTCCCTGAAATGATGCTGTAAGCCTTAATTCCATTGCAAAGAGTCTGGATATTTCTCATCAAAATGTCCAAAACATTGTTAAAAACTCTCTCAGACTTCATACTTATAGTTTGTACTGCAGGAAATATTTGTCAAACAATGCCAAGCTAAAGAGACTAACAAAATGCACGAAGATGCTCCAAATTTTCAAGGTGTGTCTGTGGAAGATGTTTTGTTGTTGGATAAGAAAATCTTCACTATCGAAAAGGTGCACAACAGTCAGGATGATCAGCAACTGACAAGTCCAATGCAGAGAAAAGCAATTGTCATGCATGTCTGTCTAACATGGAAAGAGTTTCAACTCCCGGCAAATCCACAGCAAATAACTGTAATTAATGCTGCATAGGTCAGAAAAAGCTTAATGCAGAAACTGAAAGGTTTTAAGATCCCAATCAAGGACAAACTTTTGTATAACACAAAAAGATATTTTAAAAATGAAAAGCATTTGATTTATGATTTTTTTTTTTTAAACTGATAGATACATCAAATACTCACACAAATGCTTGGTAATCGGAAAGAAAAAAGCATCAATAAAATATTATTTTTCGACACTTTAAAACTACTATGTTAAAAATGAAGTAAGTAATTGTATTTGTTAAAGTAAATGTTTTTCATTAAATTTCAAAATTAAAACAATTTTGTATTGCTACTGTTAATTTTAGTGTCCAAACAATGATTTAGAGATTATTAAAAACAAAATTTAATAACAAAACTAATTTCTTTAAAAAATCACACAAAAGGTTATGAACATAAAATATATGAAATGGGAGTCTTTTTTTAGGTAGCTTTCAATACAAAAAAGTATAAAGCTACCTATTGCAGCTGTTCAGAGGAAAGCAGTTCCGGAAAATTTCGATATATTTTCACTGATCATGACCCCCAGACCCCAAAACCACCCTCCGTTCAAATGTTGATTTATATACAGTAAAAGCTCGATTATCCGGCATTCAACTAACCGGAAAGCTCAACTAACTGGAAAAATTCGAAAGTTCCTTTATTTTTCTCTTCCGATAAACAGGTGAAAATTTTTACTGCTATTTTAGGAACTTTACTGTTAGCATTCTCAAATTATCACAACGACTGATTCGGCGTAAAACAAATCTATGTATGCTTATGACAATGAATGTTATAAAATATAAAAATATAACGTAAATAAAAAATACAGCTCGATACTCAGAATAGTTGTTCAGAATCATGTTGCGTCATCCGCCGGCAGCTGTTTTTCCCGGCGAAAAAAGGAGAAGGGAAAAAATGACGCAAGGAGGACGCGAAACTGGAAGGTGGGGGGGAGCAATTAAGCGGTAGAAAAACAACCTTTTTTACATGCTTTCTGAAAACGGAAAAGTTAAGTGAGGAAGCAGGGGAAGGGAGGAAAATTACACTGCGTTTTCTAAGAAATGGGATGGGGATATATGGTCATTTCAGATAGCGAAGGTATCTTTTTTTATCTTCAGATTCACAGTAGTGCCCCCCCCCACCACCACCACCACACACACTCACCCACCCTGGAGTTACTAGAACTTTCTACTCTGCCCCACCTATTTGGATCTAAACATTCGGTTTGACCAATTAGATTTTTGGCTTAAATCACACTTTTTTTTTTCGTTTCGGCACATTTTTTCGGCCGTTCACTAATTTTTGTTTGTGCTTAATCAGCTAGCCTAGTAAATTGCTCTCTATCTTCGTGTTCTTCCATATTTTTTGTTAAAAATGGCAGATCATTCAAATTCTCATAAAAGGAAACGAGTTGTTTTAACCATAACTCAGAAGCTAGATATTATTCGATGTTTAGAAAGAGGAGAAAATAAACAAGAATTGATGTGTAAGTTCAATATTGGATCCTCTACAATTTACGATATTAGGTCGCAGAAAGAAAAGTTGATGGCATTTGCTTCCTCTACAGAGACAAGCAAAACATCGGATGAAAGAAAAACATTTCAGCAGCCTCAGCATGAAAAACTGGACAGAAGTTTGTATCAGTGGTTTTTATTAAAACGAGAAGAGGGAGTTCCTATTTCTGGACCTATACTAATTGAAAAAGCAAGAGATTTTTCAGAAAAATTAAATATTGGTACAGAATGCAAGTTTTCAGATGGGTGGCTTTCTTGCTTCAAAAAACGCCATGGAATTAGAAAGATCGACAGATCTGGAGAGAGAAAATCAGCAGATAATGAAGGTGCAGATGAATATTCTACGTTTTTTGAAGATTTTATTAAAAAAAATAACATTGATCTGAATCACATTTACAATGCTGATGAAACTGGAATCTATTTCCGTTGCCTTCCTACCTCAACATTAGCAGGTCCTAATGAAACATCAGCAGACGGCTTTAAAAAAAACAAAGACAGACTAACAATTCTAACTTGTGCCAACGCAACTGGCTCTCATAAATTAAAACTGTTAGTCATAGGAAAATCGAAGAATCCAAGAGCACTCGCAGGAATCAAACATCTCCCTGTAGTTTATACGAACCAAAAAAGTGCTTGGATGGATAAAGATATTTTCACCTACTGGTTTAAAAAAGTTTTTGTGCCATCAGTAATTAGTGAGCTTGAAGCTAAGGGAAAAAAACTGGAAGAAAATAAAGTAATTCTTTTAATTGACAACTGCCGAGCGCACCCCAGCGATGTAGAATTGCAATATGGCAATATTTCAGTGATGTTTCTTCCCCCAAATGTAACTTCTCTGATTCAACCTATGGATCAGGGAATCATACAGAACAGTTATATCGAAAGAATTTCATGCGTAAGCTAATAAACGCACAAACAACTCTGCCAGAATTTCAATCATCTTTCTCAATAAAAGATGCAATTTATGATCTTGCCAGTGCATGGAAGGCCGTAAAACAGAAAACTCTTCGAAGGGGATGGAGAAAATTATTATTTTCGGTAAACTTTGTTCTGATTCATCAGATGAAGAATTTGAAGGATTTAAACCTATGAAAAAGAACGAACTGAAAGAAATTATGGAAGCACTAAAAAATGGACATAATACCAACTTATCTGTATCGCAACTGGAAATGTCAGAAATTGAAAATTGGATAGATATGGATAAAAATATTCCTGTCACAGAAACCTTAACAGAAGAGCAATTAATCAAAAATATGACAGCTCCAGAGGAAAAAACAAATGATGTTTCTTCGGAATCTGAAGATGAAATAATTGATGAGAAAATTTCATGGAGTGAAGCAGAGAAAAGTTTATCCACTTTTTTAAAGTTTTGTGAAAAAAATTCGCAGTATTCGGCACAAGTAGTTATGGAATTGCATCTCATAAAAGAACGCTTCATGAAAAAAAGAGAACTTTCTTTCAGACAGACAGACAGACATTAGACATGCATTTCGTAGTATTCCTGGCACATCGAAAGGAACGCAATCAAATGCACAGTAACTGCTGAGAAATTATTTATCCCAAACTATTTTTTTTTTAATTTATTATTTTACTTAATCAAGAATAAGAAATCATTATTTTTAAAGAATTATTTACAAAGGTCTTTATACTGTATTATATTTTAAATACTATATTTATTCAAGAATATTATATTTTATAACTGAATGTGTTTGCAATATGCACAATTAACTGGAAATTTAAAAAAAAGTACTGCAGGGTAAGTTAGTTTCTTTTGTTTTTGTTTTATTGTTGTATTTTTATCACTTCAAACATTTTCTTTCCAGCCGTCTGCCCAGAAAATATTTTTCAGCAAAATAAACAGCAAACAGAAGTAACGAAATGATACCCTTTTCTTTTCCTTACTTATTATTAAAAAAATAATTGATATCTCTGTTTATAAATCATCCTACTGTACTCAAATTTTCAGCAAATTCAAATAATAATAAATTAGGCCCCTTACCAAATTTCTATTTAAATACAATAAGTTTTCAGAAAATTAGACACCCCCCAAAAAAAGCCCACTATCTGCACTGAGCCACTTCCAGGGGGGGAAAAAAATGCCAACATCTAATTTGTTTTTATCGTGATCGGAGAGGAGAGGAGAGGAGGCAGGCGAAATCGGACGTTACAGCTTGCATCTGATAATATTCTTAGCCATGCAGAAAGGACTCATTATTATGGTGGCTTGTTGCACCTTTTATTGCCGGAGTCAGTTTTGTTATTTCCTATGTGGATGTTTACTTTTTAAGTGCATGAAGTAAGAGAAGCATCTGTTAATCATCTTTGTCCTAAATTAAAATCTTTGAGATGTCTAATTATAAATAAAGTAGCGCTATAAAAGATTAATAAATAAATTTTGAAATAATATCCTAACACAAAATATTGTTTATCTTTATTTTTAATTCGTCAAAATTAACTTTTTCAAATGTAAATTTAATAATAATAAAAGAATTATTTGGTCGACTTCCCGATGACAGGAAAATAGGCCAAAAAATCATTTTCCTTTTTCACTGTTACATCGATGCACCCCCCCCCCCCCTTCTTTCATGACAGATTTTGTAGCGCTCAACTATCCGGACTTTTCAAGTATCCGGAAATCGGCGCTTCCCAAGCATGCCGGTTAGTTGAGCTTTTACTGTATATATATATCTGACCTATGTCATACCATGATGAAACTAATTGTGTGTATTAAGCTCACCAATGTCTCGACCGAGTTCGTTGACCAGCTTGGTCCGCCATTTTGTTTCAAGATGGCAGCCATTTAAAAATTTAAAACTAAAATAAATATACAAAAAAGTTAAAAATTCAAATTTATTTTTTAATTTAGTGTTAGGCCTTGATACGAGGAATCCAAAGCATTTTTTGGTTTACCTCTATCTTAAAAAATGGCTGAGATAGAGCATTTTGAAATTCTAGGGTGGCTGACATTTTGAAACAAAACAGCACATTAACGCGATTACTCGCAAATTATTTTCTTTCATTGTTGTAATAATTTTCCCAATCATACGCATAAAACTATATATTCATATCCGTTAGCGCCAAATTCTCGCCAAAATTGGCGACTAAAATAAGCCTTCATAAATGAAGCCAATTTGGCTATTGCTCAATAATTTGGTGAATTTCTCATTCAAATTCAGTATTAAGGAATCTTTTGTAAACGTTTCTTTGCATTTTAACTTGCTATTTTCGTGTAACATTAGCTAAAATTTTAAAACGAAGATATAAGAAAGCTACCTTTTCCTCCCGGCGTAGGCCGGAAGGACTTTTTTTTACTGTTTTGCATAAAGCACAATATTGTCTACGACAGAAAAATTTCTTAGTCCCGATTGACTATGCCAGGGAGATAGAAATAAGAAGGAGAACAGTGAAGATAGGCTTTCAAGATCAGAACATGGACCGGAAATAAGTACCCGGTTCATGGCGCTGGTGCTCCCAAAGGCCGGTCATGTGACCTGTCAAACATGACAAATTGTTGTCTGCTCTTCATGCATTTTGGTTTCGAGCATAGAAAAGAGTTGTCAGTCGAAACCGGAAATAGAGGGCGCTACACTCCCCAAATGCCCCAAAAAACAGGAAATGCGCCATACTAGGTACTGCTTCTAGTTCCATAAGTAGAAACATTATCATTGTTCTCCTTCTCTCTATCTTCCTGGAATCTGCCTTACAGTTTATGGTATTTTGTGTTTTGATGAATTTCAAAAGCAACTTAACTTTTCAGAAAACTTTGCTTTTAATTAGTTGATCGTCAATTTTGTTATAAGTGAAACAAAAGAGGCATTTAGAAAATTGTTTTATTAAGTTTTCATATCAAGAGTAATATGTTTTAGTTTCCAGTTTATACAGGGGTGTTGTCACTCGAAGTAAAAATCCTTGAAAATTATCAATGTAAAATACCAATATCAGTTTAAATCTAACTGATGCTGTGACTACATGACAACCAAACGACATAAGAATGTCATAATTTCTGTATTGTTTGAAATGTACAATTCTTGAAAAACATCAATTTGATAAACTTGCATTAAATTCACTGAAAGCTGAATGGCTTCATCAAATGGAGAGTTCAAATTCTATAACCAGTAAACAAATTTATTTCAAGTATTCATGAAACAAATTATGTGCAAAGGGCTCTAACTAGATTTAATGCATTTTATGATACCTAGCTACCTGGAAACAGTCAAAAAGTCAAAACTAATTTTACTTTTCAGTAGCAGAGTATTAGGAAAAAAAAAAGAATTTAAGATGCAAATTTTGCTTATTTTTTAGCTTTGCTCTTACAGAAGGTCAATTTCTTTTTCCTGTTTTCTGCCTGTGTGTTCCCTTCGCCTTTTTCGCCAAGTCTGCGGAATCCAAAACAATGCAGAAATGGTAAAGTTTTAGCTTTTTTTTAGCCCTTGGGACCCAAAATAATGCCGAAGTAGTAAAATTGACTTTTTTCTTCCTTTGCCTCAGATTTTTCCTTGTTTTCTGAGTCTGTATAATCTAAAATAATGCAGAAATGCTAAAATTTGTTTTATTTTCTCTTCTTTTCCTTGTATTTTTTCAGATCTGTGTGACCTATAGTTATGCCAATATTGTAAGATCTGTGCCCCCCCCCCCCCCAACAAAACAGGAGATTTTTCGCAGTTTAAAGGGAGAAAAAGGGAGATTTTTTTAAAAGTGAATTTATGTAAGAATAAGAAGTTTTTATAATTCATTTAGAATAGATTAATGATTGATTCAATAACTTAAATATAATCATTAATATATATATATATATATATATATATATATATATATATATATATACACTGCTCAAAACAATTAAAGGATATTTGAAGTTTTATATAAAATAAAGATATAAACGAAATTTTTTTTGCCGAAAATAGAAGAAGAGAATCACAAATGCAAATTTTTCTGGTTTTCAAACTGTGGAGTATGCAAATTTTGAGTTCGACGTCAAAAACGTCGCTTCAGCGGCAGCGAATGAAATTTGACTTTCAACTGGATAAAAGAGAATGAAGACAAGGATGATCGGCATTCAGTGATTGCTTTGTTTCGATGAGTACGATGTCTCAGCGAAGTCATTTGACAGATTCAGAAGCTTGGAGAATTGTTGGTAGGTTAGAAGGGGGCCAAACTCAAGACGAAGTAGCGCAAGCCATTGGAGTGTTACAAAGTCTCATTTCCAGGATCTGGAACAGTTTTTTGGAGAGTGGATGTGTTGGCCGAAGACCAGGGCAAGGTCGTAGACGAGCAACAACGCCCAATGAAGATCAGTATTTAGCGTTAACAGCTCAGAGACACCGAAACATAACCGCTACTCTTCTCCAACAACACCTTCGCTCGGCTACAGGCACCACGATTTCAACTCAGACTGTCCGAAACCGGCTCCATGCTGTAGGTCTGTATGCTCGCCGACCGATGGTATGTGTTAGATTAACATCAAGGCATCGTCGCGACCGCAGGGAGTGGGCAACCGAGCATGTCAACTGGAGGAGAAATGAATGGAGCAATATTCTGTTTTCTGACGAGTCCCGTTTTCTGTGCATCCGGATAATAGGCGTATTTTCATCTGGAGGGACCGTGGCAGTAGGAATAATCCTGCGTTCGTGCACGAAAGTGTCAGATTTGGCGGTGGAGGAGTGTTTGTGTATGGTGGCATCTCCATTGACGGGCGCACTGACCTCTACATCATTCGAGATGGAGCTCTGACTGG
Source organism: Maratus michaelseni (assembly GCA_963931845.1). Lineage (NCBI taxonomy): Eukaryota > Metazoa > Arthropoda > Arachnida > Araneae > Salticidae > Maratus > Maratus michaelseni. The sequence continues at coordinate 208,348,757 of OZ007599.1, read as the reverse complement.
TCGCCGATATAGGGATCAGATCCTCAGACCTATTGTAGTCCCTTACGCTGCAGCAATCGGAGATAACTTCATTTTAATGGACGATAACTGCAGGCCACATCGTGCAAACCTGGTGGAGGATTTCCTTTTCGAGGAAGGAATTGTTCGAATGGAATGGCCAGCGTGTTCTCCAGACATGAATCCAATCGAGCACGTTTGGGACGCTCTAGGAAGACGAGTTTCTGGCCGCCAACAACCCCCACAAACTCTCCAAGAACTGGAAAGAGCTCTTCTGGAAGAGTGGGGCAGAATACCCCAACTCGTCATTAATAGCCTCATTGAGTCCATGCCTCAAAGGTGTTCAACGTTGCTGGCCGCCCGTGGAAACCATACCCCCTACTGAAAATGATTTTCTTTGAAGAAAACACCTTTTCTTATTCTTTTTTTCTCATATGCACAAATTGTGTTTTTTTCCTTTTGTACACAAATGCGCAATAAAATGCATTTTTTTCTGCCAAACATGTGTAATTTATTCTCATATAACCTACTATGTCTGTCGACCATGTATCAATCAGCTAAAAAGTTTCCCAGATACAAAATCCACCTAAAACTGCAATATCCTTTAATTGTTTTGAGCAGTGTATATAAATTTTAAAAATAGTTACTTTCATATATTATAAATTACATAAAAAACTCTTAAGATATCAACAAATGAAACAAACTTTTTTCAAATAAAAAGAAAAAAATTATTAGAACTTAATTTATGATATTCTAGCATTTAACTTTTGAAGAAATTCCAGATTTTGCTCTGTTTAAAAATTCTACATCAAATTTTTGGTCATAGCAATGACCTGAGAAATTGCTCTAAACGAACTCTCTAAATTATCATCCGAAATGGATGACCAGAATTCAGATCTATTTTTTGTTACTAAGCTAAATTTATGCGCTCACACTCAGCATTGCTGTGAGGAATAGACAAAATTCCAAGCATTGCATCAGAATTTTTTTTATATGGATGCTCTAGAGGTGATTCAGAGTTTAAAAAAAAAAAAAATGAAATTCACAGCAAATTTTCTGATAGGTTACAGCAGATGGAGAGGGGGGGAGAGGCATGTGAATCCACTTCCAGCACTAACTATGCATTTTACCTGCGGCCCTTTGATGCTTTTTCGTGATCTTTTGACGAAATTTGAGTTTGTTTTTTCCAATCTTTTAAAAATTTTCGTTTTCTTTGACGAAATTTACGTTTTTTCGTGATCTTTTGACGAAAGCTGCAGATTTTTGTGCGATCTCCTTTATGGGGGGGGGGGGGCATGTGAATCCACTTCCGGCACTAACTATGCATTTTTCCTGCGGCCCTTTAATGCTTTTAAGCGATCTTTTGACGAAATTTGATGTTTTTTTGCAATCTTTTTCGAATTTTGCTTTAACAAAATTTGCATTTTTTCGTGATCTTTTGATGAAATTTGCATTTTTTTTCCCGGGATCCTTTGACGAAATTCACATATTTTAGTGATCCTATGGTGAAATTCTGACGAGATCTGTGATGCCATCTGTTGAGATTAGAAAATTTCTTTTTTTCAGAAGTACGTTTCTAGGAATTTTAAATTACAAGTGAAAAACGGGAGAAAATCATACTTAAATGTAAAAACGGGAGATCTGACTAAAAAACAGGAGTCTCCCGCAACAAAAGTGGGGAGTTGACAGCTCTGCAAATGCAAAACTTCTTACGCCAGAATAAATTTTGAATTGAGAATTCTTGAGGAAAGAAAACCTGTTTTTCTTTTAGACTAATTTCTATTAGACTAATTTCTATTAGACTCTGCTTTAGACTAATTTGTATTAGTACTAATGCATTTAAGTATATTTCAGGGATATACCATAGTCTCCACCATATTCCAGATAAGAATGCTTCAATTCAAACGTCATGCGAAAATAGAGGATTGGTGAATAGTCACTGGTACAATCTGTCATTTCATACTGAAGTTACATCCTTTTTTAATGAAATACAGTATTATAACAGTAGGGCCTAGATCAACCTTCTGGGCCTAGATCAACCTTTGTCTAGTCAGAAGTTGATGAAGGTTTTTTTCCCCCTTAGGTCTTCCTTTTGAAAAAAAATTGTGAAATTTATTAATTTTTTTGAAAAAAAAAGAACTTTTTCAACAAAAGACTTGTTACTACAATCCAAACCAAGCATTTATTAACAATAACTTTTAGTCCTCCTGCCAAAGTTTCTGTTGTTTTGTTTGAAAGTTATACATTTCAAATCTTAACAAAATAAAAATAATGAAAAGATTGGTTTTGTTGAATGAAATTTTATGAAGGAGCCCCAAAGAGGCCACAATTTTTGCCTGGATCAACCCCTGCTAGTACACAACAGGTTAACATAGCTCCATCTGCAAAATATTAGTACAAAGCATTTTAAATAATGTTAACATTTAAAAAACATACCTAGTTGAAGGGATGTACTTTCAACAGATGCACCAACCCTTACAACATGAGGATTTGGTTCATCCGCAGGCAAATGAGAAACATCTAAATGCTCTACAACCTACCAAGGAAGAACTCATAATTATTGTCATTCATTACAACTACATGAGAAATGTTAGATTAAAAAAACTTAACAGAACTGTTCATTAGGCTAAATAAAAAAGATAAAATGTTATAATTTATTATAGATAAGTGATAAATAATAAAACATCTAAACATGGTTGGCAAAGTGGAAAAAAATGCAGAAAAAAACATGGTAAAAACTGGCTGAAAGAAAAGGGTTTTCTTCCAAGTGGAAAAAATGGAAGAAACTTACTCTTTAGGAATTTGCCATATAAGTTACAACTTTCTTTGTAAGGTATAATAAATGCATTTTTCTTATAGATAACCTTAAGTAAATTTAATTAGACCTATTTAATTAAATTATTTATGTTAAACTAATAATTACATCAGTTTTTTAGCCAAGATCCAGGGTTGTAGTAGGTAGCTTCTCAGGTACCCACGTGTTTTTTTTTAAACTCCATTTTTTTATAACCCTAAGGGTGGCAGTGGGTAACTGCCCAGGTACCCGTCCGGACTGAGTTTTTAAAATTTTTTTAAACCAGGTTTTTTACAACCCTGCCACGATCACACATCTGTCTAAAGCTTTTCAATCATTGGGTACCTGAAGATTAAAAGTTATCCATTTCAATTTAACCAGCTTATTTTTTTATTATTTAAACTTCTGTAACTAGCAGTAAATAGTATGGATCATTTACCTACTGTAGAACTAAACTCATTTAAATAAAAGGCAGTGCTTTTAATTTGCATCCATTTCGTTAAGGGAACTAATATACAATAATTACTGTATTAAAATCCTCATTTTCCTTAATACAGTGCAACATTGTTTAACAAAACAAAAGTTTTTTAGGAGTCAGATGCTGCAATCAGTTTCTCAACTGAGAATGGATGAATGCAAAAGATGAAAAAATTCTTTTAAGTCCTGCAGAACTTGGTGGAGCGTTTAAAAGCATTTCCACAAACCCATACAGTTCATTTTTAAAACATTAGTCTTAAAATGAGCACTGAGAAATGCATGCTGGTATAAATTACAAATTTATTTATTTAATATGTTGCATGAAAAAGTCTTTAAAATAATGCATTTTTATATAAAAAATTAAGAACTGGTAGACTATTTTTAAACCGAAATGACAAACAATGAAAAAACACCCCTATCTCCAAAATTATAAAAACTATCACCTACAAATTATTAAAAAATAACTTATTTTCCAAAAATAATATTTTTAATATTAAGTTTTCACTTTACATAGATTTCATATAATTATGCTTTGAGTTTAATTATTTTATATAGTTAATATATTTTAATTATTAGCATCTGTTTTGTGTTCTTCTTTAAGTTTTTTTCCATTTCTTCCACTGTCCTGGAAGAAACCCAAACATGCATCTACATAAGGGTTTATTATTTATTTGGTTAAAATATAGATATCACTGTTGAAGAATAAGTTTTAATTCTAAATATTTCAAAAATAAATTTGAAAGCACAGTGATAGTGTAATCCTATTTGAGAAAATAAAAAGTAATTTTATTGGTTTGAGATGCAGTTTTGGAAGTGCTTCTACTTACTCAAGATAAATATATAACAATGATGCATACATAATACATTTGGAACATTATATCTATCTATTGCCAATACATAAATGTATACAGAATGCACCAAAAAGAACATCTAAACCACAAAATTCAATAACTATAATGGATATTCAGATGAATTAAGTGTCAGGTAGATCATAAATTTTGTATACAGTAATTTATTTTTAAATTTATTAGTCAATAGAGGGCAAGTGATGCCTCAATTTGTCAAAATGTTTAAGCTTCAAATTGCAAAGCCTTTCTATTTCTTCTTTTCAACAGAATTAAAAGTAAAAATCAAGTACTCTTGATTACACATTAATCTCGTCATTCTTACAGTTTGAGACAGCACAATGTTAATGAACACTGCTAACGCAAATTTAAATTCTCTTTTAATGACTGTATATAAAATTTATCAGATACTTTATAAACATGTCACTTATTTCATCTTTATATTCATTATAAATAAATCAGTTGCTGAAATTTAAATATCCAGTGTTATTTTTAGGACACCCTATAATAACTTTTCATTTTCTAAATTTTTCCACCAAGATATTAAATATTTTAATAGTAAATGAAGAAAGGAAATGTAAAAGAATATCTTAAGCAGATAAGTAGAATAAATAGAAATGAAATAGTACTTATTTGAGAAGTGTTATTCAGCATTCTGTGTTTCAAGATTATAAAATGTAGAAGAAGAGTTCATTCAAGTAATAGCCTGTTTTGGCTATAGTACTGCCATAGAAAGAATGGTTTCCAGGTGGAAGAGAAAAGAAATTCCAGTTAAATGAAGGGAAATCTCGCATGACTACAATCTTTTATGGTCAATGCATCAGAACACACAAATTTCAGTTTATCAGCTTCCCATATTTATAGACAACAATAATACTCATCATAAGAATAAAGTCTTTCACATGCAGAAGCAAGTGAAAGATATATTTAACTGACATGGTACAAGCTCGCCAGAAAAAAAAAGAGCTGAACTTTCACAGCCTCACCCCCCCCCCTTCCAAATCTCCTCCAAACAAGAAACAGGGAGGAAACTCAGAAAATAACAAAAAAAAAAAAAAAAAAAAAAAAAAAAAAAATACACATGAAGTAAAATTTACGACATTTTTCATTTATGCATGAACTTTGTAAACTAGATTGTTTATTAACTAAATAAATTATTGTTACCCAGCAACAGATTCAATGATCTCAGTGATGAATTTTACTATTTATTAGCATGAAAGTATATAATCCAGAACTATGGAAAAGGTTTTATTTTCTTTAAGTCTCAGATTTTAATAAAATAAATTTAACAAATTCTGGCATTCATATTGTGGATGGAGAAAGATTGAACACTATAAGTCTTTCATTGCGACATTTGTTGGTATTAAATCATGATTTTTTTAAAAACCCTTAGTAGAAAATAAATTTGAAATTTCACAACAAATTGCCCCTTTTCACCTCTTTTTCAGCGACTGACAAAATTCACACTTTTTTTTCCCCTTGATCAATATATGAGATTTGAAGTTTTATTCTACAAATGATTGATGAAATTTGTGATTTTTTTCCCATGATCAATTGATGCAATTCACAATTTTTTCCCCACTGCCGACAGACTAAATTCATGCTTTTTTTTTTTTTTGCAACCAATTGACGAAATTTGCTTTTTTCTTCCGCGACCATTTGATGAAATCTGTGATTTTTTCCTCATGACAGATTGATGGAATTTACAAATTTATCTGCAATAAATTAATAAAACTCAGTTTTTTTTTTTTGAAGGGGAGGGGAGATAGATGAGATTTACGGATTTATTCCATGAGCAACTGATGAAATTTGCACTTTTTTCGTGAACGATTGACGAAATTAATGGTTATATTTGACAAGTGGTCGACAAAATTTAGGATTTTTTTTAATGACAGTTTTTCCAAAATTCGAGATGCATTTTTCTTTATCAAAAGCTTTCATACTTTTGTTGTATTTTGTCCCCTACCCACCCCCCCCCCCCCAAAAAAAAAAAAGATTGACAAATTTTAATGGAGATTTGCATCAAACCCAAGAATGATAAAATTTAGTGCCAAAAAAAGCGGAATTTCGCTTTTCTGCAGAAAAGTAGCATGTCTAATTTAAGTACAGACTATGCAGCTTCTTAGCAAGAAATATTTTTATACTTCACTAATATATATTTTCATTTATTTATTTATTTTATAAGTAGACTAAATAACACCTGTTTAAATTTCACTGTGGATTTCACAGAGTTGCAGATTTAAGATTCTAATGTATTATTTAATTTTGTTATTTTCTTTTCTCCTGGAAGGAAAAAAAAATGTTCAAACATTTGCTAATAGAAGATGTTTTAACCATTTTAAGAAAAACATGTAGTTTATTAACATACATATGCATGAGATTTTGCAGCGAACAGCATCTTCAGGAGGTGATCATGGGTTTATATAAAATATCCGAAACTTTAGCAGCAGGTGACAGAGAGAAAATGTTTGACTTGTGAAGAAATTGTTTTTATACATTTTGTAATGCATTTGAAAAAAATGCTAAATCGATATTAACACACATAATTTAAAATATAGTTTTACATATAAACATTTATTCATTTTTCAACACAAAAAATTTATATTTTACCTAGCCGTTAAGTAAAATTACGAACAAACGTTGAACAAGAATGTAAATTATTTAAATAATTTTGTAGTTTGTCAAATATTTTTATTGGGCATCAATTTACACAATGAAAAATCATCAACTGTCTATTTCTTTTAAATGCTAAAAGGTGTAAAATAACAACATAATATACAGTAAAATAACTTTTTTATTAGATTGTTGATATGTTTCGGCTCACTCCAAGCCTTTTTCAAAAACAAATAAGAATATTCTATAATTGCACGGTCTTTGAAGTTATTTGAAATGCTATCATTTAATTTTCATGTACTTTTTTTAAATTACGCACGTTATCTTTTACTTGGTTGTTTATTTTCATATTTGTAACCATGGAGTAACTCGAGCCACAATTTCGGCAAGTTAAAAGATGCTGCAACATTTCATATTGTATTTTTATGTGTTACTATCTCTATGGTTTCTCTTATTATGGATGGTTTCTTCTTGATATAATTTTGCCAGGGCCATTGTTTTTATATTATACTTAATATTAGCTATATGCTCTTTTTTTTCTGTAACTAAATTTCCTGCTTGTCATGCCAATATAGTAATTCTTAGACCCGTCTTCTTTAATAACAGGTATTTCATATACTCCTGAATTTTAAAACTGGAGAATAGTTTCGGTTGAAACATTTTATCCAGCATCGATATTTATACAAAAATATAATAAATTATTATTATTAAAAATATATAATAAATTTATAACACCTTGCAATAATATATTTCTTTTAAATGCTAAAAGGTGTAAATTAGCAACATAATACTCAGTAAAATAACTTTTATTACATTGTTGACATGTTCCGGCTCACTGTGAACCATTTTCAGGAATTCAATAATTCAGTAGTATATGAAATACATTTTATTTAAGAACTAAGAATTACTATATTGGCATGACAAGCAGGAAATTTAGTTACAGAAAGAATGAGCATATAGCTGATATTAAGTGTGATAGAAAAACCACAGCCCTGGCAAGATTATATCAAGAAGAAACCATCCAAATAAACTTCAATGAAAATAAAATAATTTTTCCCTCCAATCTATAACTATCCAACCATAATAAGAGAAACGATAGAGAATAGTAACATGCAAAAATACAATATGTAATGATGCAGCATCTTTTCACTTACCGAAATTGTGGCTTGAATTACTCCATGGTTACAAATGTGAAAAACAATCGACTCAAAATAAAAGATAACGTGTGTAATTTTTTAAAAGTACATGAAAATTAAATGATAGCATTTCAAATAATAATTTCAAAGACCGTGCAATTACAGAATATTCTTTTTTGTTTTTGAAAATGGCTCAGTGAGCCAAAACATGTCAACAATCTAATAAAAAAGTTAACAATCTAATAAAAAAGTTATTTTACTGTATATTATGTTGTTAATTTACACCTTTTAGCATTTAAAAGAAATATATTATTACATGTTATAATTTATTATATTTTTAGTTTTACAAGAATAATTTTCATGTAAATTGTTAAAACTTTTATTATTGTTTTCTACAATTTAACAAACATTTTTTATTGCTATAAAACAAATAAATAAAAGTAAAGAGAAAAAATAGTCGAAATAAATTACAGGCTTTTTCTAATCCATGATCAAACTTAAGTCAATTTTCGTCATTTCAAACCGAAACTGGTTCATTTATTGACCCAAGTTTACAAATTCAAGGTGTTGAAAATCCTTTAAGTAATAGGGGTAGTTCAGAAAACTAATAAATATTTACAGTTAAATTCCTAAAAGAGGATACAGGTTATTCTCATTTTTAAAGATTGTGAACATGTGAAATGGCCCTACCAGAAAGAAAAGCAAAACTGAAAATAGAGTTCTGAAACACAAAAAAATACTGGCAGAGTATAACAGGAACATAATCACTCTTGCATGTTTCTTTGTTACATCAAAGAAATTAGAACAAGGGTCACAAAACATGGACCCTTGAGCGCACTTGCATCCATGAAGTATCTGTATTTTACGTATAAATGGATTTTAAAAATAGTAGGTTTGATGGAAAGTAGAAAGTTTTTAGTCTGTATGCAATCTGTTGTGAAAAAAACATTGAAGACCTTACTTGCATTAAAATGAAATAATATTTGGCATTAGTTTCCTTATTTGTATCCTCGGTGATTTTGAAGAACCTTTGTTATCCTTTACACAAGAAAATTTTCCTTAATATATATCTATATCCATCCAAAATCTATACATGTGAGATTGCATATGTTTATACAGTGAACACCGGACATAGGCACATGTCAATAAATGTGTGTGCATGAGAGATTGGAGAGGAGGGGGAGAATGCGTCTATAAAGAGGGTTACAAAATTCAAACACACCTGTGATATCAATAAGGTTGATGAACCTCCAAGTATCGCAGTATATTAATATATTAATTCTTTTATTACTAATAAGTCAAAAATCAACTTATAAGTTCAACAAATAAGTTCAGTGAGAAATGGGAGCCATTCATTTCTAAGAAAAAATTACAAAAGAGAAGGTATTATGCTTGATGACTATAACAAAATGTTCTAAATGTACTCTTCCCAATGGAGTCGTGAAAGATGCCATTTGTTACAAGACCTCCTGCATTTGTGCAGATATGCTAATCCCAGTAGCAGATTTTTCTGTGTCTGAAGCAAACCAAATTTTATCAGACATAACAATGCTGGACTAAGCCTACTATATATTTTATATTTTTAAAAATTTAACCCTTTAAATAAGAAAAATTTTTATTTACAAAGAAATACAATACAATAAATCTAGAGGCTTAAAGTAAATTTTCGCATTTTTTTTTTTAAAGCTGCTAGATTAAGCTGTAAGGATTACAATAATCTGGAATGCCTGCTTCGATGCTGCAGCATTTCTACTTTTTTTCAGAGGCTACTTCACTCACATGAAAACACTCACTCGCTAATGTTAATCTGATGGGACATTTCTTTTAAAATATCTCATTTGCATTTCAATATTTTTTAAATGATAATTTTTTTTTTTTTTTTTTTTTTTTTGCATTAGATAGCTGAGGTCAATATCTACAATCACAACTTTTTACTTTTTCGATTTTGTTTGCAGGGTTTTTTTTTTTTATCAGAAAAAAACCTACAAACAAAATCGAAAAAGTGGCAATCATAGAAATTAACCTCAGCTATCAACGCAAAAAAAAGTTTAAAAGTATTGAAATGAGATATTTTAAAAGAACTGTCCCATAAGGTAACATTAGCGAGCGAGTATTTTCGCCTGAGTGAAGACTCTTAACAGGCTTTCATGTTTGCAAAATGCTATTTTTTCTTCTTCTTATATCTGTTATTATACAGCAGAACAAATCGAAGCTATGCTAACATTTGTCTGAATGAAAAGAAACAATTTAGCTCTGACTAGCTAGCATGTGAATCATGCAACTTTAGATGAATTCAGTGATATGGTGATAACCAGAACCAAAAACTAGTGGAACCTAGATTTTCATTAAATAGTATGTTTGCATGACATGTCATTAATATTAGCTTTTTACCATCTATTGACAGGAATTCAACCTGAAAATTTTCAACCAAATAAAAATAAAATAATAGCAATAGTAAATAACCCCATAGTAAGTTTATTTATTTATTGTAAATTGCATAAATACACTAATTCTTTCAATATTTATAAATTCACAAAGTATTTATAAATTTAGAAGACCCTGAATTTGAATTTCTTAATGCAACTCTTAGTTAGGGAACCTATCGTTTACATTACAGTTTTCCTTTTTAAATATACAAAGAAAAAATATAAAAGTCAGCATTCTCAAGCTAAAGTTACGCATGGACCTAACAATAATAAAAGATGAATTTGACAAATATTTATTCAGTGGATCATAAGTTATGTTTAAGTCATCTATCTTCGACAAAACTAAAATTACAAACCTTGTACCAGATTCGCATTTTACGCATAAATCATGAAGTTTTGTGACTTGCCATTTTAATGATAGTATGTCAATATTTGGCTTATAAAAATCGCAATACAATGTCATCTGAAGTATCATATTTAAACCAAAATCTTCTCACATTTACTTTATCTTAATTATAGGTGAAAACTGGGAAATTTAGTTAGTAGCCAGTGGTCGGTAGACTCAGTTTCGTTAGTGGCCACTATTATGTTACCACTGTTAGTTTTAGAGATATATTTTCTAGTTGTCTGCATTTTCGGGCCTTTACTTTTTTTTTCTGAAGGCTTGGGCTGTGCCTGGTCCAACCAGCTGGACCCATGCAAAAATCAGTAAAATTTGGTCTGCCCAACAATTTTTTGGAAAAAACATTTTTAAATCGCCATTATTCTACAATTAAATTTTTTTAATTATTCTTTTTAAAGAATAGTACCTATGTTTCTAAGCAATGAAATTAAAGTACAGTAAAACCTGTATGACAAAAATCTGCCTTAAATGAAAAAAATGTGTTGGTCCATGTAAAATGAATATAATACATTTACAACAAACTATGTACCTTCTAAGAAGGGAACCTGTCTATAACTGATTTTTCTTCTCTCTTATGCAATTCTGGCTTAGAAGATTTTACTGCATAACATTTTTCGATTTTTAAGACTCCAAGATATAGAATATGGATTAACGAATTAATGATAACTCAGACATTTACATACAAACAGAGAATCATTAAAAAATGGTTTACATGGGCTCAGCAAGAAATAAATATTGGGAGGGGCAGTATTTTGGAATGGATGTGCTTATACTTTGCAGCTCAGTTTTTTTTTTTTAAGATGATGAAAAATTAAAAAAAAAAAAGGGGGGGGGGTGGTAAAAAAATCTTTTTACAGGTTGGGCCTGGCCCAGAATTTTTGGCCTGTGCCGACTTCTAAAAGTTCCAATTACAAAAATGTTTCAAATGTCCTATACGAAAATCAACTTTATGAAAATCATGGTGCAACTTAACTTGAGTTTAATTAAACTAAATTATATCTTGCTTACATGTCTCAGTTTTATTAGTAACTGTACACCTGTCTAATAATGCCACACTTCTGCATACAATTAGTGCCCTATTTAAGCTAGTGAATGGATTTTAAAAAAATTAACTTCAGGGATTATTTTTATATGTAAGGCATTTCATAGTAAATCAAGGTTGCTCTACAACATTTTCATTGAACTTTTGGCCATACTTCCTACAGTTTGAGATACAACCTATAATTCAGGAATTTACTGCTAGGATATGCTGCCAGGTACTTCATTGTGTAATGATACCCATTTTAATATATCTAGACACAATGCTCATGACTGTAGCTAACTCAATTCACCAGTTATTTGAAGTGAAAAGGAATTACGGAATCACCCTGTATTCCATGGGTGCAAGTAGTCTGTCTATCCAAGCCAAGACTGAAAACTTTTCTGAGTATTAGGAATAACCAAATAGAAATGGGCTAGAAGATTTCTGTGTCTTGCAATATGGCTAAATATTGATCTCTTACAATAAAAGATAGTGATTAAAAGTTCTTTATAGTAAAATTTCTATTATTTAAGTATTTAAAAGTAAAATTTACTATTAATCAAAAATCTCTCCAGGACTGAAATCAGTCCTGAGACTGAAGACTTGCACCCATGCTGTATTCCCAATCCACCCCCCTAATTCCCAAAGAGGTTTACTTCTATTTTTTGTTCTGCATCATACTAAATTCTAATTAGGTCAATATAATTATTATTTGTGGGCAGACTTGTATAAAACCAAAAACTTTCTGCGCACATAAATATTGAGTCAAAAACTTTCTGCAAATTAATTTAATGTTTAATAAAATTACGTGTTGTATTATTTTGACGATATAAATTAAAAACAGTAGTTTAACTATTTTGACTTAAATGGCTTCAATGATGATAAACAACAGTTGAAACACTTGCAATTAGAAGCATACCCCTAAAATTAATGGTTTAGGAATTGGCTATTGTGTAAGTGATAATAGAAGACATTCCTGCATAGCATCATACAGTTTTATTAGTAAATTCATTCACAAAATTTACTTTTATTAAAACTATATATACTTGGTGAAAGTTGAGATTACCCCTCTGTATGTGACTTTACATGCTTTAAAAAATTGTTTTTAAAAAAGTTTGTTATTTCCTCCTAAAGAAATTATAATAAAATTAGGATGGAGGTACAAAGAATTAAGTGAAGAATATATAGAAGGTAAAGTATAAAGATTGAAGTCTGTAGATGCTGCAATATATAGGTAAAATAAAGAATAGCTTAGACCAGGGCTGTCTAACATGGTGCTCGTTGAAGGTTTTCATGTCACTCTTTTGAATTATTTCTGTTATTTTTTAAATAAGTTTTTTTAAAATAAAAATCCATTTTAAAAAATGCTTCTTTAAAATCATTAGTGTTCCACATGATTTTGTATTATAGGCGACATTAAATTTTCAGCTCCTTTCTCTACAAAATATATTGATAAGCCTATCTCAGGAATATGCATTTCTAAATTTACTATGAATTATACTTTTTCCTGCCACTATTTTTCACATATAGCTCTGCATAGTAGGGGGTCTTATGGCTCACATTGTGAGGTGTATGGTCTGTGTATCTTATCAGACATCTGCATATCATTATTACCTACCAGGATCGACAGTATGACCTTTTTGTAGTCAGAAAAATTCAAAATTCATACCAGAAAATCTGAATAGTAACTTTTACTTTAATTAATGACAAGCATTTTAGAATTAAAATGAAAATTCTTTTGAATTTCTGGTATGAATGTGCAATTTCAGATTAAAAAAAGAAGACCAAACAGGCAACCCTGCCCCCTACTATAGTGAAATAATATTGTTCTATGCTTCCAGACATGTGAATAATGGTGCCCTTCAATGTTTGCTACTAGATGAGGTGCATCTGCATTTACTGAAAGGTTGGACAGCCCTGCCTTACACTATTTGCTATACATACAAAATGCATTAATTTATGACTTGCTCTTATAAAATTTGAATCATTTTTACTGTTAGTGAGATAATTTGACTAACAGAAGTCTAAAATAAGCTTTAATATATTTATCTTTTAAATGAAATATACTTTAAAAGCACTTCCAAATATGATCAATTTTTAATTTTCATAACAAGTTGGATGAAAACAAACATGAGCATACTAAACTTAAAATTGGTAATAATCAAGTAACAGTATGATTTATATTACATGATTTTTACAAAAAATATCCACTATGAACAACATTTTAACACTAAAATGCCCAATGGAGTCATTTTGACTCCAAGTGTTGATAAAATACCCATATCTATCGCAAATTTTGATTTTTGAACTTTTCTTCCATAAATTTTACCCTTTCTCTTAATGTATTTATTTACAAAATTATAAATGATTTGCTCATTTTGTAAATTAATTATGAGACAATATCCCTAGAACACCTAACGGAGTCTAATCAACTCCATAAGTGAAATTCTCTCTGATTTTTCACATCTCATGGCCTTGAGATTTTTAATCTTTAATACTATTATTGAGGGGAAAACTTTTTAGCCCCACTCTTCTCTCTACCTCCTTCATCCAGAAAAATGGTTCAGCTCTGTGCACCTGCTGAAAAGATTGACTGTTTGCATTCAAAATTCTTTTAGTTATTTGACTATCATTTAAATTTTTATCAGTCTTTTTTTCATTATAATTAAGCAATTGTGTTCTTTGTTTTTAGTAGAACAAATTGCAAAATATTGTGAAAAAGTCTAACACTAGATGAATAGCTGTTCTTATTATGAAAGCTTTCAGAAAATTAATTTGAAGGTGACAAAGTTATCCAAAAATGTAAGTGAAGACATTAATTACGGAAATAATTCTTCATTGGACTAAGATACAAATAAAGAAGACTCATTAAATGCTGCACAGGGGTGATTCTTAGTAAAAAAAAAAATTCTGAAATTCACAGCAAATTTTCTGAAAAGTTACAACAGAGGGGGGGGGGGTCCACTTCTGCCACTTTTTTTGCATCCCTTTGACGAAATTTTGAGTTTTTTCGCGATCTTTTGACAAAATTTGCCGTTTCTAGCAATGTTTTTGACGAAATTTGCGTTTTTTCGCAATGTTTTTGACGAAATTTGCCGTTTTTCACGATCTTTTGACGAAATTTGCCGTTTTTCGCAATGTTTCCGACAGAATTTGTCGTTTTTTGCAATGTTTTTGACAAAAATTTGCCGTTTTTTCGCGATCTTTTGACGAAATTTGCCTTTTTTTGCGATTTTCTGACGAAAGTCACATTTTTCCCGCTATCCTTTGACAAAATTGGCAACTTTTCTTCGAACGAATGAAGAGATTGATTTTTTTGGCGATCATTTGCTGAAATACCAATACATTTTATGTCCGAATTTTCGGATTTATGACCAATATTTTTTTTAATTTTAGGAAATCATTGCCTTAATTTTTCGGAAAATTCGGACCAGAATCACCCCTGATGCTGCATCTGATAAAGATAAAATTTGTGTTGCTTCAAATAGTACAGTGAAAAATGTGTGTAAATAAGAAAAGTCCTGGGCGAGATCCGAAGGAAAATTTCCTGAGTCAGGCCCCTAGTCTATTAATGCCAAAAAATTTTTAAAAACAAAGTGTTTTGAATGCATGTCTATTATTTGTAGATAACTAAATTTTGAAAACTAATAAAAAAAATAAACCAAAACAGAGGCAAGAAACTGATAATTGGACAGTTACAATAGAAGAACTCCATGCTGTTATTGGAATTTTATATGCTTGAGGTGCAAGTGGAGCAAAAAGAATTGATATTCATTCTTTCTAGTCCAACTCATGGGGATTGAATTTTGCATTGAAACTATAAAAATAAATTAAGTTTTGTGAAATTCTACGATTTTTGAGATTTGATTTGAAATCTACCAGATCTATATGGTTAAAAACAGAAATTTGAAATAACATCCGATATTGATTCATTGAAAACTGTTCTTATCTGCTTCAAGACAAAGAACAGAAGCAGAAAAAAATGTGTAATAAAATTTTGTAAAAGTAAAATGACTTTCAAAAATTGCAAAACATGCAAGAAAAGGCTTTTGTGCAAAATGCTTAGCTAAAACTGCTGATACTTGCAAAACCTGCATCTCAGAAAATTAATTTGAAAATATTCTGTGAGTATTTATTTCTCATGAACCAGGGGTCTGTCCAAACTGTTTTCACAGGGTCCTGTTTTTGTGAAATTGTGAACAGCTTTTTATATTTGTGAAAAATCTAATCATAATTTTGTGCATTTGAAATAGTCGTTATATTCAGGTTCTTGTTTATGCATTTTTAAGAAGATATAGGAATATAAAATAAATATATTTTTTTATGTATGTAAAAGTGATAGGTCAGATTTTACTTTTAAATGATTAATTTGTGAAATTTTTGGTTTAAAGATGGGAAAATTTTGTGAAAAACCTATTTTTAAGACAAAGAATTTTGTGAAGGGTCCTGTTTTAGGGAAAATAATTTTGTGAAGGGTCCTTTTTATTTTTGAAATGAAAAATTTTGTGAAGAGTTTATTAAAGGACCCTATTTTTTCCTAAACAGATCCCTGTGAACATTTTCCCAATTTCTTAAAACTGTAATCTTAAATATTTTTCTCATGTTTGTAAAAAACATGAATCTTATTATAACTGTAAATGTTTCAGCACACACACCTATAACACATTTCTGTACTTTTTGTGAATTGCTATGCTTTCTATAACAGGCAGGAGTACAGCAACTCCAGCAGGCGGTCTAGGGAGAAAAGGTAGCAGGCATTCTAGAGCTAATATTAAAATTAAGCAGTTAGAAATCAAAATTATGGAGGATTTCTTTTGCACATTTTCAAATAATTCATTTTCCACACATGATAGTGCATTTTTTATTCGGATACAATTAAAAAATTCCCATTTCTACTTCAATGAAATTTTAGCTATCCTCATCCAGATTTTAGACAATTGACAGCCTTTATTATCTTGCAATAAATATGATACTTATTTGTTTATAGTTAATTAGTGATCACATTTTGTGTCTTGGAAAATTAATTTTATATATCAATTTTGACAGTAATTTTTCAAATAGTTTCATAAAGAAAATGGTAAAACCTTTAATTCATTGGAACCTGAATATAACTGATGCATAGATTTAAGCATAAATGAATAAAAATGACCTTATCATTGTATCCGAATGTAGTGAAGTGTTTGATACGAAACAGCCTTAAGATCATAATGATTAAATATTTATCCTTAAGTACAACTGAAATGTTCAAAACAAAACACCACTCACCTAAGAAAACAAAAATGAGCTAGCAGTGTCTTGTTTTCAAATATACTTACATCATTGTCAAACTAGTTAACTTTAAAAAAAAAAAGATGGTCTCATTATGGGGTGAAAAAGTTTTGGTTACTCCATAGACATATCTTTTGACACTTGTCAAGAGGCATTTTTTCCCTCTTTCTGAAAACTTTGAATTTGGACAAATGCTATTTTGTTTCAAAATCTTCAATTTATGACCTTTAAACTATAAGATATTTATAGAGATCAAGAGCTATGTACCACTTTAATAAAATAAGTAAAATTCTTTTTGAATACAGTTGTCTCTCGTTATAACAGGCTTGTTAGGAGAGAATAAAACATCACAAAATTTTCTAAAGAGGACCATAACCGAGAATATTGAGAAAATTAAGAAAGCTGATAAACAGATAAGTAAATGTTTTATATTTGTCTGCAAAGATTTGTTTATACACATATTATAGTTTTCTGCATAAAACAGAGAATTTATTAACTTATTTACTAATTGCAGTTATTTTGAAAAGTGCACAAAAGCTTTCCCATCTTCTTAGAAGATGCAGAGAAGAGCTACATATCCCAATGAACGATACTAACAGTATAATACACAATATTTATATATTTCTAGATTAGTTCTGTAGCATGCAAGCAAATGCTAAAATGAGGTTTTGCTTGGAGCTTTGACATTCAATCTTAAAAAAGGCAGTATGCTAAGAGACATTGCTGTTACTAACATCAAGAGTTGTTCTAGTGTTGCTTTTGTGAGTATGTGTGTGTGGTAGTCTTGCACCATAGACAAAGATTCAACAATGAGAAATTTTTAGTTAAACCTAGCAAATTATCTACATTACTATAATTTGGTAAGCTTGTAACAATGAGACAGTGTGTCATAAGCAATGTTTTGAGTAGAGCAGGTGCTTCAAAGGTGGAAGAACATCCCTTGAAGATGGCGATGAGTAATTTCATTGTATATGGCAATATCCAGAATGTTATGTCATTTTTAAAAGATCTTCCACACATTTGAAACATCAGTATCACTAAAACCATTTAATAAGACTCATTGCCTTCATACTGTAAGCCTGCTGCAGCAAGTTCAGTCTCTGTGGTTGATTTGCCTAGTTCAGTGTTTCTCAACTTTACAGTACAATATAGGCAGATAAAACATTTTAAGCATCAAAACTTAACTAATTGCAGACTAGTTTCAGCAGCATTCAGCATACCATCATCAGTACAAAGAATGATGTAATTTTGCCCATATATATGGAAGAGAAGTGAATTCAAAGGATAGGTTTATTGACCAATAGAATTATGGGAAATTACAGACAAAAGGAAATCATAAAGGGAAAGGAACTGGTAATGTGAAAAAATGTGAGTAGAAATTAACAAAAGGAGGTTTTTATATATTTCTAACAATTTGGCAATGGAAGAATAGCGATGTCATAATTAACAATATTCTTATAGATATGGAATGGTTAAAAAAAAAGTTAAGTTCAAGTACAGAAGTGGGTTTAGAAATAATTTTAGCTGAGTTAAATGTGTGGTTCATTTTCCAGCAATGTTTTGCAATGCACGATATGTTAGTTTGTTTACGAATATATTGTTTGTATTCTTTAAGTCAAGATTTTAAATCATATTTGGTTTGTCAAATATTATATAGGAAAGACCACACTGGTAACTAATGCTATAGATACTCCAGGAATTGGAGATCTCAATGAATATGCTCTTTCAGTTTGGAGAGAGTAAGTTTATTTACAGAAGTAAATTATTTTGAAATCACATTTGTTTAAGAATTTTAGCAATGGGAAAGCTGGATTTAAGAAAGTAATGTAAAATAATGTTAATATTGGAAAGAGAAAAAGATTGAGGTGAACATGAGGAATAGGGATGCTGTAATTTAAATAAAGCAGTATCAATGATGGAAGAGGAAGAGTTGTAACCTCTGTCAATAGCAATGGCTTTAAGAAATTGAATTTCAGAATTGCGAGAATCAGACCAAACATATATGGCATGATTTATAAAAGGCATAAAAAAAAAAGTGGTAATTTTTTTCTTTGGTAGGAAGATGACATTAGCAGGCATAGGACGGTAGAAAGACAGCAACACTTTTGCAATAGACAGATTTACAATGACTGAGAAGGCTTTTTCAGTTCGGATGACAAGGATATCTAGAAATGGGAGTGAACCATTATTTTCTGTTTCATAAGTGAAATGAATTTTGCTGTTGATCGAGTTCATAATGTTAAGGATGTTATTAGTAATGTGAAAAGGTATCAATTAAGGTGAATGGGTCATCAACAAAGTGAGTCTAGAAAGGAAAAGATAATTTATTAAAGAGTGCATTCACAAAATAGTGCATGTAAATGTCTATGAAGCTTAGAGACAGGGGGGGAGTGCATGACTAAGATGGCAGTTTAGTAGAAATTGCCATGGAATGAGAAAGTGGTTCGGGACAGATATGTGTGAGTAAGAGATAACTAACTTTAAAACGTGTATAATGGAATTCACTGTCTCTTTTCTAGACAAGAAAAGACTTCAAATCATTCATGATTAGTTATTTTAGATCAAAGGAGATCATAATAAGATTAATAGAGGGTAAATCCCTGAATTACTTAGACAAAGTTGATGGAATTATTTACAGTATGTATATTGGCAGAAAGTAGAGGAGCAAATATTGTGGTCAGATATTTAGCTAAGCGGTAAGAGTTGATGCCAATTGAAACTATTTGATGAAAAGGTACTGTGTGGCTCTCATAAGAAAACCCTGGGAACTGATCTTGTTTCTATCCTGCTACCAGGGTAACTGATCAATCAACTTCATTTTAGGGAAATCTGACGTTTTCTTTTCTAGCCAATTTCTTCCTGTTCAATCCATAAATCGCTGTCTTTGTCTTTCCACCAAGACTGATTTTGTATTTCAAACTTCCATCCTTACAAGTTTTGGAACCTTCGTAAGCAGCAAGCAGCAACCCACCTAAGGTTTTTCTTATGGAAGCCATACAGTTAGAAACTGAAGGAAAAATATGAAATTTAGCAGACTTCGAAAGTAGAAGGACAGGACTTTACAGATTTTATTAATAATTTTTGTGAGGATGGGTCATGAAATAGAAATCTGTATGGACCTACTGTAGGATTAAGTAGATTTTTCACACCATCAACATAATGCTTTTTATCAAGGATGACAATCTGGCCATCCATGTCTGCTTTCGTAATGACAATATTGCATTTGATTTAAGATCACAGCAAGAATTAAATGGGGCAGATTTTCATTATTGCATTGCAGTTAAGCAACTACTTTTAAAGCCATTTATCAACTGAAGCAATTAACTGAGGGAAAGGTTTTTTTAGAAATGGCAAAATTTGAGTTGTTTCAAAATTAGGTATTGTATTTCCAATATACCTGTACTAGAAATGTTGATGATGGCATTTTCATTGATGATAGGAAGTCATTAGGTGTCATGGAATCTTGTGACTTAAGAATACAGGTAAAATTAGCATAGAGATTGAATGTTTACTTGAAATTTTTTCAGTGTCAAAGGAACTTAATAGATGTGAAATTAGAAAGATTGAACAAACTGATTTGAAAACTAATTTTAAATGCAATTCAAACAGTTCTATTTCAATTTTTGAAATGGCAAGATGAGTTTCATTAATGATAGCAGGAAGAATGGTGAAATAACATCTTTATACAGCATTTATGAGAAAGGAAGAACCAGAAATATTCCATTAAGCCTATGAACTTTGGGATGATATGCTGTTATTTACAGCAAAGAAGGAATCTCAGCCGAGTAAAGTATTTCAAATTTTTAGCCTGTAGGTGTAGGTGGTAGAAACAGTTTATTTTTCTTCTCCATGATTAAAATAAATTGCTGACACAATTTCCTCCTCAGATGAGGATTCGGAGATCGGGTTGCTCAACAATAAAGAGCAAAAATCCTATAATACAAAGCCCATTGTAGTTTGATAAGTGACAATTAAGATACTTGATGCAGTACAATATAGGCAGATGTGCCAGAACTTTTTAACTAATTGCTCTTTCCAACTTACTAAATTGAACACAAATTTTTACTTTGATCCATTGTCTAATCTGGGGTCCATGATGTAATCATAGACTGCTATACACAGGTGCTCACAAAAACACCATTAAATCAACTCTTGATGTTAGCACAGTGATGTCTCAGGGGTCGATGCAATCAAAATCTGGGGCCTATTTAGGGCCCCTACACAAAAATCCATTTAATAAAACAGTATCCTTCACAAAACTTCTCTTAATAAAACAAGCCCTTTCACAAAATTCCATTCCACAAAAACACACACTTTATTAATTATTTTTACTTTGTTGTTAGGTTTTAAAATGTGTAATTTACAAACAAAACAAGTTTACCAGAATGGAACACTTTAGCAGAAGGACTTAAAGTAGTTATGAATAAATGATTGATTCGAATAACTGGATTTCATCTTTTGACACAAAAGATTATTTTTCACAAAAATAACTTTTACTGGGCCCCAAGAAAAAAAACCCTGCATTGACCCCTGTGTCTTTTCATTCCCCTATTAAGATTGAAGGTCACTATAGCTGCCACAGAAGCCCAGCTACAGAAGGTCACTATAGCTGCAACCTTGTGCTGTCAGTTGTTGGTACTCTACACAATTGCGACATAAGAAAAAGTTATGCAGCCAAGTAAATATGAAGATAATTTGATAAACTCATGTATACAAATTCTAATTGTAATCCAAATTTTGGAAAAATGAAAATGAGTTGGGTTAAGCAACTGTTTTTTAACAAAGGACACACAGGAAGATTTTTTTTTTTTTTTTTTAATTTGACAACATCCATCATTGTGTAGCACTAATTTGAGAACAAACTTGCAACTAAATAAACAGAACACCATATAAATCAATAAAATCGGCTGTAAAATTACTCAAGTCACTAAAAATAACACATACACACAAGTATACACATTGTATTTTAGAGATTGTTTTAAGCAACTTAGGCAGTAAATACAAGGACTGGATTATATTTAAAGTATCAAGTTGTATGTAAAGTATAAACTTTAAATAGATCAGAAATTTTAAATAATTCACAAAAAGCATAAATGGGAAAATCAATAATTTATACTAATAAATTAGAGATCAACAAGGTTAGTTTTACAAATATTTATATCAAGCAATTTTTAATTCGATAAAAATTCTCCAAATGTTTAAATTATAAATTTAAACTATATACAGAATAAGACATGTAACAAATAATATATTATATATATATATATATATATATATATATATTATTATTATTATTGATTTATCACTGTTTTATAAGTTAAATATAAGGTGGACAAAAAGTCCTTGATACATCTAAAAAATTCAATAAAAAATAAAGTAACTTACGTACAAGAATGTGATTTGGATGAAAATGTTTTGCAAAAGTGAAACTTTAAGCAAATTAAAAAATCTAGTTTATACCCAGTTTCATTTAACACACTAAAAAATATCGTAGAAGATTATACAAAATAAATGCTTTATAGCTGCTTATTTTGAGTTTTGATATTTTGTGCTTTTCCTGCAGCTTTGAAAATATAGCACTATTGATGGACAAATTTTAGAACCAATTTTTGGCTTAAACTAGCTTTTGATTATCAGAGGCATTTTTTGTCCTCCTCTTGTATACCAATTACTTCATTTTTTATTGAATTTTAAAATGTGTTAAGGACTTTTGGCTCACCTTGTACTATTGCTCGTGGGTCATTCCATGTCAAATCAACCAAAAATTTTCAATTTTCAACCTGACCATTTCAGATTTTACTGAAACCTTCAGGAATCATTCTCCCTGATGATAGAAATGAGAATATACTTTTATAATTTTTTTATCTCAATAAATTTTCATACAATAAATTTTTTAAATTTCAAAAAATCATCATTTTTTGGCTTGTATAAATGTTTTCAATTTTAAATTTCTCAAGTTCTATCAGGCGTAGAGAGTTGTTTGACCTCTCATTTTAAAGAGAATTTCACAAGGTTTAATTTGATATGAAAGTTGACTATGCATGATTTAAAAAAAGCTAATTTAATTTTATTTAAAAATTTAAATTCAAATTTTTTTTAAATAGTTGTTTTAAATGTTTTTTAAAAATTTTGAAAAAAATATATGTTTTTTGTAATATTATAATCTTTAAATTCTGAAAGTTTTAGAGTGGGATCTTAATGGGATCAGCAGTTATAAAAAAAAAAAAAAAATGTTAAAAATGAATAAAACAATTATCTCTTTAGCACATTCAGAAAAAGTTAAAGTTGGCAAGGTGCCAACTTTAAAAAACAGCCTCAATTGGTGTTTAACATTAATTTTTTTAACATAACTGCTGATCCCATTGAGATCCCACTCTAAATCTTTCAGAACTTAAAGTTTATAACATTACAATAAACATTTTTTTTCAAAATTTTTAAAAGACACTATTTAAAAAAAATTAAATTTTAAAATTTTAAATTTAATTAAATTAACTTTTTAAAAACCAAGCATAGTCAACTTGCATATCAAATTAAACCTTATGAAATTCTCTTTAAAATGAGAGTCAAACAACTCTCTATGCCTGATAGAACTTTAGAAATATAAAATTGAAAACATCTATACAAGCCAAAAAATGATGATTTTTCGAAATTTAAAAAATTAATTCTGTGAAAATTTACTGAGATAAAAAAATCATAGAAGTATATTCTCATTTGTATCATCAGAGAGAATGATTCCTGTAAGTTTCATCAAAATCTAAAATGGTCAGGTTGAGTCACTGGTTGATTTGACATGGAATGACCCTCGTGAAACATTCACTTGTAAAGATTACTCATTCTAAAAACTGACTAAATTTGCAGTAATTGCTACATAAATTGTTTTCGATACAACATGCATATTGATTTAATGTTATTTATATGCTATGAAGACACATAACACAAATATTTTAACATAATCCAATCCTATAATTTCACTATCAACAATACTATAACAGAAAAATGTAATTTCTACAAAAGGTAAAAATCGCTGTAAACTGTGATATTTACACATCTAAGTTGTCATTAAAATTAGACTTATGAAAATAAAATATGGCTGCCAATTCTTGAGAAGGAATATTCGGACAATTTCATATATAATATATTCAGAACAATAAACGAAGAAATGCAACAGCATAAAATTTCCTCCAAAGAACTAAATAGAAGGAAAATTTTGCTGTAGATTAAATACTATCTCTGTGCTAACATGAATTTATAGTCACATATTGTGCATTATTTTTCACCAATAGCAATGACAATGCCACTAAAGGTATTTTACAAAAATACACTTTAAAACATGTAGTGCTTTCTTCAGGCAGGCTGCACACTGAGGTATCTCGAGCAACATGAAGCCCGACATAGGTGAAAAAACAGGTTTGAAACAGGTTTTTCCTTTGTTTCAATCTGTTTCTTCCCTAAGTTAGGTTTTATGTTACTTGTGATGCCTCAGTGTGTGGCCTGCCTTATATGTTCTACTGCTATTTATACATTAAAATATACCTAAAATCAAACTTAAATTTCGAAACATATTTTTTTTTTTTTTTTAAATACTTTCTGATTATAAGAAACAAAACCTATAAAAATCACCAACTGTTAAATTGTAATTAGCCACAGAATTTTTTTTTAAAAATTTGGTCTTTTTATTTTTTTTCAGGTATGGAGGACTGCTTCAAAATTATTGAGTTTCCCTAAACTTAGTGAGAATTGGCAACTATATAAATACTACAATAATTGCATAACATTTTTACCAGGTAAGTGTCATATTGTGCAATATAAATGGGTCATTCCATGTCAAATCAACCAGTGACTCAACCTGACCATTTTAGATTTTGATGAAACTTACACGAATCATTCTACCTGATGATACAAATGAGAATATACATTTATAATTTTTTTATCTCAGTAAATTCATACACTCTGACGCAAAAGTTTAGACAATGACGTCATTCAGCTTTAAAATGTAGAATTATGACGTCAGAATTACAAAAACCTGTAAATATATTCAAAAACTGATTTAAAATGCTATGTACAAAAGACAGTCGTTTTATTTGCTATAATACTAATTTTTTTCATAAAAATTCAAATGTGCTTGTCGCAAAAGTTTAGACACTATTCTAAATTTCTTTGAATATTCGCTGGCATATGTAAATTTAGACTCGATGATGTCACAAATTTGGAGTACTTAAGTTCTGCAAACGATTGCGCTTCATAGTCGACATGCCGAGAGCTAAAGAAATTCAAGTGAATGAGGTTTCAAGGATTTGGCAGTTGAAAGGTGAAGGGAAGAGCGTTTCTGAAATTTCTGCTATTATTAATAGGTCAAAAAAATCTATTTATTGAGTTTTATCGAGTGGTTCCGAATATAAAGCAAAATGTCGGTCTGGGAGGCCACGTGTGACAAATATACGAGAGGATCGCCTGATACAAAGACTAGCGAGTACTCAACAAATGAGCGTACGTGGAGTTCAAAGCTCATCGGGACTCTCTGTATCAAAGGATACGATTCGTAGACGAATTTTGGAAAAAGGAACAATCGTTTATAGCAAAATGCAGAAGAAACCAGCTCTGAAGCCACATCATAAGTTACAAAGAATTATGTGGGCTCGAAAGCATATGTCATATGGAGAGAAATGGCAGTCAGTCATATTTAGCGATGAAAAAAAGTGGAATCTGGATGGTCCAGATGGTTGTTTATCGTATTGGCATGACTTGCGGAAGGAATCTCGACGTTTTTTTAGTCGCAGACAAGGAGGGGGCTCGGTGATGGTTTGGGCAGCCTTTTGCTATAATGGACAAGTATCTCTGACCTTCACCAGTGGTCGTCAAACTTCACAGCATTATACACAGACATTAGAAGAAAACCTACTGCCATTTGCTGAGCTTCTAGGGGGTCCTCAGTGGGAATTTCAGCAAGACAATGCTTCAATTCACACTGCAAAACATTCAAAATCTTGGTTTAATTCCCATAATATAGGAGTTCTCGACTGGCCAGCATGTAGCCCAGATCTTAACCCTATAGAAAACCTTTGGAGCATCATGTGTCGCAAAGTTTATAGCAACGCTAGACAATACTCTTCTGTACAGGAACTTAAGACATCTATTGAGGATGCATGGTACGATATCGATCCACAAACTATGCAAGATTTAGTTTCTTCCATGCAATCTCGTGTATATGACGTAATATATAAGCATGGATGCGCAACCAGGTTTTAAAAATTGTTTATTTCGATTTTATTTAATTTGTGTCTAAACTTTTGAGACAGCAGTTTATTTTTGTTACCATTTAATTTATTGCAATATGCACAATTCCACTTTTCTTTGTTATAAATATTGTTTATATGTACAGCACATTAATTTCAAGCAGTGATTTGAAAATTGAATAAATATTTTTCAAAGTATGTAAGAATTTCTTCATTGTCTAAACTTTTGTGTCATAGTGTACAATTAATTTTTTTAATTTCGAAAAATCATCATTTTTTGGCTTGTATAAATGTTTTAAATTTTAAATTTCTCAAGTTCTATCAGGCATAGAGAGTTGTTTGACCCCTCATTTTAAAGATAATTTCATAAGGTTTAATTTGATATGCAAGTTTAAAAATTTTAAATTTAATTTTCTTTCTTATTTTGAAAAAATTATGTTTTTTGTAATGTTATAAACTTTAAAACTTTTCTGAAAGTTTTAGAGCGAGATCTCAATGGGATCAGCAGTTATGTTAAAAAACTAATGTTAAATATCAATTGGGTCTGGTATTTAAAGTTGGCACCTCAGCAACTTTATGATTGTGCGAGATCATTGTTTTATTCATTTTAAACATTTTTTTTATATAACTGCTGATCCCATTGTGATCCCACTCTAAAACTTTCCGAATTTAAAGATTATAATATTACAAAAAACATTTTTTTCCAAAATTTTTAAAAACACTTTAAAATTTTTTTTATTTTAAATTTTTAAATTAAATTAACTTTTTTAAAATCACACATAGTCAACTTGCATATCAAATTAAACCTTATGAAATTCTCTTTAAAATGAGGGGTCAAACAACTCTCTATGCCTGATAGAACTTGAGAATTTTAAAATTGAAAACATTTATACAAGCCAAAAAATGATTTTTTTTTTAATTTAAAAAATTAATTTTATGAAAATTTACTGAGATAAAAAAATTATAAAAGTATATTCTCCTTTCTATCATCAGGGAGAATGATTCCTAAAGATTTCGTTAAAATCTGAAATAGTCAGGTTGAATATTGAAACTTTTTGGTTGATTTGACATGGAATGACCCAAATGCATCAAATAAAAACTATTTAATAATCTAATTTTTAAATTAACCAAGTATTCTTAAGATTTCAACTGTGAATTAACTGCCTAAAAATACCAAATGTACCTTAATAGAACACTAAGATATGTAAAAACAAGTTTGATTCAATAATTTTATATAAAAAGCATAAGTACCTTGACCTCAAAACAAAATTTTCCTTTTGCTGCTCCATGAGTAGCGCGGACACCCGCCCACATAAATGCAAAACCCTCGTTAGTCAAGGGATGTGCACTATATTTTGATGCATCAATAACTAAATTCAAGTCAGAATTGTCTATGGGTGGAAAAAAAATTAAAATACTTAATCTGACACAAAACATACTCTGCTTTAAAAAAAAAATCTGATATTTGATGAAAATATATTAAAAATATTAATACTTTCCAAAATGATGTAAATATTTATTTTGGAATATATTACATATACTGAACATTATCAAATACTATCAATGTTTTTCATGATCACAATGAATAGCAATTTACAAATTCATAAAAGTTTGAATTCTGAATAATATAAAGGATTCAAAGATGCCAAGTAAACTACAATAAACATTTCTCATAAAATTTCTTTCTATAATAAAAATTACTTTTAATCCTGCAAATGCTTTGCTATCTTGGTAAATTTTCATTAAAGTTTAACATTTTAAATAAGGTTTTTTTTTTCTGTACATTAAAAAGATTTTGCTTATTCCAAAAACACTATGGCAATCTGACTCTATAGCTCTTTACATAGTGAAGTTCTGAATGTGTAGTTTTGAAACACACATAACAAGAAAAAATAACTTTATACACAGGAGAATTCCATGTGCTCATTGTAAGAGTATTTTAAACAAAGATTCTTTAGCCTATATTTTTTTTTATTAAATCAACAATACATCTGATGATAAACAGAATCTTTGGTCCATGTTTTAAATTAGACAATGTTTTGCTGGCATCTCTGATGATAAAAAACATAACACAATGTATTAGGTCATCTGGTTTGGTCTAGTTATTTTGCTACTGCTGATAAGAAGTGACCTTTAATGACCCATATATGTACATTCGGGTTTTTTCTGCTTGCATTGAATAATTCTCACTTGAGTTGTGGCATAATTTTTGTTTCTTTCAGTGCAGTGCTAAAAAAGGAGAACCAAAAAGTTCATTTTTGTCATATTATGCTTTTTTATTTCAAGGTAAAAATGCTAGTCAGATTGTCCATATACAGCACAAAATTTATGAGCAAAGTGCTGTTTTGGATGACACAGTTCAAAGGTGGTTTGAGAAGCTTAAGAGGCTGCTTCACTCAGGCGAAAACACCCGCTCGCTAATGTTAATCCTATGGGGGAATTAATTTACAATAATTCGTTTACATTTCAATATGTTTAAATGATTTTTTTTTGCACTGGATAGCCGAGATAAATCTCTATGCACGCTCCTTTGTACTTTTTAGATTTTGATCAAAATTTTTTATTATTAAGATACTTTCACTTTCGGAACTGGTTTCAAAAGTGAAAGTATCTTCAAAATAAAAACTGCAACAAAAATTGAAAAAATGAAAAAGAGCGTGCATAGAGATTGACCTCAGCTATCCAATGCAAAAAAAATATTTAAAAATATTGAAATGTGAACGAGATATTGTAAATTATTTCTCCCATAGGATTAACATTAATGAGTGGGTGTTTTCGCCTGAGTGAAGTAGCCTCTTAAGCTCAGAAATTTCAGACTCGAAGATGATGCCTGCTCTGGAAGACCATCATCATCTGTAAAAGGGGACTTCTTAAAAAAAGCTATCAAATGATCATGCACTGTTGGAATATTTAATCTGTGTGATAGCGCCTGAACTGTGTAATGAGGATTTTCACAGATAGCTTCTTTTAAAAAGTCCTCTTTTACAGATGATGGTCGTCCACAGTGGGCATCATCTTCGAGGCTGAAATTTCCACGCTTAAACTTCTCTAACCACCTTCGAACTGTTATCTGAAACAGAACTTCGTCCATATACAGCACAAATTTTACGAGCAGTCTGACTAACATTTTTAACTGATGAAAATTAACTTTTTGGTTCTACATTCTTAGCACTGCACTGAAACAAAAACTATGCCACAACACCAGCTAGAATTTATACAGCACAAGAAAAGACTGAATGTATATACCTGGGTCATTTGAGGTCACACCTTAGCAGCAGTAGCAAAATAACTAGACAAAACCATGCTTCGCTTTGAAAAACAGCAGAACTTTCCGGATGACCCAATAGAAAAGAAAGCCAGGGGGAGTGTGCAAAGAATAACTATAGCAATGTAAATTGGGAAAATATGGAAAGTTTTTAATCCAAATTACAAGCCATGCCTGTAACCACACTGAAAAATATGAAGTCAGAGAGCCTATTTTAAAGCTCTTTATTCAGTTTTAAAAAGTGAGCACAATACATCTTCAAGTATCCTGTAAAACAAGTCATATCAGCTTGAAAAAGGAAAATATCTGAAACAAGCATTTGTTTTAGTATACAGCAGGCAACAATATAAAGAAATAACATATTATAATGAACACAACTTCTAGATAATTTTACACTCATGCTCATAAATTAAGGATAATGACTGGATACTTTTGATTTGATACATTTTGTTGAATAACTACTGAAATACTTGAAGAATCGTCCTTGAAATGTGGGGATGTAAAGAACATGTTTAACTTTAACCTCATATTTTGGTAAAGATTTAATCATGGGAGCAATTAAGGGAGAAACAGTAAATTAAATTAAAAAACAATATTTACAATCACTCTGTAAAAAAAATTTTTCAATGTAGCAATTGACTAAGTGGGTCCTGTACAATGTTTGTATACATTTGTGTAAGATTAGAATGCATATTCGTGAAGATATATAAACGTTTCTGTAAAAAAAAAATTAATTTTTTTTTCCATAGCATGCAGAGTTTTCAACCAAATTTAATATCACTTTCCAAAAATTTAATGAAGTTAACTAGAAGCACTACAATTAAAAAATGAATATATTTAATATCGGATGAGATATGAGCATTTGTATGAAATTTTTTACTGAGAATGTGGAAATGATTTCAAAAACGTTTTTTCATAATTTGGTAATTTCGGAAATTTATATAAAAAGGCCACTGGAATATTGCGAAAAGTTTAGAGAGATATCAGCGAATACAGTGAGCTGATTGACAATTTGTGGAAAATTCCTTATCATGCAGCTACTTTTAGAAAGTAACAGAAATTAAATTGTCTGTTAGCCAAGGATTCTACTTTTGCTGGTTAAAATATGTTTATATTAACATATTTACTTGTGCTATTTAGTTTTAGATTAATACTAATTGAAATTTTAAGAAAAGTTTACTGTTTAGAACTTTTAAATAAAAAAGTGTCCATTTATAAAAGTGCTACCACCGGCCAATGTCCACTAATAAAATTTTCCAGTTTTGCCCTTTATCCCCTCTACTTAGCCATTTGTTACAGTGACAGACTATTTTGAGCATTTTCTGTTACAGGATGATTGCAAATATTTTTATTCAATTTATTGTTGCCTCCCCCCCCCCCCCCCTAATTTCCCCATGACTAAATCTTCACTGAAAAATATGAGGTAAAAAATGTTCTTTACATCCTGCAGTTTGTCAAGCATTTCTGTAGATATTTGACAAACCATCTAAAATTGAAAGTTTCTAGTCACTATCCTTAATTTATGAAAATGAGTGTAAATAAATACAAGGTTCATTGTACCATTGATTAAACTAACTAAAATTAAAAATAGAAAATCAAAGAACTGCCCTACCCCCTTTCTCCAATATTAGTTTCTTATCAACCAAAATATGAAAAGGGGAAAAAATATTATTATTATTTTTTTTATCAAACTTTTAATATAAATAGACTGATCATTTCGTTCTCTTTCTTTTTTTTTCAGGGGGGGGGGGGGGGGAGACTTAATTTTTTATAGAGATTGCACAATAAATATAGCAAATAATTTTGAATAATTTCAAAAGCTAAAATTAGCATTTACAAATTTTACTACACTCAAATAAACATTTAGAAGAACATTCCAGTAGGGATTTATTATTAATTTTTTTAACATTTAAATTTCACCTGACACAAAATCAAAGGCACTTAATTGTATGTTTTTTAATCTGTTGAAGCCTATGATTATACACATCATTAGCACAAAGTTCTATAATAAGGCCAGGGGTCAATCCAGGCAAAATTTGGGGGCCATTTAGGGCCATTTCACAAAAATCTATTTAATAAAACAGGCCCCTTCATAAAAATGAATTTAATAAAACAGGCCCCTTCACAAAAATGAATTTAATAAACCAGGTCCCTTCACAAAATTCCTTTTAATAAAATAGGCTTTTTTCATAAAATTCTTTTTCATAAAAATTGTTTTAAAACCTAATTTGTAAATAAAACCAGGTCACGAAAAACAAAAACTTTAGCAAAGGGATTTAAAGAAGATTTTGCTATTAAATTTTTGGTTCGAATTTGAATAACTGAATTTCAACTTTTGTTACAAAATGTTATTTTAAAAAATATATAATAAAATTCACAAAAATAACTTTTACTTTTTACAAAATGGGCCCCAAAAATAAAAATGTGCATCGACCCCTGAAGGCAATCTAAGTATTCCCATATGAAGAATGATAACATGTTAGTACATTGCCAAAAACAATAACATACATTCTAATCATCAAATTGTTGCAGAAAGACACAAAAAAGTACCATTTAACTGGAAATATTATTTCCTATAATTATTTATGAACAGTTTCCCCCAGGTTTAAAAAAGGGCAGGGTGCTGCTGGTGTGAAAAGGGCACTTTTCGGATTCTTGAGGGCACTTTTCGGATTCTTGTGGGCACTTTTTGGATTCTTAAGGTCACTTTTTTAATAAATTGTTAAAGGTATGCTTTTGGTTTTTAAAGCCACTGTTGATATTTAAAAGTCAAAGCACTCTTTTCAAGACAGCATTGAGTCAATTTTTACTATGAAAGCAAACTTTTTAATGCAAAAAGGAGAAAGAGCATTTTCTTTTACTGAGGGACAAGAAGGGTGCTAATTATTTTACTGGAGGGGGGGGGGGGGGGTCAAGATGGGTGCTAATTATTTTTATGAGGGGCAAGAAGGGTGCTTTTTGTAAACCAAATGGCAGACAGGGTGCAGCACCCTTCTTAAACTGTCTGGGGGAAACTGTATGAATAAAATGAATTTAGGGTATTGATACTGTCTCATATTGAAATAGCAACAAACTTTAAAATTTCCAATTGCAGTACCCACATTTCAATTCATATTCCGATTCTAGGGTAAATTTTAGCTTCCAGCTGATCATTTCTTTTTCTTTATTTTTATTTTCTTTATTTATTTTCTTTGTGTGCGTGGGGGGGGGGGGGCATTTTCAATGAAATTTTTATAGAGATTGCAGCAAATAATTTTGAATAATTTCAAAAGCTAAAATTAATCTTTACAAATTTTACTACACTCAAATATTTAGAACATTCCAGTAGGATTTTTTTTTTTTTAACATTTAAATTTTACCTGGCACAAAATCAAAAGGCACTTAATTGTATGTTTTTTAATCTGTTGAAGCCTATGATTTTACACATCATTAGCATAAAGTTCTATAATAGGACAATCTAAGTATGCCCATATGAATAATAATATGTTAGTACATTGCTTTAAAAAAAAAAAAAAAAAAAAAAAATACATTCTAATCACCAAATTGTTGCAGAAAGACACAAAAAAGTACCATTTGACTGGAAATATTTTTTATAATTATTTATGGATAAAATAAGTTTAGGGTTTTGTTATTGTCTCATATTGAAATAGCAACAAACTTTAACACTTTCAATTGCAATACCCACATTTCACTTCATATTCCGATTCTAGGGTAAATTTTAGTTTCAGATACTAAATTCAAAGTCATACAATGAAGATCCTTAGAAATTATATAGATGCAAAATTTTGAGCACTTCATGTTAAATTAGTTCTTAATATTTTAACTCATATTTCCTGTAACTATAACTTTTCATGCTGATTTTCTGTTTGTTGGTATTAAGTATTTCAAAAAATTTTATTTTTATAGATTTTGCATAAAATATGAATTTTGCTAACACTAATCATACTTTTTTATTGAAAGTATTAATATACAACAGCGATTTAAACTTGAGACTGCTCCCATAAATAGCCAACTTTTTTATATTGAATATCTCTAACTATTTGTAGAAATTTCATTAAACTTTATATGTACATTAATTTGAAAGTTTTTGGTATCAAAATACAATGTTAGTACTGATACTGAAAATACTAAATGTTTTCATATTTCAATATGGAGATGGACCCCAAACTTATTTTTTATATTGTTAACACTTGTTATAAGAACCACCTTCATTCCACAAGAAAAAGGTTATATTGGGAAGTTACAATAATGAAAGTTTTAAAAAACTTTACTTGTATTTTTATAATTACGTCAATATTAAACTTTTTAAACAAAATTGTACAATGATCTTAAAAATCATAATAACGTTCGATTTTAATTAAAATAATCTGTCTAAATAAAAAAGAATATTTGTAAAGTAAAAACTGAATGAAGATTGAAATCTAAAAATGTAATAATTGTGACTTATTATTAACCCTTAACAGCTGTTAGTCTATCAGACCACTGCTTTTTTCAATTGTCACAGTTTAACTACAGACACTAGTGAAATTTTGTTTTGCTTCGAGCCCTAATTAATACTATTGCTAGAGACTTCTGAATAGGTTAATTTTAATTACAAAAATCCTGTACAAAGTATAATACAGAAACAGTATCTTATTAGTTAATCTAGACTTTTATTCAACTCAATCAAGGTCTCAGAGACTGAACACAGCAGTTGTGCAACAATTTCTGGTTAAAATAATAAAAAGAAAAATTCAGTCTTTCTTAAGGAAATAATAAAAGAAAAAACACATAACACTGAGATATCTGAAGCATATAATCTTCAGTGACTGGGGAGAAGATGCAATGAATAAATACGGATAATGATTAGATTAGTCAATAATAGTACAAGCTCTGAAAACTTTGAAGATACATTTATTGGGTGCTAACAATTTTCTCAAGAATATTGAATTCACATAATGCATTTCAATGTCAAACACCAGTTGCAATAATTCTGGATACAGATGATGGCCATAGAACACATATAGATGATACCAATGAAGCTTTGTAATGCTTTTCTCCTATAGCTAATTTTATGATTGAAAACGGCTGCTTTTTTTTTTTTTTTTTTTTTGAAGGACACTAGAACAGTGGTTCCCAACGTCGGGCAAATGCCCCAGGGAAATTCCAGAATTTTTATTAACTCATTCCTATTCAGTTTATTTTTGTCTTTTCTGAAAAAGTAATGCTATAGACATCAAAGTAATACACGCAGATTTAAAAAAATAAATAAAAAAATAAGTTGTTCATTCAATTTTCAAAAAATTCTCCTAAAAAGTTTGAAATAACAACAATAACTGGAATAATTGATTGAAAATACTTTCAAAATATTTGTACACCTTTGTTTTTTTTATAATTTTTCTGGTTATAGTTTTACTTTGGAATTTTTGTACAACTTTTTCAACTGGTATTTATTGAATGAGACCTTTATTTTCTATTTGCCCTGCAATAATCATATGTCAAATGAAGAAACTCTCACACATGAAACTACTTAAGAGGCTACTTCACTCGCACAAAAACATCCCGCTCGCTAATGTTAATCCTATGGGGAAAATATTTTAAGATATCTCGTTTGCATTGCAATATTTATTTATTTATTTATTTATTTATTTTGCATTGGATAGCTGAGGTCAATCTCTATGCAGGTCCTTTTATACTTTGATTTTGGCTGCAGTTTTTTTTTTTTTATTAAGATACTTTCACTTTTGGAACCAGTTTCAAAAGTGAAAGTATCCTCAATTAAAAAAAAAAAAACTGCAACCAAAATCGAAAAAGTAAAAAAGGACCTGCATAGAGATCAACCTCAGCTATCCAATGCAAAAAAAAAAAAAAAAAAAAAAAAAAAAAAAAAAAAAATCATTTTGAAATATTGAAATGCGAACGAGATATCTTAAAATATTTCCCCCATAGAATTAACATTAGCGAGCAGGTGTTTTCGCAAGAGTAAAAAAGTAGTCTCTTAACCTTGGAATGGAAGAATGAGTCATTTTGACTGCTTTTAGATAACTGATAAGAGTGACACTTCCTTTCTAGAGTTAAAGCTATATCTAAAAATGAGTCTTGAATATATTTAACTCAAGAGGTATTTGAAATATTTAAATAACATACTATAAACCTTATAAAATTAATAAATTCCTAAAGAAGTATCACAGAATGAAATGAGTGAATAGTAAATTTATTATGGCTCTGTTGCAGGCCTCATACACATATGACATTACATACATTTTTAAATATTTAAAATCAGTTTATATACTGGTGTCCAGAAATTAAGGGGCAGTGACCAACTTCAGACATTTCGTCGAATATCTTACTGAAACTCGTGAAGAAATGCCTGGAATGCCCTTGAACTTTGAGGATGTAAAGAACATGTTTGACTTCATGTTTTTCAGTGAAGGTTTTGTCGTGAGGACAATTAGGGGGGGGGGGGGCAATAACAATATTAATAATATTTTCGATCACCCAAGTAACAAAAAATGCTAAAAATGGTCTGTCACTGTAGCAAATGACTATGTAGGTCCTGTTCAACATTTGTGTGCATTTGCGTAAGCATAGCACGTATATTCGTGAAGATGTTAACGTTTCTGTGAAAAATTCAATATATTAATATTTTAATCACAATATACTATTTCTACGCTTTTTTGTCAAGTCTTTGGAAAGTGGTATTAAATTCGGCTGAAAACTCTGCATGCTATTTAAAAAAAAAAAAACTTTTGAATTTTTCACAGAAATGTTAACATTTTTACAAATATATGTGCTATGCTTACACAAATGCACACAAATGTTGAACAGGACCTACATAGTCATTTGCTACAGTGACAGACCATTTTTAGCATTTTTTGTTACTTGGGTGATCGAAAATATTTTATTATTAAAATGTATTGCCCCCCCCCCCCCCTAATTGTTCTCACGACAAAACCTTCACTGAAAAACATGAAGTCAAACATGTTCTTTACATCCTCAAAGTTCAAGGGCATTCCGGGTCTTTCCTCACGAGTTTCAGTAAGATATTCGATGAAACGTCTGAAATGGGTCACTGCCCTTTAATTTCTGGACACCAGTGTACAAATTAAAAAATAAATAAATCTGATTATATACAATTATCATCTAACAATGAGGAAAGTACGCTGACAGAGAAGAGTATTATGATGGGAAAGAAAAACGGCTACTTAAAACTGATAAAGAAGAGAATCCAGAAATTCTTATGTTATTAATGGAAAGAAACATACTGTCTAAAGATGCAAAGATCTATTACTCTATAAAGTTTTTCTACTTGTTCTCAATAAAATACTAAAATAAATTACAAAATGTATCAATGATTTAAATTTTAATGTGAAATGTGAGAGTTTCTTCAACAAATATTTTGCGAAGATAAAAATTAAGACCATATAACACTTTGTTTCACACTGAGCTAAGTTGACAAAAAAAAAAAAAAAAAAAAAAAAAAAAAGGAAAAAAGTTTTTATGGATACCAAGGCGAAGATAAATGACTTTGTTGCATTTATAGTTATGTTGAAAATGTATTTAAGACAAAATTTTACTTGTTTAGTAAGCTAACAAATTGTGAAAATACTTGTCATTGTTAATGCTCATTTAGGCTTCCTCTATATGTATAAAGAATTCACTTTTTAAAAATAATACGAACTATTCGTTAGAGATGGAGAAGGAGGGGAGGGGGATCATGATTTTAGATATGCTTAGGTGGAACGCAGCCAGAAAAGCATTGAGAACCACTGTTCTAAAACATAAAGCTCGCTGAATAATGAACGCTAGATAGCTGAATACTGTTGTATTTTGTATATTTAAGAGGCTACTTCACTCATGTAAAAACACCCACTTGCTAATGTTAATCCTATGGGGGGAAATATTTTAAGATCTCATTTGCATTTCAATATTTTTAAATGATTTTTTTTTGCATTGGATAGTTGAAGTCTATCTCTATGCAGGCAGGCCCTTTTGTACTTTTTCGATTTTGATTACAAGTTTTTTTTCCCCTTAAAAATACTTTCACTTTCGGAACCAGTTTTGAAAATGAAAGTATCCTTAATAAAAAAAACTGCAACCAAAATCGAAAAGGGAAAAAGGGCTTGCATAAAGATGACCTCAGCTATCCAATGCAAAAAAAAAAAAAAAATTAAATATTGAAATGCGAACGAAATATCTTAAAATATTTCCCACATAGGATTAACATTAGTGAGTGGGTGTTTTTAGACTCTTAAGAGGCTACTTCACTCAGGCGAAAACACCCGCTCGCTATCATTAATCTTATGGAGGAAATATTTTAAGATATCTCATTCGCATTTCAATATTTTTAAATGATTTTTTTTTTTTTTTTTTTGCATTGGATAGCTGAGGTCAATCGCTATGCATGCTCCTTTGTACTTTTTTGATTTTGATCACAAGTATTTTTTTATTAAAATTCTTTTACTTTCGGAACCGGTTTTGAAAGTGAAAGTATCCTCAATGCATGACATGCTGAACATGGTGTCATTTTGAATTTTTCCTGTTTCTAGTTTTTTTTTTTTTTTTTTAAATAAAAATTCACTTTAAGGAGAGACACAGGGAACTTTTTGACAGTTCAAAAATGTGAGAATGTTGGTGTTGTTTATACCCATATTGCACATTTCCTAATACATACATATATATATTTTTTTAGGTACCAAAGAGCATAAAGAAAAGATAATTTTGGTTTAAATCAAAATTTATTATATCAAAAAATTCTTTTTAAAAGGTTATTTAAATGATAGATATTTTCTATTTTGGCATGAAAATAATTTAAATAAACCTTTTTAAAAGCATTTGTTTACAGAATACATTTTGATTTATGCCAAAATGATCTTTCTTTATGATCTTTGATGCCTGTACTAAAAAAATTATGACATTTATTAAGAAGTGTGCAAATGGGTATAAACAGACATTTTCTTTTTTTTTTTGAACTGTTGAAAAGTACCCAGTCATACGAATACACTCGCACGCTAATGTTGAACCCATGGGAGGGATCTTTCAAAATATCTCATTTGCACTATGATGTTTGTATTTTTTTTTTTCTTTTGGCATTGGATAGCTGAGATTGATATTTACAAATGCCTATTTTGCATTTTCAATTTTGGTTGCAGTTTTTTTTTTTAATATGAGGAGGATACTTTCACTTTTAAAACAGGTTCTGAAAGTGAAAGTACCTTTATTTAAAAAAATATATGCAACCAAAATCAAAAAAGTAAACCACGGCTTTTGTTCTAGAGATCAGCCTCAAGTATCCAATGCCAAAAAAAATTATTTAAAATATTAAAAATTTCAAAATGCAAACGAGATATTTTAAGAACCCTCCTATAGGTTTAAAATTAGCTTGCGAGTGTTGAAGTAGCCCCTTAAGGGTCCTCTCCCCTCGCACGAAAGCACACGCTCGTTAATGTTAATACTATGAGGCATTATTTTTCTAATATCTCGTTTGCATTTCAATATTTTTAAACTATTTTTTTTTTGCATTGGATCATCTCTATTTGTGTCATTGATTACTTTTTTGATTTTCTTTGCAGATTTTTTTTTTTTTATGAAGATACTTTCACTTTCGGAACCTGTTTCGAAGGAGAAAGTATCTACATAAAAGAAATCTGCAAAGAAAATCAAAAAAGTAATCAACGGTGCAAATAGAGATTGATCACAGCAAAAGAAATCGTTTAAAAATATTGAAATGTAAACGAGATATTAGAAAAAGAATACCCCATAGAATTAACATTAGCGAGCATGTGTTTTCGCGCAAAGGGCAAGGACCCTTAAAGGATACTTTCTTTAAAATCAATATTTGCATGTTTCTTTATTAAAAGTGTCATAATGGTTTCTAGTTCTTTCCGTTGCAAAAATTTCTGAGATAAATATATATCCTCTATCATAAAAATGAAAATCTAAATTTACTATGGTTATGCTTATTCTGCTAATTATTTTTATTATTTTTACATGTTACTGAATCATAGGGATTTTATGGCTACCACTGTGAGATGCAAGTACAGATGGGTGTTTTAACAAAACAGAATCTAAGCAATATTAACTTAAAGCTTATTCAGTAATAGATTAACGAAAGTAACTGTTTTGGAACACCTTATATGCAAACTATTAAGAAAAAGAAGTAAAGCAGAAAATATTTTAAGAATGCATATTCACATAGTAATGAAAATAAATTTACCAAAAATTGTTTTCTAACTTATAAATCTCATCTGAATCCAAGACAAAGAAATTATACTGCCACAGGTAATAATCCCTCAAAAACATTTAAAACTATTTTTTTTTTTTAAATAAAGCAACAACTGCACTCTTACAAAAGAAAAACCCACTGGACTTATCTTTTTATCAATCACTCATCACTTTCTATCCAATCTCCTTCGTAGAAGTGCATAGATTTGCCTCGTCTTTTCCTCTCTATCATTTCTATAACCAAAACGCTGATACCTCAAGAGAGCACATGATGGAATCTGCACAAAGCAATTGGTTTTTGATATGGGTGAAAATTAGTGGTTGCCACTCGCCACATGGCGATTAAAGTTTAAAAGTTGGCAATTAAAAAAAGCCACCATTGATCGCCACTTGCCAAATGGCGATTAAAAAATCTTATTGATCGCAGAGTGAAAAACACCATTTTTTATGGAAATATGCATCTCTACATTGATTACATCTAATTAGAGAACTGGTTAATTCTTTTTCCTACCAGATGCAAATAGATTTCAACGACTTTGCTGTATTTTAAATATTTTGGCTTTTTCTCATGTGCTCTTTAGTTGGATTATTTTTTCAAGAAATAGTTTTATTCTGCAAAATATATTCATCAGCTTTGATTGCACATGCATTTCAAGTAATTTATTCCTTTTTTCCCCCCATCAGATACAAGCGGATTTTAAGGACATTTCAGTATCTTCAATATTTCGACTCCTGCCACATGCTCAATAGTTGGATTATTTTTTTCAAGAGATACTGTTTAATCATGCGAAATACACTCATACAATAGGTATAAAACTTATAAAAAATATGTTTACATACAAATACAACGATTATAATTTATCTAGATGTCAAGAAAGTTTGAAACATAATAGTGACCACTAACTTTAAAAAGTGACCACTAATGAAACTGAGTCTACCGGCCACTGGCTACTAACTAAATTTCCCCGTTTTCACCTACAGCTTTTGAGCTTGAGCACTCATTTGATGGAATTGCATTCACATACATTCATATTAGGCACAATAACCTTCAGTGACGACATGATTATTGTAGTGAATCTCGTTTCAATGCTTGTCAAAGGTTATTTCATCTGTCCAACATCTTGTAATGCTCACAGATAATTTTAAACCTTAGAATTAGTTGTGTAGGATAATCAAAACTGTATTTAATCATATCAATGGATATGGACTGCAGTCAGGGAAATGTTTTTTTTAATATAAAAGAATTAGCTTATTAATTTCAGTTTTGTTTGTAAGTTATCAGAAAGCTAGGAGAGAATGTCAGACATATTTGATGCAGTTTGATATATGATATGGGTCTAAGTTTGACAGTTTTTCTTTGTGCAATATTTTTTTATATAATGTAGTAAATAGAGATCAACCGAAACAAATTTTGCAGGCCGAAACTGAACTGAAACTGAATTTCAGTCCTTTCTCGAGTTTCAGCTGTAAACAAAACTCTCCCAAATGAAATTTCAAGCTATTAATTATATTCATACATACAAAAAATTATTAATTAATGATTCACAAAAACACATACCTATCTACGGAAGACAATTTTACTTATGCATATACATGAATGTTCACGTGATTGTTTTCAATAAAAGCAAATTTTTTTTTTTTAATAACCAAACATTTGAGGCATTTATTCATTATTATTTTTATAGTTGTTCATACGATAAAACATTTGCACAAAGAGTTCCAAAATTCTTAATATTTAGCTTTTCAATTGGCCGAAAGAAGTATCTAAAATATGTATGTTGCTTTAAGAGCATAATAGAACATCCATACTTAAAATTTGGGGGAGGGGTAGCTATTTTCAATTTAAATTACTATTACTTCAGTAACAATTTAAAATTATAGTATGTGTTTTTACTTTTTACACTTAAATGCTGAAGATATTAAATTTGTTATTAATGTTTCATTATTTTTAATACAGTGACCTTTTATTTATATGCAATTAAAAAGAGATTTTAAAAAGAAGGCCAGCACATATCCGAAATTAACACATAAATGAAAAACTGTCTTAATTATTTAGAAACATTAAGCAAAAATGAAGATTTCTAGAACATAAAGTTATGCATGATAAATCTTTTTAGTAATAAGACTAATACTGTAATAGTATCTTTAAAAAATTAACATTTAGCTACTTAATTTATTTCAATTGTTGATGTTAAAAAAACATACAGGGTGATTATAAAAAAACTATCCCGATATATGAGCCCCTAAATGTCATACCGTTCACAGAAACTGAATGAAATTCTGGCCTAAAGTATTTTGAGGTATGCGCTCAAGAATCATGTGAAAAACAATTAAATTCTAACAGTTACTGTTACAGTGACACAATTTCGAAAATGTCAAATGGCAACACCTACTTTTTTTATTGGAATGTGATCTTCATAGTGAAAAACCATAAAAAGCGTTGGAACGGTACCTGTAGCACGAAAATCACCGGCGCTAGACAGACTAAGAAGAATAGTGAAAACAACCACTAAGGACAAAGAAGCAACAGAAAACAAAACATTTTATTGTGTTTCATACATTTTCCATTTCACACACGACGACACTTTACATGCAGCAGATAGTGGATAGCACTGAACAATAAAATGTTTTACTTTCTGTTGCTTCTCTGTCTTTTATTGGTTGTTTTCACTTTTCTTCTTAGTCTGCCTAGCACCGACGATTTTTATGCTACAGGTACCGTTCCAACGCTTTTTATGGTTTTTCACTATGAAGATCACATTCTAATAAAAAAAGTAGGTGTTGCCACTTGAAATTTTGTCACTAACCGTAACTGTTAGAATTTAACTGTTGTTTTTCACATGATTCTTGAGTGCATACCTCAAAATACTTTAGGCCAGAATTTCATCCAGTTTCTGTAAATTGTATGACAGTTAGGATAGTTTTTTTATAATCACCCTGTATATTAAATTATGTTACATGCTTTACTTAAAAGAAACTACGTACCCCTAGGCCAGTTAACTTGGAATGTCCCATTTATTTCAGATACTTTTATGCTTTTCTTTCCCTACTGCAGTGTTCTTAGTCTTCCAGAGACATTTTTAGAATCAATTTCTATGGCAGATATAGTTGCAAATCTCACACAAAGCAGATGTTTTGAACCTTGATTTATTTACCTTATACTGAAGAGGCCCAAAATGAAATAAAAGTTTTCTTGTCTATTAAGGTGTGGTTTTTTCAGCAGTATGAACAGTTATTAAATCAGAAGTGTTCCTCTTTTGAGAGATAGGCTTCTGAAAATGGGATTGAATTTATGAATTTTTTTTCAGGGTTTTTAAAGATTAATAAATTATTGAATATTTAAGCAGGGGAAACAACTTCAGCAGCTCTATGACCTCTTCATAGGTAATTAATTCGTAAAGTGACAAACTTTTTTAAGTAATTTGTTTTGTAGTTACAGCTTGTTAAAGTAAGAGTAAAATACACCATGACAGGCCGTATGGCCTACTTTGAGGCAAAGTAATGATGAATGCATATATTTCTGATCTTTAATAATGCAATTGTTTTTTAGCACAAAAAGTTGTACTAGATTACATATTTTAGTAAGTAAGGTTTCTTGCATCATGAGCAATAAATAAAATGACAAACATTGTAATCTGATCATTTTTCTGCAATTGTAAACCAGGGACTTTACAGAAGGACCCCTGGTGACCCAACCATACTATTTCTGACTCTGGCAGTCTGCAGATGTCCAATGTCTATCTTAGACATATATGTATGTCCTGTATCAATTATATCAAAATTGAAGGCATCGAGCAGAAGCCTCTAGGCCAGTTGACATGGA
The DNA here is from genome assembly GCA_963931845.1 of Maratus michaelseni. Taxonomy (NCBI): domain Eukaryota; kingdom Metazoa; phylum Arthropoda; class Arachnida; order Araneae; family Salticidae; genus Maratus; species Maratus michaelseni. Next base: position 208,305,253 of record OZ007599.1, on the reverse strand, counting down.
ATGACCCCATTAAAAACGGTCCATATGACTTGGAGCTGCAGTGTAATAAAATTTACATTGATATTGATTTAATGAAGTTCTATACTAAACGTAAAAAATGTTAATCACTGAACAACTTATTTAAAAGTGGGGTCGCATTTGATCAAGATTGTCTTATCAAGCACAAATATAGCAGTATAAGCAATGATTGTAATAAGTGTTGATTATAAACAAAATTATATTATTAAATAGAAAAAAGGGCTATTTTTAGCAAAAAAGTATATTATGAATATCTATAGTTTGATCACAATACAAAAAGTTTTGCTATAAAGTTTTATAAACATTCTTTAAAGAAAAAGTATATTCTTTCTTCTCGTAGAAATAAATCAAGTATCCGAGTATTATAAATAAAAATAATAAACCAGTGGATCCACGTGAAGCTTTCCCACTGCAGTCAGATTAATTGCTGATAAGTTTTTTTCATTAACTTTTAATTAACTGCAATTTTTTTATTAAAAATGTGCTTTAACGAAATGCGAGTGTACTATGTCAAAATCCTATTCAAAAACCTTTCACATCATACATAAATACCCTATTTTTTGTATGTGCATAGAAAAGGTGACGCTGACATCAGAAATATAAGATTCTTACAGATTATTTAGCCTTCACCAGATCTAATGGAAATTAATCTTCTAACAGTGTATTTTAGTCATATACATCTTATTTTATTTCTTTATTACTACAAAAAATGAACAGTTATTGTTATTACTAAGTACTTCATTGATGTCAGTACTGTTTGAATCATTAATAATAGTATGAATGAAAAACACATGAAAGAACTATGGGCTGTGCACATGGTTCTTTTAAAAGCAAGCGCTTATATGAGATCAGACTATGGTCTCAGTATGCACAGATTGTTTGGCTATTTTTCCACTGGAATGTTCGCCGAAACCAGCTGAAAATGAAAAAGAAACTTTCGGTCGATCTCTAGTGATAAAAGGAAATATTTTCTTTGCAGACATGTCACTTGAAGGGATTTTTCTGACGCAAGAAACTTTTCTTGACCCTGTTATAATTTTCTTTTCTGTTTTTTTTTTTTTTTTTTTTTTTTTTGTCCATTACTGATTTTTTTTTTCTTGGTTATATTTTATACAAAAAACATTGCATGATTTGTGTGCACAATTATTAAATTTTAAGACTATATAACTAATTTGAAAAAGATATTTAGAGACATTAATTATGCAATGGCAATTCTAATCAGGCCTGCCCAACCTTTCAGTATGCAGAGGTGCCTCTCACCTGGTCACAAATAATGAAGGGTGCCATTATTTACATGACAAAGCATGCAACAATATTATCTCACTGAAGGAGGTGTCCATATTGAAGATTTCAGAGTTTAATACAATTTCTCTATGAAGATGAACCCTCTAAACTTTTTTTTTTTATAAAAAAAAATTGAAAGAAGACAATTTTTTGTCGAATGACTATTTCTGTAATTTTCTGTGACAATTTAGAGATTAAAATATAAGGTTATTAGTGTTCACTCTAGAAAAAAAAAGGGCAGGGTGCTAGTCACAAAAAGGGCACTATTGAAGCATAAAAAGGGCACTAGTTTCAGCGAAAAAGGGCATTGTTTCATAAAAAAGGTATACTTATTCGGAACCAATATAAGAAACTCATTATTGTTCATCATATACTCATTAATGTTTGTACACACATTTAGTAACATAAATTATAGAAATACATTTTTATCAAATTGATATTTTAAGGTTCTAGTAAGTAATTAGGTTAACATATGTGGATATAAAATTATTAGCCGCCTCTAAACTATGAATTTTAAGGGGGAAGCAGAAATTTTGAACTTAAGATGACTGATTTAGTTACCTTACTAAAGATTTAAAAATAGGACAAAAAAATTTAAATAAAAGAGTTTTAACTTTAAATTTCGTGTGCTTGGAAAGAAGGGGTGGGCATCAATTTTGGGTGAGGGTGTGGAAAATTACTTGATCGATTATTTGCTATAATAAAGTGACAGAGCAGAAAAAGTTAAAAAAAAAAAAAAAAAAAAAAAAAGATAAGGCTTTTAAGCTTGGTGAGCTGGGAGAGCGAAAGATGAGTTTTTCTTTCCCAGGGTGTTAAGGGGGGGGGGGGGGGGTGCATCCCTTTGACGAAATTTGCAGTTTTTTCGAGATCTGTTGATAAATTTTGAGATTTTTTTCGCGATCTTTTGACGAAATTTGCCGTTTTTACGCGATTCTCTGACGAAAGTCACGTTTTTCTCGCGATCTGTTGACAAAATTTGTCGTTTTTTCGCGATCTTTTGACGAAATTTGCCGTTTTTCGCAATGTTTTTGACGAAATTTGCCGTTTTTTCGATATATTTTGACGAAATTTGCCGTTTTTCCGCAATGCTTTTCACGAAATTTGCCGTTTTCTTGCGATCTTTTGACGAAATTTGTCGTTTTTCACAATGTTTTTGACAAAATTTGCCGTTTTTTCGCGATCTTTTGACGAAATTTGCCGCTTTTCGCAATGTTTTTGACGAAATTTGCCTTTTTTCGAGATATTTTGCCGTTTTTCCGCAATGCTTTTGACGAAATTTGCCGTTTCATCGCGATCTTTTGACAATATTTGTCGTTTTTCGCAATGTTTTTGACGAAATTTGCCGTTTTTTCGCGATTCTCTAACGAAAATCACTTTTTTCCCGCGATTTGTTGACAAAATTTACCGTTTTTTCGCGATCTTTTGACGAAATTTGCCGCTTTTTGCAATGTTTTTGACGAAATTAGCCGTTTTGACGCGATTCTCCGACGAAAGTCATGTTTTTCCCGCGATTTGTTGACAAAATTTATCGTTTTTTTCTCGATCTTTTGACGAAATTTGCCGCTTTTCGCAATGTTTTTGACGAAATTAGCCGTTTTGTTGCGATTCTCTGACGAAAGTCATGTGTTTTCTGCGATTTGTTGCCAAAATTTCCCGTTTTTCGCGATCTTTTGACGAAATTTGCCGCTTTTTGCAATGTTTTTGACGAAATTTGCCATTTTTACGCAATTCTCTGACGAAAGTCACGTTTTTCCCGCGATCTGTTGACAAAATTTGTCGTTTTTTCGCGATCTTTTGACGAAATTTGCCGTTTTTCGAGGGCGCATTTTGCCGATTTCAAAAAGGGCAGGGCGCATTTTACCGATTTTTAAAAGGGCATGGCGCTGCGCCCCTCAAAAAAACCTAGCGGGAACACTAAGGTTATATTTTTAGTTGTTTTTTTGGCTGACAATACCTACCTTACATTCTGTTTAATTGCAACATTCGGAACAGATGTGTTACACTCACGCTAAAATGTAAACAAAAGATTGGCGACTGTTTGGTTGGCGCGATTTCCAAGACTGCGCCAAACGAATAACTTAATACAATGGCTAGGTTGCCATTAAAGGAAAAAATCCCCTAAATTTGGCGACTTTTTTCTTTTTTTTAACCAATTAATTTTTTTTTTTTTTTAGCGTGAATGTAAAGCATCTAAGCCCAACATTCAATAATATTAAATTTTCCCACTTTCTTGTAATACATAGGTGAAAAAAAGCCATGTTTCAAAAGTTTAATTTTGAGGTATATATATAATTAAAATGAAATCCCGTGTATAAAAATCAAAGGAAAAGATAATACAAAAATTAAAAATGCAAAAATAAGAAACTATGCATATCTTATGGATTCATTAGAGGAGCTTCATAAGAATAATTCACAGTAAAGGCATGTTATTTTGTTGAATATCGTCAGCATTAAGCATAAAAATGACAATATTAAGCTTCTTAACCTTAGCTTAAGCTTCAAACCGAAAGACCAATAATTAAAAGATATTAAGATAACCAAGAAATAAATGAAAATACAACAAAAACAAATAATAAACATTAAGATATATATAAAATAACTCATCAAGCAAAGAAAAAAAAGAAGGTCAAAGATGTAATCGAAATCAGATCGAATACACGTGCCTCAGACAAGCAATTTAGCATGTATTTTATATATATATATATATATATATATATATACAAAAATACACTATCTTTCTGTAAAGATAACACAAAACATTAAGTATTTACATTTACAAGCATTAACATTAAATATTCAGAATTTATTTTCCTTGTGATATATTGTGTACCACAAATCCACACAGAGACCTGATATGAGACTCTCGACATCGACACTCTTTCCTCTTTTGTAGACTGAATAGGAATAAGATACAAACAATGCATTGAACTTCAAATTGAAAGAAAGTGCCTTCATACGCACAAGAGCCTACAGCGAAAACACAAACTGGAAAAGGCGCTATAAATTGCAAGATAAATAACAGAATAACACCAGCAAAAATTTGAAACCTTCTGCATTATGCAATTTGAAAATTTAGTTGAATCTTCAAGAACGATGGGGAAGAAGGTGGTTACTAGAATATAAGGTTCTCAGAGAGCATTCATTACCAAATTTTTGAGACTTTTTAAAAAACTTGTAACTTTTTTTTGCCTTTTCTAAGAATTTTATATTCACCTTTTTTTCTAGACAACAAGCACATCTAAATCAAAATGTATAATTATATAACATACAAATATTTTATATTGTAATTTAGATTTTAAAAAAATTCAAAAACTTACAGGTGTCTAATGTAACAACAGTTTCATCGAACTCTTCTTGTTCAAGCTTCATATTTGAAATCTTGTTTGTCCTAAAATATGAAAAACACATGAAAATATGTACAGACAAAGAAAAAAAAAACTTGCTTTGTCAGAATTACATAGAAGAAAAACAGAAACTCAATATGTTTTCAATAAAAAGCTTAAATTTCCATAAAAATTCACCTTGTTTAATAATTAAAATTCATAAATATACAACTAAATGTAAATATATTGTTTGAAGGTGCGTAAAAACATACATAAAACATTTAAAAGCACACTGAAGTCCTTTTAAAAAATTCAAAACGTTTTGAATTTTTTAAAAGGATTTTAGTGTGCTTTTAAGTGTTTTATGTTATAGGACAAAATTAGCACTCGCCAATCGGCGGGTAATACTGAAAATTTGGTGATTGACTTTATTGCCACCACTGGTCAGGCGTAATAGTCACACTCGCCAAGAAAAGATTTTTTCCCCGCTGTTGCTCGACAAATTTAGAGTTTTTTTCCTCTAAAAAGGTCATTGTTAAATTCAAGTACTAAGTGGCGGCAAGTTTTTTTTTTCGCTCTAAAAAGTTCATTGTTGAATTCAAGTACTAAGTGGCAGAAAGTTTTTTTCCCTCTAAAAAGTTCATTGTTAAATTCAAGTACCAAGTGGCGGCAAGTTTTTTTTTCTCTAAAAAGTTCATTGTTAAATTCAAGTACTAAGTGGAATTCATATAAAAATTATGAAATTTGTTTTAAATTTTTCTGGTAGAACCAAAACAGTTAATAGTTAAGGGTCCTCTCCGCTCACGCAAAAAACCTGCTCGCTAATGTTAATACTATGGGACAGTTATTTCACAATATCTCATTTGCATTTCAATATCTTTAATTTTTTTTTTTTTTTTTTTTTTTTTTTGCATCGGAAAGCTGAGATTGATCTCTATAGCACCTCTTTTTCACTTTTTCAATTTACTTCGTGGAATTTTTTTTTATGAGGATACTTTCACCTTCAAAACCAGTTCCAAAAGTAAAAGCATCTTCGTAAAAAAAAGAATCTGCAAAGAAGTAAAAAGAAGGTGCTGTAGCAATCTACCACTTTTTTACTTTTTCCATTTACTTTGAGATTTTTTTTTTTTTTTTTGTGAGGATAGTTTCCCCTTCAAAATCAGTTCAGAAAATTAAAACATCTTCGTAAAAAATCTGCAAAGAAAATCGAAAAAATAAAAAAGAGACTCTGTAGTAATCAACATCAGCTATCAACTGCAAGAAAAAGTAATTTAAAAATATTTAAATGCAAATGAGATATTGTAAAATAACTGTCCCATAGGATTAACATTAGCAAGTAGGTGTTCACATGTGAGTGGAGAAGACCCTTAAAATGTACGTGCGATAAAATATTTGTTTAAGTTATCTTAATTTTGAATTGTAAACCATTTAATGCATGTGAGGAAAAGGATAATCATCAGTTTTAAAGTTTTTTTAGGTAACTGAGAAAATTGTTTCTTTGGTACTTTGTATAAAATGTATCCTGTTAAATAATATATTTTTCACAATTTATGTTGTTGAAAACATACTTTTATTTTCTTTTGATTGTTGTCATCGTGAATTGCGTGCTGTTGTGTAGTGTTTCCTGGAGGTTGCGTTGCAACTCTGGGAGACAAGACGCAAAAGCTTGCCAAACTGACAATTTTTTTTAATTCGCACCAAGCAAAGGTAAACAGCACAGTTGCACCAATGTTTTTTTTTTAAACAAAGTAAAATTAATGTATAGATATAACTTAAAATTTATATTGAAATTATGACGATTGCAGCATTAAAAATCTAATATTGTGATTTATTACAACAATGTCGCAAATTTGCCTCAATGATACATTGTGATGTAGAAATTCCGATATCGCCCAGTCCTACTATCACAAATTTACAACATGACCTTCTTGATCTGCTTATAAGTTTCTTGTGATAGACGTATATAATGCCATCTATTGCCGCAAAACTCAACCATTTTCATTTATATCAAATAACAGTGCAAATTTTTTTTCTGGTGTGTGTATATGTGCGTTTTAATACATATAATTTTTAAGAGAACAAAATGCAGTACAATTTTAACTTTAACATTTTAGATAATTTTATACTTTTGAATAAGTCTTCAAGAATTGGATAATAACAATAAATTAGCATGTAGCTATGTAAAATTTTTAGATTTATTTTATAAATGTTAACTATAACACAAAAAATTCTAAATTCATTATGGTGTACCAAAAAGTATTTGATATAGTATCACAGCAAATTATACATTATGTTTTATGATAGATGGGTAGGTACAAGTCATTTTGGAGCAAAAGAAAAAAATAAATAAAAGCCAACAAAATTCTGAATTGTTTACATCATTGCAGAATGATATAAGATAAACTTTTATAACAATAACGTATTATCACTAATTACTGGATTTTTGAAGTGATTTATTGATAATTGTTAATTAAATACGGAACAGATGTTTTACACTCACACACCGATATTTGGCGACTTTTTGATTGACACGATTTCCAAGCTCACGCCAAACCAATAACTCAATACAATAGCCAAGATACCATTAAAGTAAAAAATCCCTAAAATTTGGCGACTTTTTTCCTTTTTATAACCGAACCGATTAAAAAAATTTTAAATGGTGCATGAGTGCAAGACATCATAGCCTGAAATACATCTATTATATGTTAATGGCATGGGTCAATTTGTTGTGCAAAAAAATCTTCCCAATAAAAACAATTTTCGAACTACCACTTATAACAATTTTAAATACTTCGAAAATTAATTGATAATCAAAAGTTCCTTTTCATTTACAGGGGTCGATCCAGGAAAAATTTGGGGCCTGTTTAGGGCCTTTTCACAAAAACCCATTTAACAAAACAGGCCCTTCACAAAATTCCTCTTAATAAAAATTTCCCTTCACAAAATTCCATTCCATAAAAACATAGTCTTCATTAATTATTTTTATTTTGTTATATTTTAAAATATGTCATTTGCAAACAAAACAAGTTCACCAACAAAGAAAACTTTAGCAGAAGGACTTAAAGAAGAAATTATTATTAAATGCTTCATTTGAACAGCTAAATATTATCTTTCATTACAAAATGTTATTTTTGACAAAAATATAATAAATTTCACAAAAATATGATACATTTCACGAAAATATAATTAATTTCACAAAAATATGATAAATTTCACGCAAATAACTTATTTTTCACAAAATGGGGCCCCAAGAAAAAAAAACCTGCATCGACCCCTGATTTATACACAACATATGACGTGATCAGATCATGCTTTAGATTTCGCGTAAACTTGCATATCATTTTTCAAAAATAAAATATAGGTATTCCAGAGTTCCAAAATCATCAAATAAGAAAAATTACATAGAGCTTTCATTTTATTATAATAAGACATCCAAGTATAATCCCAGTAAAATATTTATATTAAAACAATAATTAGGGTCAACCTTGTGGTATAATACTCGTACAAATCAATAATTACCAAGCAATATAATATACTAAAAATGCAGCAAGCTTTTTGTGATTTAAACCATTAATTAAACAGTTTTAAAGTTACAGGAAATGTTCATTAATTTCAGACAATAAAAATTTTAAATTCGTACTTACACTAAAAATGGTAAGAGTTTGCCGGGTTCACAACATAACAGTGATACTAACAGTTACGAGTAAAGTAATTCAGTTCAGAGTTGCCAGCCGCATTCTTATATAAATTTTAGGTTTTTGCCCTAGATTACTCCCTAGATTTCACTAGATTCACAAGTCACTTGACTTGGAAAGAATACTGTATTTTGATTGGTTGGACTCACCCAACTTTGCCTGGACCAGGGCTAAACTTGCCTGGACCAATCCTACAATAACACGAACACGAAGCACGAAAAAACTCTAATCATAATAAAAAATATCGAAAAATTTAAAAATAGATGCACATTTTCCGAAAAAACTTCCCTGACTGAAAAAAGGAAAAAAATTACTATATTGGGCTAGAAGATTGAAACCTGGTTCATTTTACAGGTTCATTTTTTTGTTCATCAAAAAATCTTTGAGGAACGCAAAAAAACTCTAAAAATCACATTGAAAAATCACGAAAAATTCAAAAATCGCTGTATGAATTCCAAATAAACTTTATTGAAAAAAGACAAAATTTACTACATTGGGCTAAAAGATTGAAACTGGATTGTTTTTATTAATGTAGAAAAATCGCCTCAAAACTTAGAAAAACGCATAAAAAATTAAATAAAAGAAAATATAATTTAAAAAAATGCAATATCGGGCTTCGAGGTGCATAACTACATACATAGAGGAATCTTCCACCCAAATTTAGGTAATATTACGTTTAAGGGTGTATTCAAATCCAAACAGCTTATTTTGAGACACATTTGTAAATTCATTTTTTCTCTAAAATGCATCCAATTGGCAGGTTCTCTTATTCAGAAACTTTATAATGTCCATATTGTCAAGATTTTTTGATAAAAGCAGAATATATTTCAAAAAATGCTGTGAAAGTGGACATTTTGAACCGAATTTCCCGAAGCGATAGCGCTGGAAACAAACAAACAAAAAAAAAGATCGTACTATGACAATAATTGTCTGTAGATTAATTTCTAATTAATTTAACTAAAAATAAAAACATGGGGTCCTTATAAATGTCTTTATAAATCACGCCGGCAAGTTTCATGTTTTTATTTTTAAAAATGAGTCTGAAAATGTGTCTCAAAATTTTGAGTTGTTGAGCGTGGAAAAATATTTTTTTTAAATACCGCCTTAAGACATATTTCTTTTGGCATCATTAATTTCTAAATAATCCTTAGCAAAGTTGATAGATGGTATTTATATATTTAACCTCTTGAATGGTCTAAATCGGTTAAATAGTTAAATACACTGCTCAAAACAATTAAAGGATATTTGAAGTTTTATATAAAATAAAGATATAAACGAAATTTTTTTTTGCCGAAAATAGAAGAAGAGAATCACAAATGCAAATTTTTCTGGTTTTCAAACTGTGGAGTATGCAAATTTTGAGTTCGACGTCAAAAACGTCGCTTCAGCGGCAGCGAATGAAATTTGACTTTCAACTGGATAAAAGAGAATGAAGACAAGGATGATCGGCATTCAGTGATTGCTTTGTTTCGATGAGTACGATGTCTCAGCGAAGTCATTTGACAGATTCAGAAGCTTGGAGAATTGTTGGTAGGTTAGAAGGGGGCCAAACTCAAGCCGAAGTAGCGCAAGCCATTGGAGTGTCACAAAGTGTCATTTCCAGGATCTGGAACCGTTTTTTGGAGAGTGGATGTGCAGGCCGAAGACCAGGGCAAGGTCGTAGACGGGCAACAACGCCCAATGAAGATCAGTATTTAGCGTTAACAGCCCGGAGACACCGAAACATGAACGCTACTCTTCTCCAACAACACCTTCGCTCGGCTACAGGCACCACGATTTCAACTCAGACTGTCCGAAACCGGCTCCATGCTGTAGGTCTGTATGCTCGCCGACCGATGGTATGTGTTAGATTAACATCAAGGCATCGTCGCGACCGCAGGGAGTGGGCAACCGAGCATGTCAACTGGAGGAGAAATGAATGGAGCAATATTCTGTTTTCTGACGAGTCCCGTTTTTCTGTGCATCCGGATAATAGGCGTATTTTCATCTGGAGGGACCGTGGCAGTAGGAATAATCCTGCGTTCGTGCACGAAAGTGTCAGATTTGGCGGTGGAGGAGTGTTGGTGTATGGTGGCATCTCCATTGACGGGCGCACTGACCTCTACATCATTCGAGATGGAGCTCTGACTGGTCGCCGATATAGGGATCAGATCCTCAGACCTATTGTAGTCCCTTACGCTGCAGCAATCGGAGATAACTTCATTTTAATGGACGATAACTGCAGGCCACATCGTGCAAACCTGGTGGAGGATTTCCTTTTCGAGGAAGGAATCGGTCGAATGGAATGGCCAGCGTGTTCTCCAGACATGAATCCAATCGAGCACGTTTGGGACGCTCTAGGAAGACGAGTTTCTGGCCGCCAACAACCCCCACAAACTCTCCAAGAACTGGAAAGAGCTCTTCTGGAAGAGTGGGGCAGAATACCCCAACTCGTCATTAATAGCCTCATTGAGTCCATGCCTCAAAGGTGTTCAACGTTGCTGGCCGCCCGTGGAAACCATACCCCCTACTGAAAATGATTTTCTTTGAAGAAAACACCTTTTCTTATTCTTTTTTTCTCATATGCACAAATTGTGTTTTTTTCCTTTTGTACACAAATGCGCAATAAAATGCATTTTTTTCTGCCAAACATGTGTAATTTATTCTCATATAACCTACTATGTCTGTCGACCATGTATCAATCAGCTAAAAAGTTTCCCAGATACAAAATCCACCTAAAACTGCAATATCCTTTAATTGTTTTGAGCAGTGTAATTATCATTAATTGTGATCCCTATCCATTCTCTTTGCGCTTTTGTAAGTAAATATCTCCGGCACCATTATTTTTTTGTTAAAAATAAGAAAAATTTCCATCCGATTTTTACAAAAATTTATACACTGATGTAAAATATTTTTCTACTTATGCTTTGAAATTTTCAAATTTATATCTTAATTAGTTTTCTCATTTTTCGTTGATTAGTAAAAAATCTTAATTATTTTCCTTTCCTTTCAGAAATAAAATTAAGGGATCGGTCGATCTGCGGAAAAGGATCGTTTTTTTTATCAGTTTTTAACTAATAAAAATCCCTGACGGCTCGGCCTACAGTCACAGGTAGATTTCGAAGACGCAGACCGTGAGGCGCCTGTTTATTGGGAATTGCAAAAGAAATGACCTTTTTACAATCATGTGGCAGTTAGAACAACCCACTTCGAAATCTACTTGTGTCAAGTAGGCGGAGCCGGCACTTTTTTTTTCTTTTTTTTTTTGCTGTAATGGTTGGTCTTATAAAAAACTTGTCAGTATAAAAGTTGTAGATAATATTAAGAAGATTTATAATAAATCTAAGCTGATTTGATATCGTGTGAATTGACAAAGTTATGATTTTTTTTCATAAACCCAATTTTTCCCCCCCTAGAGGCCATTTTTAATTACATCAAAAATCTGTCATACATAAATTTTCGGCCCTTTTCTTAGAAGTAATAATAACTTTAAACGGATTCTATATGTATCATAATTAAGAAGTTATGGGGATTTTTCTGTTTTCATAAAAAGCCCCCCCCCCCATTCCCCCCCCCATGGTTCAATTTTGCTCATTAACGAACTTAACCGATATTTTATGCCCCTTGATTTTATGTATCAGTTTGGAAGAGATTTATGCAGAATTTTTCAAATTATCGTGTCCATAAAAAAAAAGTGACATAGATATATAGAGAGATAGATAGATAAAGTTTTTGAACTAACGGTGGTTTTGGGTTCTGGGAGTCATGATCGGTGTAGATCTGCAAAAATTTTCCAGAAATTCCAACATAGGGGAGGATGTAATAGGTAGTATTTCTTACGAAATCTACCTAATACGTCCCTATTTCATTCGTTCTTCGATTTCGTATGAAAATATCTCTAGCATCATTAGTTTTTTTGCTACTAATAAGAAAAATTACAGTCCGATTTTTACAAAAAATTATACACTGATGTAAAATATTTTTCTAGTTATACTCTGAAAATTTCAAATCGATATCTTAATTAGTTTTCTTAATTTTCGCTGATTAATGAAAATTCATAATTTATTTCATTTCCACTGAAAAATCGAGTCCAGATGTGAAGACACTTTTGCTATTTTGTGAAAGAAAATGCCTTTTTATGAGTTTTTAATTAATATCTTGGTTAATGAAAAAATATATATAATCTTAGCCTCAGGTGCATCAGGACTTGCCTTGGACTATCCTCACCTTTACGTGCGGTAGATTTTCCTAGCCATCACCTAAAGACACGCCCCCCCCCCCACACACACGCACACACACAATGTTTTCGCAAACAATGTGTAGCTTTGACCTAAATCACTTCCTTTTCCCCTTTTTTAGTATTTTACATACATATTTGTAAATATTTACGTGTGATACCCACCGCACAATTTGAAGCAAAATATATATGATGTAGGCAATGCATCGATATATCGCGGAAAATCGATTTAAATCATAAACTGTTAAATCGTCTTCTTTATCTTTTGTTTAGCGATGTATCGCGGTCCTACGATACATCACGCCAAATCGACGGTGAACCAACGAGTCGGCGGCAAACGCAGTTTTCGACCGCGATCTTGGAAGTGGATAAACAATGCATACGTGAACGAAACCAGTGGCAAAGATATTTTACTCCGCTGATTTTCGTAGTGAATAAAGAACGCATGCGCGAACTCGACAGGTGGAAATAACAGGTTCGTTTCTCCTCCGATTTTCGAAGTGGAGAAACAACAATACTCATGTGATCAACACGTACTTGATTTTCTGTAGAGAATCAAGTAGAGAATTCTGTAGAGAATTTTTCTGTAGAGAATCAAGTAGGTGTTGGTGTGATGCACCGGTAATAGAGAGATCGCATCGGTAATTTAGACACCGAGAATATCCAAAATCGATGCCGATCGCAAATCACCGCAGACTCGATTACAAGTCTGTTTTTCTAGCTGTATAAATGATCTGTGAGCAACCCCACGATGTTCATTTGAGAAAATATGCCGATGTGACTTGTGAAATATACATATATTTTTCTATGAATTAGTCACATTTGAGTTCAGAGGTACGAGAGTGTGAAGGGAGATTTTCTCCCCCCCCCCCACCCCCTCCTTGAATTTTTAATTTTTCTATTCATCTGAAATGAAAATGATTTTTTTTTTCTTTTAAAGCTAGAACAGTTAAATATTATGGGTTAGAGAGCTTGTCCTATTATTTAGAATTTCTTCAGGCACTCTTTATTGGTCAGAATTGAAAGTGTATACCTCTAAATATCATACATTAATATTTGGCCAGTACAGATAGGCAGGCTACACCTGGAATTTAATAAAAGCGTTAATATTAAAGATAATTGCATAAAATTTTGAAAGTGAACTGTTAAGTGTAATATATTTAAATATCGGAAATTGAATTTTGGACAGTACAGAAAAGCAGGCTTCGCCCGCAAACCAAAAAAATCGTTAATATTAAACATTATTGCATAAAAATTTCAGGGTGAATAGTTAAGGCGTAATTTATTTCAATATCAGAAATTAAATTTTGGCCAGTACAGGAGGCGTGCTGCGCCCACAAATTGATAAAATCGTTAATATTAAAAATATTTGAATAAAAATATGAGGGTAAAATAGTTAAGTGTAACCTATTTAAATATCAGGAATTGAATTTTGGGCAGCACAGAAAGGCGGGATTCGCCTGTAAACCAATAGAATCGTTAAGAAAAACATAATTGCATAAAAAAATTCTCGGTGAATAGTTAAGTGTAATTTATTTCGATATCTGAAATTCTGGTTTTAGATATTATTTAAAGAAATAAAGCTCATTTTTTAAAAAAAAAAGTTTCTTCTAATTGATTATAAAATATTTTTTCAAATTTTATTTATTTTTTACAGCATGTTTTATTATATTTTGCATTTTTGCCTTTTAAACTTATACTTAAAGAAAAAAGTTTTTTAAAAACATAATATAAGTTTAATGTGTAAGCACAACTCTTAAATTGTATACTAAAATTACGAGAATGTTTGTAATACCAAAAGTCTAATATCGTGATGCATCGCCATTTAGCCTCGATGATGAATCGGTATGTACAAATCCTAACATCGCCCAGTCCTATTAGGCAACCAAACTTAAGGAATATTTGAGACACCTAAATACATGTGAAAAAAAGACAAAAGCCATTGTTTCTCAGTATAAGGTATTCTTTTGACTTTAAAAAAATACATATCATCGTTATTTGCACAAATTTTCGCAGGAAGAAATTGTGAAAAAACTTCCAAATTATAATTCTTTAGTATCTCTTAAGCATATTTTAATTTCATTAATTTCGGTGAATGATTTTTAAGAAAAGAGGCTTTTAGCAAAATTAAAATTTATATATTTTTATCAACTAATATTAATACAATTTACTTTGTATAGAGCAGTTCACGGCTGAACGTTATAAAAATGGGCCGTGGATGAGTTTCAACTGACGTCAAGCCCCACCAGTGGCTGAGAGGTTCTGCTCTCAAAGCTGGTAGACGGGAGGTGCTGGATTAAAACCCCTGTCGCACACGTCGTCCTAACCGTTCGGAGTTTTCCGTGATTTTCTTCGAACCTTGCCGTAAATACGGATTAGGATCCCTTAGATAGACCCCCTCCCCCTCCACGGAGAGCACTCGCCGCTAAGGCCTATATCTCTCGAGTAGATAATCGGCCTTCATAAAATCAACCAATAAACCATCAACTGACGTCACACCCGAGCAACCACCTTAACAACCAGATGAGCGTTCTGTTTGTCCATCGTTTTTGGTCAATTGTGATTGGTTGGCTCATAATACAGACTGAAAATCGACGATTATGATAGGTTGGTTACAAATTAGTGGGCTTGTGATCACGTGGTTAAAACTGATGTATTCTAAATATACCGGAGATGATGCTCTGCCCACTTTATATAACTAGATTTTCTGTATTGATACTTATATTATGACTTAATACATATCGTAATGACGATTGGCGGAGTTTAAATATAAAAACCCACCAAGACGGAGCAGAGATGGAACAAAAATATATTAATAGGTTTACGGCATATAATCTGTATATTAATATTTATATGTTGATATTTGAGGAAATGTATTGTTCACCAAAAAGCAATATCTGACAAAAAAAAAAAATCAACAAAATATATTAAAAGGCATGGATATGTTTTAAACAAATTTTTACACATGCTTATCTGACAATACCCTTTATTATTCTCAGTGAATCATTGACTGCTTTAAATCTCCTTTAAATTATATGCGCTAAAATTTTAAGTATAATAATAAAAAAAATTAACACTAAATTCTTTCAAAATAAGTTTGTTCCGTCCATTACAATGGACACGAACATGGTAGAATGAACAATAAAGCAGCAACAACGTCTATAAACCGTGTGTATTGTCTTGTTGTGTGTGGTGGACATTACACATATTTATCAGGCCTATTATTTATATTAATACTACCTTGTAAATATTTTGTTGGATTCCCTCCTTTCTGTTGGGTTTCCTTCGTGCCTGTCCTAGAAATCTTTCCGACTTTCACGCATTTTCCTTTCACGTTGATCGGTTGGAAAAAGTTTATCAGAACAGATATTGCTCCACTTGATCAGTGATGATCTTACTGGGCGACGGGGAACGTCAGACTGATTGGCGGCGGTTTACATCCAAGGAATAGACATCGTTGGTTAGGTTTGTTTAGATCACAGATTAAATATATTCCACCAGATAGGACACTTCCATAAGCTCAATGGTAACCGAATCGCAACTTCAGAGCCCCTAGTGACAACAGTCGCAAACGTTCCGGGCGTGTCGCCACAGGTAGGTATAACTTATCTTATTTGTATAGTATCTATCTTTTTTTTATGTAAATGTGTCGCCGCAGTTTGTTATTGTTTAAAACATCAAACATATTTTATTTTATCATACAAATACTTACAAATATACATATTTACACGAGTTTCTTACAGATTTACACCTTTTTCTTAATAATTTAAACTGAGAAACTGTCGTGTCGATATTAAATAAACAAAACTGCCAACAGGTACATGTGACCGCGACAATCTGACAGTTTATAGATCGCGCGCGTGTGCGTTAGTTCTTGACTGTGCTCAGTAGTGGCGCTTGTATCGCGCCGGTTCGGGTTTTCGCTCTAATGTCAAATCTGTATGACTATATTTAATCTGTGGTTTAGATTGATAGGAACAGATGCTTTACACTCACGCAGCGTTGCTTGGCGATTTTTTGGGTGGCGCGATTTTCAAGCCCGCGCCAAACCAATAACTAAATACAATTGCTAGGTTGCTATCAAAAGAAAAAATCCCCTAAATTTGGCGACTTTTTTCCTTTTTTATAACCGATTAAAAAAAAACTGTGCGTGAGTGTATGACATCATAGCCACAGATGGTGCATGAGTGGGCAAAGTGCCGCGAAGCGAAATTGGCGCGCTTCGTTCGGGACGCCGCTGTCAAAGGCGCCATCGGGAGGGTCTGAGGATAGTACCACGGCTGAAAGGCGGTGTCTACTGACTCATTCACTTCACAATAACTGCAATCATGGATGGTCTACATATGTCTCATTCATTAGGATTCTGTGGCATGCGGTAGTAAAGAGCGAAGAAAAAGGCCGACACGCTTTAATGTACATTTGTCAAAATTCTAGGCCAATACATCTGAAAAGGTAGAGAAGCTATGACGACAGAAAATCTGTCGTTTCTATTGAACGCTATGTTAGCGTGACAGGTAAAACGGAGCTGCGCCGAATGGTGCCCGTCAGGCACATCAACCGCCGCACCCAAGAAATCGTTAATATTAAAGATAATTGCATAAAAATATGAGGGTGAAATGGTTAAGTGTAACCTATCTAAATATAAGGAATTGAATTTTGGGCAGTACAGAAAGGCGGGCTTCGCCCGCAAGCTAATGGAGTCGTTAAGAAAAAAATAAATACATAAAAAATTCTAGGTGAAAAGTTAAGTGTAATTTATTTCGATATCAGAAATTCTGGTTTTAGATATTATTTAAAGAAATAAAGCTCATTTTTTAAAAAAAGTTTCTTCTAATTAATTATAAAATATTTTTTCAAACTTTTATTTATTTTTTGCAGCATGTTTTGTTATATTTCGCATTTTTGCCTTTAAACATATGCTTAAAGAAAAAGGTTTTTTAAAACATAATATAAGTTTAATGTGTAAGTTTAACTCTTAAATTTTATACTAAACTTACGAGAATGTTTGTAATACCAAAAGTCTAATATCGTGATGCATCGCGATTTAGCCTCGATGATGTATCGCGATGTAGAAATCCTAACCTCGCCCTGTCCTATTAGGTAACCAACCATAAGGAATATTTGAAACACCTAAATACGTGTGAAAAAACGAGAAATAAGTTATTGTTTCTCAGCATAAAGTAAGTTTTTGACTTTTTATAAATACATATCATCGTTATTTGAACAAATTTTCGCTGGAAGAAATTGTGAAAAAACTTCCAAATTTTAATTCTTTAGTATCTCTTAAACATATTTTAATTTCATTAAATTCGGTGAATGATTTTTAAGAAAAGAGGCTTTTTGCAAAATTAAAAAATGATATATTTTTATCAACTAATAATAATACAATTTACGTTTGTATAGAGCTGTTCGCGGCCGATTGTCATAAAAATTGGCGGTGGATGAATTTCAACTGACGTCACGCCCCACCAGTGGCTGAGAAGTTCTGCTCTCGAAGCTGGTAGACGGGAGGTTCTGGGTTCAAACACCCTGTCGCACCTGTCGACCTAACCGTTCGGCGTTTTCCGTGGTTTTCTTCGAACCTTTTTTTAAATACGGGTTAAGATCTCTTAGAAAGACCCCTCACGGAGGGCACTCCCCCCTAGAGCCTTTATCCCTCGAGTAGATAATCTCCCTTCATAAAATCAACCAATCAACCATCAATTGAAGTCACACCCGAGCAACCACCTTAGCAACCAAATGAGCGTTCTTTTTGTCCACCGTTTTTGGTCAATTGTGATTGGTTGGCTCATAATACAGACTGCACATCGACGATTATGATAGGTTGGTTACAAATTAGTGGGCTTGTGATCACGTGGTTAAAACTGATATATTCAAAATATACCGGAGATGATGCTCTGCCCACTTTATATAACTAGATTTTCTGTATTGATACTTATATTATGACAATACATATCGTAATGCCGATTGGCGGAGTTTAAATATTTCCAACTTTTTAACTTCCACGCATTTTCCTTCCACGTTGATGGTTGGAAAAAGTTGATCAGAACAGATACTGCTCCACCAGATCAGTGATGATCTTACTGGCCGAGGGGGAACGGCGGGCTGATTGGCGGCGGCTTAGATCCAAGGAATATTCATGGTTGATTAGGTTTGTTTAGATTGATAGGAACAAATGATGCATGAGTGGGCAAAGTGCCGCGAGCGAAATTGGGGCGCTTCGTTCGAGGAGCCGCTTTAAAAGGCTACCATCCGGAGGGTCTGAGGTTTGTGTCACGGCTGAAAGACGGTGTCTACTGACTTATTCCTGCACAATAACGGCAATCATAGATGGTCTACATAGGTCTCGTTCATTAGGATTCTGTGGCATACTGTAGTAAAGAGCGAAGACAAGGCCGACACGCTTGGATGCACATTTGTCACTATGCCGAGCTTCCGGTCATCTTTCCCACTTAAGGGGCCGAGTCGGAAATACTTGGAGGGGCCCGATGGTAGCATGGTAGGTAAATAGTCATGTAGGTAAGGTAAGGTAAAACGACAGGTAGTAAGTCGTTTAAAAATGAGAGAAACTGAGACGACAGAAAAACAGCTGTTTATTTGAACGCTATGAAAGCGTGACAGGTAAATAGTCACGCAGGTAAGGTAAGGTAAAACGACAGGTAGAAAGTTGTTTAAAAATGCTAGGAGTTCATGAAAACATGTCACGTGTAAGGTAATGCAGATAAGTTAAGATGCTAACGTTAATGATAAATGTTTGGTGGTTGTGTAAGTGTCAAATATTGTTGTAATGGTAGTTGTGTAAAGTGTTAAATGTTGATGTAATAATTGTTAGTTAATGATATGATTATATGTGATGTAAGTGATAGAGTATGGTGTAACAGGGCACGTGTTGGTGTGTGCTGGGCTCCTTTAAGGCTGCAGTTTCATGGTCCATACAGTCCAGCGGCCTGATACACCGATCTGGACTGCGTTGGTATTTTTTAAAAGTTATTGAATGGTGGTCCATGTAGACCAGCGTCTGGAGACACCGAACTGTGGCTGTGAAGGTACATATTAAAGGAATTGAATCCTCTGAAGTGATAGTTCAGTCGTTATATTCTCAAAGTCAGATAAGCAATCTGCTCTGAAATAATTATGAATATGTCATTGTTGTGAATACTAGGAGGCTCCCAGTTGAGAAACTCCAATAGAATGGGCATCTAATGAATCAATATTACCAGAATGTAGTCTTACGACAGGTAGGGTGGTAACTTCCCAGTCGGCGATGAGAGAAAGGCAGAATGCCATGCCTAAGGAGGGGCGATGGCGGGCATGCTGACCACGGAGGATGAGCGAGCGTATTAACCCCTTAATCGTCGCGCCCGATAATCGTAGACTACTTTTTTAAAATTCGGATTGCTTGATTGTCACCAATTTTTTTAAGTAGAAAATATTCGGATTACTTAATAGCAGATAAAATAATGCGAGCATAAAACCAATTACACTATTTTTAAAAACTGGTGGGAATCAAGCAATCTGGATTTTAAAATAGTAGCCTACACTGCCCGTGAATGTATCGGGCGCGACGATTAAGGGGTTAATACGTAGAGACACCAATGCAGTGGTGGACCAAGTGTCCAGGCAGCAAGCACGATGGATATCAAGAAAGAACTTGTGATGTTCCATGAGGACGAAAGCAGTACTAAAAGTTTTTATCCATATGACGAGAGGAAGCCCCTCCAGGTAGTCCCGACTCGGCCGCTTAAGTGCGAAAGATGTCCGGGAACCTACATTTGCGCGCTGTGCGTCGACATATCGGGGGAAAGTAAGTGGACAAATTACAATCTCCATGCGGTTCCCACTGGAGAAAGATGTGGCTGAGTAGCCGGTGTGGTGTGTGATTAATTCTGGGCCACCCCCTCCTTTGGGACAGTTCTCGGCAGCTGGAGGATCAGACCGATAATGCGGGCGGCAGAAAGCATTTCGTAGGCCAACCCCAGTGCCTGTTTTAGGCCGGGAGGTGACTCTGGCCAGCAGCTAACTAATGTAATAGGACCATTTCTACAGTTTATCTGGGGCGAAGACGGAGACGAGATCCGAATCTAAAGAGCACGGGCCACTTGCGACTTTGTTGAGACGTCTGGTCAGTGTGTGAGGTGGCATGACGCATCCTTCGGTACTGGCAGGCGGCAAAGCATAGATAGCAGCATGTGGGCGTACACACATGAACCAACTCATCCCTTGCGGATCCCTCTGCAGCTGATGTAGTCGTGTGCCGTCCTCAATAATGGTCCGGGAATGGAGTCACCCAGACCAATGCGGGGTTCCTGTGCATGGTGGGGAATATTGACTTCTCCTCGATCGATATAAGGAAAGGGCAACTGACGTCACTGTTGGTTAAATTACTGTTGGTTTGGGAGAAAAACCTGTTCGTTCTTTACGACTCCTACAGTACACATGAGATGGAGCTATTTGATTGGTCTACGTTAAACTGGTCTGTAATATGATTGGCCTACGTCGCCATGACGATTCCTGCAATGATAGCTGAGACAAAAATGCAGTGGTAGATTGGTTGATGGATCTGTTTGTTTGTAAACATGCCCTTTCCTTATCCAGCTACGAGGGATCTGGACGGAGGCTCGCCGACTAACGCGGCGACGATCGGACTGAAGTCAGGCCTCCGGGTCGTAAAGCAGTCCAGTGTGTCTTTGCGCAACCAGAGCTTTCTGGGCCTGGTTGGATGAGCAGGAGTCTAGAACGTAACGTTCTGAATTATTAACTCCGAGCGGGGGCGCATCTCAGCCGCTTGAGAGGGAGCTTTCTACGTCCCTCTGGGACCGTAAGTGGCGTTTACGGTTTTCCGGTACCGGCGGCCCTGCACGCTTAGAGGGCTCCTTGGAGCTCAGGAACATGGTCTTCGGGAGGTATTTGTGTGTTGAGCAGGGCTTAATTTCTAACAAAAAAAGTACCGGAGCCCTAATATTCTGCAATACTAATAACTAGCATGCCCCTTCCTCTCCCTTCCACCGTCACTTCAATTTGTATATTTATATTTCAAACATTATATGTATTTGCAAAATTTAAAGCAATTTTATTCTTTAGCAAAATAAAAATTTTAAATATATCTATCTGCATTTACTTAGCTGTCAATAATTCCACTTTTTAGTTATCACTCCTGCCGAATAGAAATCTTTGCCTAATATTAATGTTAATTAATCGCAGAATTCCGTGATTAAATAAAGTAAGGATTGTGATTCGGAAATAGTGTTAACGCAAAAAAAAAAAAAAAAAAAAATAGTTTGCAGTTATGCATTTTTAATAATAATATTATGCTGAAGAATCGAACAAAGTTTTTCAATTTCCTATAAAAGGTGCATATCTTAAACTATAATCGATTCCTTCTGTATAACAGTCTTTCGTGATGAGTCCTTGAAAATCAGATAAAATTAAACATTTGACACCGTGATCGGAAAGATTCGATGCTTTTATAGAAAAAGGAGAACTGCTCAATTACTTACTATAAGAATAACATTACGTGGCAATTATATTTACTTACAAATGAAAGTGACTTCGTAAATGTGCAGAGCAGAGCCTTAGGATGGATAGTGTTCTTATGAAAATAAATAGAAAATATACTAACGTTATTTTGTACTCGTCTGCAATAGAAGACTAAAAACTTAAAAAAAAAAAAAAAAAAACTCAAGCTGATGCTTGTTGACTAAAAACAGAAAATATTAATTTCGGTTAGATATCTAATTTAAAATAAAAAAATGATCCAATTAAAAAATATTCTAGTGTCACAAAAGAAAATCGAACTGAAAGCAAATTTATTTTTCGCTCTCTTGAATGGCGCCATATATATGTCGCCGCCAGACATAAATCTGCAAACAGTGTTGAATTCAGACACTTTTACCCGGGAGGGATTTCTGCGGATCCGGGGGGGGAGGGGGGGGGGAAGAATTGCGCATTTTAACCATTAAAAGCATAAAACCTCAAATCTTCGGGGGGGGGGGGGGAGCTCAATGCTCCGTGGGAAAAGTACCCCTGGGCCACCCCCTGAATTTAACACTGTCTGCAAATATCACTAGAATGAAAAAAAAAACGATTTCTGTTTCCCCTTCATTCTGATCAAAATAGCATTAAAAAAGAAAAAGAGTTCTTTATGTTATAAATACTAGGGGGCCCTGCCCCCTGCTCGCTACGCTAACCAACCCCCGTTCTGATTTCGCAGCCTCTTAAAACCTGGTAATGTACCATGTGTTACAAAGATGATGATGATATCACGAAAAGTGACTATCTTCTGTAATCAGGTTATAATGCTTTTTCATTTAAATGGAGTATTTTTTGGTTACCATGGCTTTACCCACCGCTGTCGTGACAGCTTACGGTTGTTTTGGGGATTGATAAGTGAGAACAATTACTAATTTAGAAATCAGCTTGTATAAAATGATTTGGTTAAAAATGTCGCTGCCTCTCAGATTTTTATAAGGACACAATGGACAATATCCTTCTTTAGGTTCCAGGTTAAATTTCTCCGTCTGCTTGGGAATAAGATTCAGAATCACAATATTGAAAAGCAATGTGTTTTCAATTTTTACTCTTATTTTTTATATTTTCATCGAGTTTTAGATAATTTCCGGAACAGACATATCTTATGCACGAATTCTTTTCTCTAATTTAATGCATCATCATGGATATTTTCATGTTATTTTTACAATAAATATTATTTGTTTTAACTAATAATTATATACAAAATTTCTAATATTATTTATCGAGCAGTAATGGATACAAAATAATTTGAAACTATTTTGCGTTATTTTTACACCAAATGATTCCCAATGTGACGTTATATGAATATTACCCATAATATAGTTTTAAATGTATCGGTTTATTGTATGAGGAAGTATAAAGGGGGAACGGGGGGATAATTTCCCCTCTTAATTTAGATAAATGGGTTTTTCATGCAGAATTATCCGATTTCCTTCAAATTTTGGATAATGGCTTATTCTGATAAGGCGCTTCCCTGATCACTTTTGGGGGTCATTGGTTACGAATAAAGGAGGGAAAAGGGCGAGCTAATCCCCTTAATTTATTTTACGAAGGTCATTATTCTTTAAAATAAGAGTATAGTATACAATTAGTGTGAATAGCCTGTGAGATCACTGCCATCAGTTTAACTGGACACTTTTCTTTTTTTCTTTTTAATATTCATGCGTAAACACAATTTTTATGACGTAATTTTCTTTATTTCTTGCTTTCAACACGTGATCATTTAATTATTATTTTAAACTTTCATTATTGTTTTTAATAGTCACACGCAAATACATTTTTTATTTGAGATAAAACATAATTCTTTGCGTTTTTTTAGAAATTGGCAACAATATAAACAAGAACGAAAAATCATGCGTCAAGCATAGATTATGAAACATTTTCCAACACAGCCAGAAAACTGTAACGAAACTTCAGCGTTAAATAAGCTGAAAGAAGTTATGTAAGTAAACAATTTAGAAAACATATAACACATTGAAAAATACAGTTTTCGAAATTACCTTCCAGTGTCAAAAAAGTAGTCGAATTATTTTGTGTAGCCCTGAATATGAACAATAGATGTGGATGTACAGTATGATAAAATTTAGTTCAGTTAGAATATTCACATTTAGAAATTTTCGCCAATCGATTGAAATGCACTCGAAATCTTTTGTTACAGCCCTGTATATTATCTGAAGACTTTTGTACACACCACCTATTAAGATAAAAGGCAACTTAAAACTCACTTGCAGCAATTACCAAACGTAAACGACAATGTATCTTTTTTTTGCGTAGCCCTGTACATGAATTTATTTATATTCCACAAACTTCTATTAGTCTACTAAATATAGTTCAGCAAGAAAATGCGTAAACGCAATTAAAAACTACCCTTAAGCAATTCATTCCCATAGTCTGTAATACTAACGCATTACCTTGTGTATCCCTGCATCTGATCAATCGAGTTCATAAACACACACGTACTATGAAAAAATTAGTGAAACTTAAAAACGCAAACCAAAGTTGAATTCGTTCTTATCACACATAGACTGTAACTGTAAATATCGCACATGTACTGTAGCCGATATCTTTTGTGTGTCCCTGTAAATAAACGCAATGCACACCACACTTTCAAGAGAGCAATTTATAGTACACCTCAGTAATGCATATAATTTTCATTATGTTTGAAATCGTGAAATATCACTAAATTACACTGCAAACGGTTTTTCCCCATTGAACGATGTGTAACAGAATTCTTTTATTTGACCCTGTAAATGAATAATAAATGCTTTGCACCCCATATTCTACAAATAGCATGTTTTAATGCGCTTCATATAATTATATATCAATTTCATTATGTTTTAAATGACGTAGCGTCATCTAAATGCACTTGAAACGAATATTCCCCATTGACTGTAATGTAACGGAATACTTTTGACTCTCCTTGTAAAAAAACTATTAGTGCTACACACTTCAGTTGAAATAGGGAACATGCTACAGATAACGAGAATAATATATAAAAATTTCAGGACAATCCGAGCATATTTACGGGAGTTAGAGAGCGGTCAGACAGCCAGACGGCAGACGGCAGACAAACCGAAGTCATAAACACTTTTCAACTAGGTAGGAAAGTGTTAAAAAATGACTTTTTCAATAAAAGATTTTTTACTCGATTTTTAAGGATTTTTTGTTGTCCGACCGTGATAATTTTTTGAATTTCTGAAAGCTTGTTATATTTCGTATGGTGGTATGATTTTCGAATCCGTACAATGGCTAGAAAAAAAGTAATCGCTCCTCAAAAAAGTCCCTAGTAAAAAAGCGATGAGAATAACCCGGAATATCTACGCAGATTTTCATTGGTTCATTTCCATATCGTTATATATATATATATATATATATATATAGAGAGAGAGATGAATAAATAATTTTTTTAATTTACAGACAGATTGAGTTATTCGAGCACGCACAAGCCCAAAGAGTGATATAAAAATCGAGCCTATTTCATCTCCATTTCCTACGCGTGCAATACATTCTGTCACACATAGTGTTTGATAGAAAATAATGCAAAAGCTTCGATATAGGAGGAAAAGGACAGGGTAATTTAGGCTTCGGTTTTTCGGGAGCGCTTGCACTGGGCTCCGGTGAATTCCGACCAATATATAAATATTTACTAAAAGCAGAGAAGTACCGGAGCCGGGCTCTGGTGCGCTCCGGCCCAATTTAAGCCCTGGTGTTGAGTTCATAGATTGGGGGCCGGGAGGTCCCGACCCTGCAGCCTACAGCCTTAGCAGGGACGTGTCTATGCGTTCAGGGAGAAAGTTTCCCCAATCTCCCGGGC
The DNA here is from genome assembly GCA_963931845.1 of Maratus michaelseni. Taxonomy (NCBI): domain Eukaryota; kingdom Metazoa; phylum Arthropoda; class Arachnida; order Araneae; family Salticidae; genus Maratus; species Maratus michaelseni. The sequence continues at coordinate 208,279,375 of OZ007599.1, read as the reverse complement.
CTGAGAGAGGAAACTCTATTTCCGCCATAGCCAACGAATTTTGTGTCTCCTGTTATAGAATCTCACCTTCGAAGGCTTTGGTAAAGCAAGACGTGTCGGGGAAACTCGGCATGTGTCCTACAGCCCGACTTCCCTGTGGGCGTTCGGTGCCCGAAGTCGTCGGAGATCTCCGGCTCGTTCCCAATCCCAAGTGTGAAGAGGTGGTGTCTCAGAGGGTGGGTTTCACTGAGAATCGCAGCGACCTAATGTAGTCAATCTCTTGGGAGAATGTCGATAGTGCGCAGGTGGCGACGTTCCCACCAGCCGTAGCGCACACAGGACTCACCTAGTCGTGCGCGTTATAAGTTCATCAGAACGTGGGTGCGGCGGAGCTCAGTTTTGCCCATTTCACGTCAGCTGCGGGTATATTGAAGTAAACACCAATAGGCACGAATAATATTTTAATACTTCTTCCCGGTCGTCCAATAAACAGTCTTTTTAGAGGGTATATACCCACAGACGCGTGACTGTTGCCATTCGCGGGTAAAGTCTATACTAATAGATAAGCATGAAAACGAAACAGACAGACAAAAAAATTGACATAAAAATTTTTAGATTTCCTCTTCATCGAGGTTGATAACAATCTGATGCCCTTCAGCGGAAAAAATGGAATAAATATTCTCATTTTCGTTAAATTTTTTATTAAAAAATATTATTTCATTAAAAAAAAAATTATTGAACGCTTCAAAGTCCCTAAAAGACTTAAAATTCCCTTGATCTAGGGAATTTTCCCAATTTAGATTTGAGACCAATGGTTGCCAGATTAAATTTATCAATTGAAGACAACTCACATAAGAATAAAAGCCAATAAAAGGCCAAAAAATTTTTTTTAAGTCAAAGTATTTAAATTCACATATTTAATTTGTGGCTTAGACAGTTTGTCCCAACTAGAGTTGCAAAGGCTAGAAAAACCCCGGTTTAAACCTGGGAATAAACCGGGTTTTTTGGGAATAAACCAGGTCTTTTAGTAATAAACTTGGGAATAAACCGGGTTTTTTGGAAATAAACCGGGTTTTTTGGGAATAAACCAGGTCTTTTAGTAATAAACCTGGGAATAAACCGGGTCTATTGGAAATAAACCTAGGAATAAACCGGTTCTTTGCAACTCTAGTCCCAATTATAGCAAACCTAGGCATTTTCTATTCCAGGTCTTGGCGATTCTCGCCTGGGCGAGTTCAAATATGCCACTGAGACAAGTCAACAAACATTAGCTTGGCGATAATGGCAGGCTCGCCAACATGCTTAGCAATTCGCTTTTGTTCCGAATCGTCTCAACCAATCAAATGTTATTCCCCTAAATGTTATGTTATTCCCCTAAAAGACTTAAAATTCCCTAGATCTAGGGATTTTTCCCAATTTAGATTTGAGACCAATGGTTGCCAGATTAAAATTTATCAGTTGAAGACAAATCACATAAGAATAAAAGCCAAAAAAGGCCCCAATTTTTTTTAAGTCAAAAGAATATATTTAAATTCATATATTTAATCTGTGGCTTAGACAGACGTGTTTGTCCAAACTATAACAAACCTAGGCATTTTCTATTCCAGGTCTTAGCGATACTCACGTGGGCGAGTTCGATTATGCCAGTGAGACAAGTCAACAAGCATTAGCTAGGCGATAATGGCAGGCTCGCCAACATGCTTGGCAATTCTCTTTTGTTCCGAATTGTCTCAACCAATCAAATGTTATTCCCCGTATGTCGTCTCTCATATCTAGGCTCCCTAGATAAACATAGATGGTTTGCATTTTTATGATTGCCTCTTCAGATTCAGCTATCCTTACGATTAAGGCTAGTAGCCCGAGGCTAACGAAAAAGAAAGGCTACCGCGGTGCTTTACGCGTATCTTTTTTTAGGCGATATGATTGGTCTATGGTTGACACGTCTGTGATACGATTTGTCTGCGTCGTCATGACGATTCTTGCAGTGATCGCTGAGGGGCATCGAACTAGGAAACTACTGGAAGTAGCATAAGAAGTTATTTCGTTCTCATTTCAGCCGAGAATTCAGGGATTGGGATTCTGGGCCCACTGTGGCTGAGTGGTCAAGGCACCAAACTGTTAATCGCTTGCCAGTGTAGGTGGGAGCGGGTTCGAATCCCGCTGGCTCCGTTGCACACTCTTTGTGGAGCTCTCGGCTGTATTTCTGTGTGTTGTAAATTTCCTTGTGTGTGCTATCCTTGTGTGTGCATCGTCCCTGTATATATTGACGATGACTTTATAATCGGGCGCTTGACGCCAAGCACACAGGTCAGATGTATGTTTAAAAAAAAATGGGATTCTATTTGACCTACAGTGCTTGGCTAAGTTCAGGCTTTTTTTCCCCCTTGATCGATGTTTTTTTTCAACCACGATTAGTTCTGTAAGCGTTTTTATAAGCATGAGCTCTACAGGTGTCTTTTAAGCCGTTCAGCTTTCAAGTTTTCTTATTTATCTTATTTTAATTTAAAATTTCTATTTATAAAAATGAAAAAATTGATGTATTTAAAGAGAAAAATTGTGAAAGTTCTGCAAGCAGGGGAGGGGGGGGGGCGGACTCCTAAATTATTCTTCACTGTGCCACTGCTTATCATAAAAACATAGCATAAAGCTTCAACTTTTTTTTTTTTAATGAATACATGTTTATGTAAGTATTAAAAAAAATGATAAATGTATCAATAATGGGCATAAAATCTTTTCTAATTTAGCTGAAAAGCTAAGTCAACAAATTTAATTTTTCAATTGCACTTACCAGAATGTAATATGAACAAAATTTTTCATATAACCGGGTTTTAATAAATTTCCAAAAATTGAACCAGATTAATTTGTTTTCATAACACTGCCTTACATATTTTCTAATCATCAAATCAAATTCACCACATATATATAAACTGCTTATACATTTCTATATATTCTGTGATTACACTATATTTCCAATGATGACCGGTCACTTGCGATTTTAGACGTTTTGTTAAATATCTGGAAAGATACATGAGGAATTATCCTGAAACTTCAGGAGTGTAAACAACATGATAGGCGTCATATATTTCCGCGAAGATTTTTTCCCGAAACCCCATAAGGGGCCGTCAACAAATTGAAGAAAAACGAATATATTTTGGATAACCCTGTAAAAACTAATATTGCAAAAGCATTCAAACTATAGATTATGATTAAGTGGCTTATTGTAATAATTTGGGTTCATTTTTATGAAGATAGCATGTATACTCGAAGAGCAATTCAGGTTTTTATAAAAACAGCCCCAAATTTTATCAAGTTTTTTGCTTATAATTTGCAGAGTTTTTAATATAAAAACAAGTTATTTTCAGAAAATATGACAAACAAAATTGTACACAACACCCTGCAATCAGAATTAAAAAATAATAAAAATTGTATGAAAAATGAGCAGGTTCACTAAATATTGTTTCACTGCACATGCGCGAATTCAATCAAAATATACTGTGCATAATATATTAGCTAAATATATAGACCAACTTTTATGAAAGTCTCAAAAACATAGCTTGAAAATTCTGATAGTAATCGTCGATAGAATAAGCTCGAAATTCGCTGTTCCCAAAAGGAAGCAAAAAGATGAGGGGTTGTATCAAATATAGAATGAGAGACACTTCATTCTTATTATGTCAATTTTCATAAGCTAGTATATTTGGATACAACCCCTCATCTTTTTGCTTCCTTTTGGGAACAGCGAAATTCGAGCTTATTCTATCGACGATTACTATCAGAATTTTCAAGCTATGTTTTTGAGACTTTCATAGAAGTTGGTCTATACATTTAGCTAATATATTATGCACAGTATATTTCGATTGAATTCGCGCATGCGCAGTGAAACAATATTTAGTAAACCTGCTCATTTTTCATACAATTTTTATTATTTTTTAATTTTGATTGCAGGGTATTGTGTATAATTTTGTTTGTCATATTTTCTGAAAATAACAAGCAAAAAACTTGGTAAAATTTGGGACTGTTTTTATAAAAACCTGAATTTCTCTTCGAGTATACATGCTATCTTCATAAAAATGAACCCAAATTATTACAATAAGCCACTTAATCATAATCTATAGTTTGAATGCTTTTGCAAAATTAGTTTTTACAGGGTTATCCAAAATATATTCGTTTTTCTTCAATTTGTTGACGGCCCCTTATGGGGTTTCTGGAAAAAATCTTTGCGGAAATATATGACGTTTATCATGTTGTTTACACTCCTGAAGTTTCAGCATAATTCCTCATGTATCTTTCTAGATATTTAACAAAACGTCTAAAATCGCAAGTGACCGGTCATCATTGGAAATATAGTGTACAACGATAGTGTCAGCCACAAACGGGTGCGGCAGGTGTACAGTGTGAGTAAAAATATTTTTTATACACTGCTATTAAAAAGGTTTGCACTGCGGCCTTGTACCTAACGAGATGTATATGTCTTTTTTTTTAACTTTGAAAAAATATTTAGCAGATAACTGTAAATAATTCTTTACAGTTGTTAAAAAAATATTTACAGTTTAATTTTATAATAAAGTTCAATACTAAAACAGAAGTTTATAACAAAATCCTGCCTACATTTTTATGGTTCCGATGAATAAAAAGTGCAGTTTAATGACTGTTATGATAAAAAACCTGTTTTAAACGAAATTTTTCTCAGTCCCATGCAATCCATTTTAGCAAATTTTAGTCTATCTCAGCCTCCCCCCCCCCCCCCACTTTGATATGATATTTCTAGATACACCACTGATACACTATATTGCGAAAGGTGACCGGTCACTTGCGATTTTAGACGTTTTGTTAGCTATCTAGAAAAAAATGAGGAATTAACCTAAAACTGCAAGTGTGTAAACAGTATAGTATAGGTTATATATTTCCGCGAAGATTTTTTCACGAAACCCCATAGGGGACTCTCAACAAATTGAAAAAGAACGAATATCTTTTGGATAACCCTGTAAAAACTAATGTAGCAAAGGCGTTCAAACTGAAGATTATTAATAAGTGGCTTATTGCAATATACTGTGTTCATTTTTATGAGGATAGCATGTACTCGTAGAGAAATTAAGGTTTTTATAAAAACAGTCCTAAATTTCGCCTAGTTTTTTGCTTATAATTTGCAGAGTTCTTAATATAAAAAAAAAGTTCTTTTCAGAAAATATGACAAACAACATTGTACATAATACTCTGCAATGAGAATTAAAAAATAATAAAAATTGGATGAAAAATGAGCAGGTTTACTGAAAAATGTTTCACTGCGCATGCGCGAATGCAATCAAAATATAATATGCATAGTGTATTAGCTAAGTATATAGAGCAACTTTTGTGAAAGTCTCAAAATCATAGCTTGAAAATTCTGAAAATTATCGTCGATAGAATAAGCTCGAAATCCGTTGTTCCCAAAAAAGAAGCAAAACGATGAGGGGTTGTATCTGTTCATTAGTGCCAAGATAGCGTACACAATATTGCACGCATTTGGATATAACACATTACACGTTTAAACAAATAGGAAATAAAAAGTTTTAACAATATTGTTAATATCTATGACCTTGCAAAAATTCAGCTTTGCCCGAAATTGATACAGTCAAAGATACCCTAATTTACTGATTAAGTGGATAAAATGAATCACTTCAGACCTTAATTAAACCTCGTTTCAATGTTATTTGTTTAAAACACTGTCTCTACTTAAATATTAAAAATTTAAAAAATGCATTATAGCCATAAAAACAAAGTAATACACGACGACGTACATTATGGATAAAAAATGCAATTACTTTTCTTCCAATATTTACACATGTTATGCTATGCACGTTGTACAAACATGCACTCAGCACTCATGTATTTTCATTTGCATAGGATCAGTGATTTTTTTTCTTCCGAAATGTATATTGTATTAAATAGTGTATGTAATTCCATATTTTCGAAATTTCCGGATTTTAGAGACTGAGAAATAACAATTTAAATTCTAAATTAAAGCCACACTTAAAATTAAGAAACACATATTGTAGAGTTTCTAAATATTCTACACCCGAGCGATTCCAGATTTTAGAAGTTCTACCTTTATTACAGCATTATAAGGTTTCTTTGTTCGTATCTACGTATGTCACTAATTTATTTGGTGCTTCTTTTGACGCCCCATTTTATTTATATCATTTCCTATTTGAGCTTCTTGACCATTAAATTTGATAAAAATGATCCATTTGTAACATCCTTAAAAGTTTGTCTCTTTTGTAATGTACATTAAATTAACAACTAACTCACTTAGAAATAATGAATAAAATATAATTATGACATTGTGTAATAGTTAAAAATTAAATATCATAGAAAGCTTCCGTTGGGATTATTGACATATTAGCCTTCATGTTGCAAAATAAAATCTTTTTCAACCTGACTTATATATATCTATATACAGTATGCCCACTAAAGTCCCTTGCCACCCTCTTAACTTCGGAACGGCTGCTGCTATATTCGTAAAAGTGGTGTCTAGATGTAGTAAAATAGCCATGAGCTACTCAATGAAACCGCCTACGGCGCCACCTGGTGGAATGCTGCGGAGATAGCATTCCTATCTCGAAAACGGAAAGAGATAGAGAAAAAAAGTGATTTACAAAGTTGTAGAGCATCATCGATTTAGTACGAAAAGATACCTTGTGGACATTAATGCGAAGAATAGAACGGTTAAAATGCGCATTTGTTTTTTCCTGATTTCCTACACTGTGATGTTACAAAACGATCTTAGAAAGAAAGAAACAACTAGCTGAAACAATATACCTTTATTTGAGATGTCAAAACTTCTCAGCGTCAGCTGCAATGCACATTTGGATCCTTGTTTGAATTTCCAGTTGCACACGTTGGAGCATAGATGGTGACACGTTGGCACAAGCGTCCGTAATACTTCGTTTTGATTAGGAATCACAAGCGATACCACTGTGCCACATTTCGGTGTCTTGTTTTGCCCGAAAGCTAATCATTTCTCCTTCTGTTCAAATTTCGTGACGTCACAGTGTCGGAAATCACGAAAAATCAAATGCGCGTTTTAACCGTTCTATTCTTCGCATTAATGTCCACAAGGTGTCTTTTCGTTTTAAATTCATGATGCTCTACAACTTTGTAAATCACTTTTTTCCTTATCTCTTTCCGTTTTCGAGATAGGAATGCTAACTTCGCAGTTTTCCACCAGGTGGCGCCGTAGGCGGTTTGATTCAGTAGCGCATGGCTACTTTACTATGCCTAGACACCACTTTTATGAATATAGTAGCAGCCGTTCCGAAGTTAAGAGAGTGGCAAGGGACTTTAGTGGGCATACTGTAGAATTGTAATACTTTTGAATTTCAAAATGCATTAAACAAAGTTCTTGCATCAAATCTAACCTAATCTTCTATTTAAAGATAGGTAATCATAAAGTGTATACAGATAATACAATTAAGTTAATACAAACAAGAACGAAAAATCATGCGTCAAGCATATATTATGTAACGCTTTCCAACACTTCCAAAATTATTTTGCAAGTCTTTACCGTAAGGTGTAAGATGATATCTAACTAAACAATTTTGAAACGCATAAAATATTTAAAAATCCAATTTTAGGAATTACCAACAATATTCGGAAAAATATCCGAGCTCTTTTCTGCAGCCCTGTATATGATCTATAGATTTATATATATTCTAAATAGAATGCTAAATTTTAGTTCAGTTAGGAAACGCGTAGCACAGTTTAAAATTTCCCTTCTGGAATTTTCGACAATAAACGGAAATGTGCTCGAGAACTTTTGTACTGCCCTGTATAGAATCTATACAATTTATGCAAACCAGGTAATAGACAAAAAATGAGTTAAATTTAAAAACGCGTTCATCAACTGAAAAAAGCATTCCCAGCAATTAGTATTAATAAGCAGTACTTTAACAAAATTATTGCGTGAGTCCTTGTAAATGACCGATGAAAACTATACACACCACATTCTATAATTAGTCTCTTGTAGTGCATCTCAATGATATATATCAATTTCAATATGTTTGAAATTGTGTAACATCATTAAAATAAGCCGCAAATGCTTTTTTCCCATAGACCGCAATGTAACGGAATTCTTTTGAGTGTCCCTGTAAAAAAACTATAAGTGCTACAAACTTCATTTTCAATACCAAACATGCCACAGTAAGCCTCAATAACATGTATCAATTGCATGACGGTCCGAGTATATTTACGTGAGTTAGAGCACGGACAGACAGACGGCAGACAGACAAACCGAATTCATAAACACTTTTCAACTATGTTGGAAAGTGTTAAAAATTAACCAGTTCAAACATCAGACTACCAATACGCCATTTAAGTGATGGCACGCAGCCAAACATACTGAACGTTTTAAAGAAAATTTAGAAATAAATATATATATAGGGGAAGGCCGGGAAAAGTAGTCACCCTAAGGCTTTGTGATTTTTTGTTACCCCTTAAAATACATATACACATCTGATAATTTGCATAGAACTAGAGTGGCTACTTAGAAGTGTAAGGGTATTTATAATTTTTACGAAATAATAAAGTGGAAGAGAGAATTTTGCTTTTTCCAAAAAAGGTCAAAATGACCACTTTGCTCGTCTAGGTCGGGCAAAGTGGTCACCCCATGGCCATTTTACCCTATAGGTGTAAAAAGATATTGAAAACACTATTTAAATGATTAGAACATTTTTATTGTCATAACAAATCGCATGAAACATAATGAAATACTGAAAATGGTATGAAAATCAAATAAGAGTTTGACAAACACATATGAAAAATTATAAATCAGAATCAAACACTGCATTTCTCGCAAATTAACTCCACGTCATCTTCTTCGTGAAGTGAAGAGGCCTCATGAGCCCAGAGGTGACAAACATTGCACCTGATCCAACTTTCATCACTTGATCCAATCATACGGCCACCACCCTGACCACAGGGTTGCTAGTTTGGCCTTTTTTTAATTTCGAAATTTCGCATTCATACCAGAAATTCTCTACAATATTATTTTCTTTATTCAATGACAGACATTTCCTGATTACATAAAGTAAAAATTTTTCTTTCAGAATTTCCGGTAAGAATTCGAAATTTTTGAATTAAAAAAAAAGCCAACCTTGCAACCTTGCCTGTGTTACCACTTTGCCCGTTTGGGAGCCATGTCAGAAAATACGTTCTACAGTGGAAACTAATGAACAGTCAGCGACCACTCACTCACCAATGTGAAGCTGAAAACATGCTCTTTCCCTACACATTCAATAAATAAATGAAAGTACAACAGGTTATTGTTAATTGTATGTAATATAAGTTCCTTACCTTTGATCATAAATGTCAAAAACTGGAAAACCCGCTCTAAAATTATAAAACATGGTACCACCTTGTTCAACAATTGTCTGGTTACTCACTGCCGTCAAAGGAAATAGTTTGACCACAAACTGGCGTGACCACTTTGCCTATTCTGGCCACTTTGCCCGGCCTTCCCCTAATAATGATATAACATGCCATATAATGTAAGAAAATTGGAATTTGGATATATATATATATATATATATATATATATATATATATATATATATATATAAAGAGTAAAACAATAATATAAATATCAAATAAATACATTTAAAAGGAAAACGAATTAAAGAAAAATATTATTACTTTAATAATGATTTTCACATTACTCTATTTTTTTTTCTTTTAATTTCTTCGCAAGATGGGATTATACAGAAAATCATCCATTGTTCGTTTAATAAATATAATCATAGTCAAAAATAGCAACTATTTAATTAACAATTAAAAGTTCAAATTATTATTTTTATTTTTTAAATTTTTACTTTCTTCTGTCTATAATAGAAGAAAATGTTGTAATCAAAATCTTTTGACTTCTGGTATTCGACAGATTTACACGTTTTAGGGGTCACAGATCCCGGAAAACATGTTTTTGCAAAATGACTGTCTGTCCGTGTGTGTGTGTGTCCTCTCTTGTATCATCGAAAAGTGTATCAAGTTATGAATAGAAATGAACCAAATTTCATATAGTATATATGTTTTTGGCTATGTATAGCAGGTCTCAATTGAATGTGGAGGTATTCCACCAGAAGAGGGTGCTGTGATACTATTTTTTGTGCTATTTTTTTATTGTGTCATCGAAAAGTGTATGAAGTTATGTATATAATTGAACCAAAGGATAATCCATATTGTCAATTACTCGTGTTTTGGCCCATGAAATAAGACTAAAACTTGATTTTGTTATACTGACTTAATTATTTCACTTTTTAATATTGGAAGGTTTATCCTGTACGATTTCAACAATAGTTTTGCTTTTTGTTCGGATTTATATGCCTTACACAAGCTCAAAGTTCGTATTATTCGTAGTTTTTGATGAAAAATACGCAATATTTCCTAATTTTACCTCAATTATTTATATGAGCGCAATCGTGCAACACATTCTTCTTTACATATATTATAAAATTACATCAAAATGTACAATATATGTAAAAATAAAAGTGTTGCAAAGCTGCGCTCATAGTAAAATATTTAAAAATATATTAAAAATTGAGGTAAAATTAGGCGAAATTGCGTATTTTTCATCAAAAACTATGAATAATACGAACTTTGAGCTTGTGTAAGTCATATAAATCCGAACAAAATGAAAAAAATATTGTTGAAATCGTACAGAATAAACCTTCTAATATTAAAATGTGAAATAATTAAGTCAGTGTAACAAAATCAAATTTTAGTCTTATTTCATGGGCCAAAAACACGGCTTATGGACCCCGATCCTTTTACATATATGTTTTTGGCAATGGCCAGCAGATCCCAGTTCAATGTGGGGATATTCCACCGGAAGGGGCTGCTGTGATAGCGATTTTCGTGCCGTTTTCGCGACTTCTGGCAGCTTAAGTGAACAAGTTATGAATATTTTTCGACAAAATCTTATATTTAAATGTAATATCATAGGCCGAGTTTGAAATAAAATTTTGGAGAATTTGATGTATTAATATGTATGAGATAGAAGATAGAAGAATGTTTTGAGTTTGGCACATCCGATTATAGTTTATATTTCTTTCAAATATTGCCATTTCTTCGGCTACTCCAAGTTTCCGTTCATGAAAAAAATTAATAACACCAGTCCGTACACTGTAAAAAGAAGTATTTTGTCAGTGTAATTTTCGTAATTTTACGGGGTTTTTTTTCCCCTAAATGAAAGCGATTTTATGTTCAGGTGAAAATGATTTCGCGTGAATACGTCCGAAAGTAACGAATATGGATTTGAGAATTTCCTTAACAAGATTAACAGTGCTAAAAGTCTAGTTAAATTATTATTTTACTAAGGTTGTAGGATTTATTTTTATTTTTACACTGAAAAAAAAAAGTATTTTGGCAGTACAATTTTCGGATTTTTGTGGATTTTTTTTTTTTACAAAATGAAAATAAAAATAAATCTTACAACCTTACTAAAAATAAAAAATCAACTAGACTTTTAGTATGTGTAAAGAATATTTTCAGATAAATATGTGCTATTTTCCGGCATTCACGAAATCGCTTTTATCGAAGGGAAAAAAATCACAAAAACACGGAAATTGAACAGGAAAATAACTTCCCCTTTTCTTTTGTTACAGTGTATACTCCCTTGAAGGTATACACAGAGTGGCAGTAACCCTCATTCAATCCCAACGCTATCTTATTACGTATTAAATTTATTTCCGTAATTTGGAATATCTTAAAATAAACTATTTAAGTACAAATAGCAAGTGATCAATAAAACGTCCATCCAGCGTGTGCTCCGTTAAATGTACTTTTTTTTTCCCGATTGCTTGTTATAATTTTATTTGAAATAAATACGTTAGAAAAACTTCGAACTTTTCATATCATGATATTTGTTTTGTTGTTTGAGGCATCATTAAAAAGAAAAAAAAAACAAGAAATTTAATGCATTTTCTCACTGATTAATAGCGAAAATATTCTTTGAAAAAAAAAAAAAAACAAAAAAAAACATACTCTTATTTATTTCTTTTATATAACCATGGCACAGAAATAGTGAAAACTAATACTTTTGTAAAATATCACAACTAAAAATAAAGTGTTCTTTTTTTTTTTTTTTTTTTTTTTTTGTAAAATGAATTTTCTTTAATAAACTATGATTTGAAAGGTAGTCAAAAGAAAATTTTTCTTTAAATAGTTATAAATTTTATCATGTATATGAACGAAGGCACATCTTTTCCAATTTCCCTTTTAAAACTTTCCAAAATGCATGTATGTTTTAAGTTTCTTAGAACCAGGGCCACATAGATACACTGTTAAAAATTTGCAGCAAACTGTCCAGTCATTTGACCGTTTTTGTAGAAAACGGTTACATAACCGTAATTTAACTATATTCTGACCATATTAATGCTCATTTTACGGTCAGAATATAGTCAAATTACGGTTATGTAACCGTTTTCTACAAAAACGGTCAAATGACTGGAAAGTTTGCTGCAAATTTTTAACAGAGTAGTCTGCAGGCCGTGGTCGTGATTAGAATGTATAGGATTAATTTTTAAGTAATAGGACTAGTAAATAAACTTGTTGAATAATTATTTTTTAAAACGTAATACGTATATTTGCTTTAAATTTAAATAACACTATATTAAAAGAAAAATGCATCTACGATCATATACCCATTTTTAGCAGGCACTGGGCGCTCTAAAGCTAGGGGCTCTTGGCATTCCGTCATCTTACTTAACTTCTCGATAGTTGCAGCACCACTGATAATTTATTAGTAGATAGAAAGATTTTGCTTTTTAAAATGCTTCTTCTTAGTGCTATGTAGAAAAATTAATATACACAAATAATAAGACTCGAGTTCCCACTTTTTAATTTTCTTACTTTTTAATTATTTTAATTTGAAAAATTTACATAAAAAAGGGTGTTTGTGTCTACACAATTTTATCTAAGAAACAGGACCCGTGACGGACCCTTAAAAGAACCGGTCCTCGGTGATTTGTAGCGGCCTCACCCCATCCCCCCTCAACACTAGCTAATGTTAATCCTATATGGGAGACATTTTTTAAGCTATCTCGTTTGCATTTCAATATTTTAAAATTATTATTATTATTATTATTATTATTATTATTATTATTATTATTTTTGCATTACATAGTTAGGGTCGATCTCCACGGAGGCCGTTTTAAACTTTTTAGATTTTGTTTACAGGTTTTTTTTTATTAGGATATTTTCACTTTCGGATCCATCCAATTAAAAAAAAATTATTTTAAAATATTGGAATGCAAACGAGATATCTTTAAAAATATCTCCCATAGGATTAACATTAGCAAGCGGGTGTTTTTGCGTGAGTAAAGTAGATTTTTAACAAAAAAAAAGTTATTTGCTCGATTACTTTCAATAATTTTTTCGTAAAAACACGAAAATTGAACTAACCATATACCGACTGTTTTTTCTTCTTTTTCCCTGTATATCCCATATTTTCGTTTTGTTCTGAACCTGTCTGCTTATACTTTAAAAAAAGATTCAAATTTACTTAGTTATTTATTTATTTACTATTTTATTTTTATTTTTATTTTTATTTTTTTAATCTGAAATTAATTGGCGCAAAGAATCTTGAACTCGCATGTTATCAAAACATTGTTGAACAGTGCTATATTCTAGTTTTGATAAGTTTAAAACATAATTTTTAAGTTATCAAAAAAAAGTTATTAAAACATAAGTTTAAAACAGAATTTATTTAAACATAATTTTAGTTTAAATACAATGTTAAGTATGTACAGTCCTGAAAAAAAAAAAAAAAAATAAAAAAAAATAAATAAATAAATAAAATAAATAAATAACGCATCACGCCTACTCACTCTGCCGAAAATCATGGTATAAAAATGTAACAATTTAAAAATAAATATAATTAAAAAATATATAACGTTTTTTTCGAAATTAATGTTGAAAAAAAATAGGAATTGTAAACTTTGAATTTTTTAATTGACATCGATTTCTAGAATATTCAAATATGCTAATAAAAAATTACAGATCTATCCAAAAAGTAGATTCTGAATTATGTTTAAAAGACTTTTTGTATTGCAATCTGATTTGCAACGATTAAAAAAGGGTTTAACATTAGGCGTTCCAAAATTTAAACCTTCATAATTCCTAAATTACTTGATCAAATGTTTTCCCGTTTGGTATCATAAGGTAAAATTTACCGAATAATTCAAATGTGATGTCAAAATTAGGTGTTATTATTGAACATTTTAAAGTTTGTTACAATATCTATATGTAGACAACCCCTAAACACAATTTAAGTGTATCATTAATTAGTAGATGTTATTACTAATCGATTGGTACCAGTCACATTTTTATACGATGATTTACGACAGAGTTAGTATAGGGAGTGATCTCCCCCTTTTTCTATACGACTGTATATTAGGGTGGAACGAAAAAACATTTTTTTAATTTCAAAATGCTATAGTTTTTAAAAGTTGCCTTTGATCAAAAGAAAGTCGGAAATTAAATATTAGCGTAATTGGATTATGTTTTCAGGTGCCGCAAGAAGGGTAAACTTTAGATTTTTATTAAAATTTTGACAATTTTCGCAGTTATGTAAAAAATAATAATTATAATAATTTCAATATGCTACAGTTTTCAAAAGTTGCTTTTGATCAAAATAAAGACGGACATTAAATATCAGCGTAGTTGGATTATGTTTAGAGGTGCCGCAAGAAGGGCAAATTTTGGGTTTTTATTAAAATTTTGACAAATTTCGCAATTATGTTTAATTATTTTTCAATAGGCTAAAGTTTTAATAAGTTGTCTTTTAAATCAGTTTTAATCAGTTTTAAATCTTTTTAATCAGAAAACATGGTAAACTTACTGCGTAATACATTTTAATTACAAAAATAATGAAACAAAAATAGTATACAATAAGGTAAAAACAGAACAAAGTTCAGAAGAGAACACTATACTATCCCAATTTTTTTTATTGCCTCTACGTCCAGTGTCTGTGAAACCTCAAGTAATCAAAATCGTAGTCAAATGCGCATGAAATTGCGATTTGTGGCTTCTACTTGCGATCGAACTGGAATATCAGACAAAATTGCTGCAACAATTCCAAGCGCCGCACTGCAGGATATTGGTCTGATTACTGATGAAGAAAGAAATATGACAGAAATGTATTGACAGAATGAAAATTAGATGAGAACAAATAAAGAACCAAAAAGGATATGTAGAAGAAACTGTAAAACTAGTTACAGAAATTAATTGTATTTTTTATGTAAGAAAAGACAAGACTATTGTGCAAGAGAAAAAAGGAACTAAGTATTACAAAAAAAAAAAAAATGTTATCGAAGAACATATATCAGTTGTTCCAGAACTTGGATCAAAATTTTCAAGACACGTAAAACCTATTTCTGGCACTGGAAAATGTATAAAAGACAGCATAATGACATTTTTAAATGGCAACAACCAATACTTAAAAATTACTGCAATTGGATATGATGGAACTGCCTAGAACACTGGATTGAATAACGGTGTGATTGCTTTATTGGAAAAAGAAATATGAAAGCCACTGCAGTGCTTGATTTGTCTGTTTCATGCAAATGAACCACCCATTCATCATCTATTTTCTTTCCTAGATGGAAAAACTAAAAATCCAAACGAATTTGGAGTGAAAATAAGGAAACAACTGGAAAAGTGTTATGAACTTCCAGTGACTGAGTTTTCACCTATTGAAAATAACATTCCATAGCTAAAATTTAAGGATAATTTAAGTATAGACCAAATATATTTCTTAGAAATATATAACACAGTCTCCGTTAGAAGTTGCTCTTTCTGATTTGTCTATGAAAAAAACCTGAAAAAAATTGTCATTCACCATGGTTTACCTTAGCAAACAGAATTATTCGCTTGTACGTGGGAACAGAATATCCATCACATAATCTCCAAATACTGACTGAGTACATTTTGAAAGTGTATGCAACTGTTTGGTTTAACATAAAGTTGAAACCATCTTCTATGTATGGACGAAGCACTTGTGAAAACGTGTCAGCTATTTACGTTACCTCAATTACACTCCTAAAAATGTAATTGATCCAATCAGCCAACGCAATGCATACTTTGCTGCACATGAAAATGTACTTCATTGTATGCTATCAGGGGATAGAAGTCATTAAGGAGTTTGCATTACGCCGAATTGTAAAAGCAGGGTCTGGAAATGAAGTTGGCATCAGAATTTTTTTAATTTCTGTATGTATAAATTTTGATGTCACGGATTATATTGATATGATTTAATGGCATGATGTTAAAGTAACATAACCTCCTATGACGATGTATATTGCTGACGACAAACTAAAGCAGTAAATAAAGCAAGCAGAAGAACCTGATCATGAGAGTAAACTTCAATTTTTCCCTATCTCATACACAAGCAGTTAAAAGGATTGTTAAATTAGTTACAGAGTCATCCTTGTGAGTTTGCAGCACTTCTGCAAGAGATACATTGATAAAAAACAAAATAAAATTTTTAAAAGATCACGCCAAGATTTGAAACAAAAAAACAAAAACAAAACCAAACAATCCAATGTGTCAGTGTGATTATTATGGACCATGTGTGATTACTATGGGACATTAGGGAAAAATTAATGTTTCTAAAAAATATCGTCTTGCCTTTAAAAACAATATAAAGTCAAATCTCTTTTAACGGACACCCTTATATACGGCCACCCCTCTCTTACGGCCAAATTTAAATTTCTCAGCGAGCATTAACCTCTCGTTATAACTATCAACCAATCTCCTGCAGTCACCTCATTTCTTCAGACATTTTTTTGGTCACATAGGTGTCCGCTAATTAGAGGTTTCACTCTTTTAAAGTTTTTCTAAATAAGTGTGATTTGTTTAACTAAGATACGATAATTAAAGATTGCATTTCTTTCATTTCAATGTAGTACTATAAGAATATGTTACTGTAAAATTAATAAAAATTAATATGGTGAAAATCACTAAATTCTACAAAATAATTATTTCTGTAATGGCATCTAAAAATTCGTAATACATAGAATGTACAAGTTTTCTGCAAAAGTATCATATTTTGAATATTCCGTTTACAAAATATATGTATATTACGTTAATAATCAAGAAATTAACTTTTTTTTTTAAAAGGTAATTTTTATCGTTTTTTCATAGAAAAGTCATTTTTGAAGCTCTTTGCGGCACTTGAAAATATTTTAGTACAGCAACAAAATTTTATATTCTTTATTCTAATCCCAAAAGGCAACTTTTGCCGACTATAGCAAATTTCTAACTGAAAAAAAATAATTAACCATTATTTTCGTTCCACCCTACTGTACATTGCAAGATTTCAGTAATAAAATTTTTAGTTTAAAATTTAACAAGGCTAAGTATGCGCAATCCTGAAAGAAAAAAATAATAACGCATCACGCCTACTCACTCTGCCAAAATCATGGTATAAAAATGCAACAATTTAAAAATAAATGTAATTCAAAAAATATATATTTTCGAAATTAATTTTGGAAAAAAAATATTAATTGTAGCCTTTCAATTTTTTAATTGACATCGATTTTCAGACTATTCAAATATGCTAAAAAAAATTACAGATCTATCTGAAAAGTAGTTTCTGAATTATGTTTAAAACACTTTTTGTATTGCAATCTGATTTGCAACGATTAAAAAAGGGTTTAACATTAGGCGTTCCAAAATTTAAACCTTCATAATTCCTAAATTACTTGATCAAATGTTTTCCCGTTTGGTATCATAAGGTAAAATTTACCGAATAATCCAAATGTGATGTCAAAATTAGATGTTATTATTGAACATTTTAAATTTTGTTACAATATCTATATGTAGACAACCCCTAAACACAATTTAAGTGTATCATTAATTAGTAGATGTTATTACTAATCGATTGGTACCAGTCACATTTTTATACGATGATTTACGACAGAGTTAGTATAGGGAGTGATCTCCCCCTTTTTCTCCACGACTGTACATTTATATACCGCTAACCAGGCCCCTACCTGCCCGGCATGAATGCCTAGCTTAACGGGTTAGTACCTGGGTGCGGGGCGGAAATCGCCTGATCACAGCATGGCTGTGATCCACCTGACTATTGATTTGTTCACATCGCTGCTGTGCTTGCTCTCTTGTGATTTGCTACCGTTATCTTTGTTTGCCGGTTCAAGGTTTCTGTTTAACTTTGTTGAATTGACAGATTTAATAGGTCTCGTAATTTAGAACCTTGATCAGGTGACGAGACCCTCACCTGACTAGGCACCCCCAGAGGTATTATTCACAGGTAACTTGGAGGGCTTTGCACCCACGACGGATTTTACATGCACCAGGTGCCATTAGCGTACATAGATTTACATATTTACCATGTCTGTTGGCTTGTCACGTTCATGGTGGGTTGTCGCTGTAGTGTTTATCGCCTCTTTTATGGGCTGATTTCCCTTCTTGTTGTATTTGTCTCTGTCAAGGCTTTTTGGCGTTTTTATAGGCTCGCCCCTGTTGTGGGTTGTTTTTTGTCTATCATTCATTGGTTTTTTGTCTCTTTCTTGATATATTTTTACCTCTAGCTTGTGCTAGAGCTGGTTTTCACATTTTGAATCTTGGTCTTCTTTCGAGAGTTTCACTGGTTATTATGTCACTATCGTGGGTTTTGTCACGTTGTAACATTTGTTACTGGTGGTTGTCACATTGTAACTTTTGTTACTGGTGGTTGTCACATTGTAACTTTTGTTACTGGTGGTTGTCACATTGTAACTTTTGTTACTGGTGGTTGTCACATTGTAACTTTTGTTACTGGTGGTTGTCACATTGTAACTTTTGTTACTGGTGGTTGTCACATTGTAACTTCTGTTACTGGTGGTTGTCACATTTCTGGATGTTGCACACTCATTTTTGTTGTCTTTGTCACTTTATCTCACCCAAGCATTGGGGATTTTGATTTTTTTTCCCTTCGTGAATACGCTTTTTGCGATCAGTCCATTGAATCCTAATGGCTGTTATCACTGCTTTTGAATTTTGTGCAACTTGTTGATTTGTTGTTTGAGAAACTTGTCGCACTAATGGAGTGGGGCTTGTTCCGTGGCCGTTAGTCCGTCATGTATCTATGAGGCTGTATTCACTTGATTTGACACTGTTTTTTTCCCCATTAACTTTCTTTGGCAGGTGTGCTTTGTGCATTCACCATTTAATTATTTTGTTCACTTTTTGTTGGCTATTTGCCTTCATCAGTTGGTGAAATTCAGTCCGTCACAGATGACTTCCACTTCTCACTAGTGCTGAAAAAAATCGATTTTTTTTTTTGGCGTAGCAAAGAGGTTCCATTGCTACTTTTTTTTTTTTTTTTTTTTTTTTTTTAATTTTTAATTTTTAAAGATATATTAGAAAATATACTTACCAAATGGATGGCTTTTGAGAGTGGGATATGCTTTTGAGGAATCTCGCTGCTGGGAAGGTGTATTTATTGTGATATGAGATCGATGTTTTCTACTAACCATCTCATCACTGCTCTTCCTTTTGTTTGTACTTGTTTGTTGTTCGCTAACTGGTTGTGCCATATTTTTTCGTTGTTCGGTGTGATGTGGATCAGATGTAGTGTTTGGGTTAGTGGGCAGTCTGTTAGATAGTGTTTGGGGGGTCCCAACTCCCCGCATGAGCAGTTTGGTGCGTCTTTGCGCTTAAACCTGTGTAAGTAGTCCGGGAATGCTCCGTGACCCGTGTAAATTTGACTTAGTGGATTGCAGCTGATGATTCTGCGAGAATCTACTTTTGGGAAGTATTCATATGTCTTCCTGCCCGTTTCCCCATAATCCCACTCGAACTGCCATTGTTTGATAGTGAGTTCTTTTAGTTTTCTTTTTAAGTTTGATATCGGTCTTTCTAGATGGTATGGAATTTCTTTACTTTGGTTTTCTGCAGCCTTTTTTGCTAATTCGTCGGCATCCTCGTTTCCTTGGATACCCACATGTGCTTTGACCCAGCTAATTTTGAATTTATTGTTTGAGTCTTTTACTGTTTTTTGTATTGTATCGATTAATTTTACTACATTGAAGGGTTTACTGAGTGATTGGATGGCTGACATGCAGTCCGAGCGAATGCTGTATTCCTTCCCTGTGCTATTTCCCCATTCTGCTGATTTTAGTATAGCCAGTAGTTCGGCTTGGAAAACACTGTTGTACTTCCTTAATGGAGCTGACCATGTTTTTATTTTTTGTTCATTTTTGAAAGCTACGAATGCCGAACCCGTAGCGCCTGTTTCCAATTTTGAACCGTCCGTATATATTACTATGTCCTTGTAATTATGGCCTATTCTTGGTTCTATGGTGTCCGCGGGATGTGTTTCCCATACATTAATCTTTTTTATATAGTCTGTATGGTGGATAGTGGTTCCGTGTATTTCTGTCGTTTCTCTTAAACGAGATATTGTGCCGTATTCTGCCTCGTATTTAACTTGGAGGTGAATTGGAATCAGGCCAGCAAGTACCTGAAGGGCCGCTGTTGGGGCAGTTTTATATGCCCTAACTATAGCCAGCAAAAAATGCCTTTGGCATGTTGTTAGTACTTGTTTACTTCTTTGGTTTAGCTTATGTCCCCATATTGAGGCTGCGTAAGTCAGTGTTTTCTCAGCTACTGTTCTATACCATATTTTTAAGATGCTTGGTTTCAATCCCCAACCCCGTTTGGCCATTTGTCCCATCATCCAAAACGCTTTCCTTACTTTGGCTGTTTGTGCTTGGCAGTGTGTTTCCCAATTTAGGTTTTTATGTATGATTACACCTAGATACTTAATGTTTTCTTTTCCTTCAAATTCCCTTTCTTTGAATTTAATTCCTTCAATTTTATATGTGTCTGCTGTTGGTAGGTTTCTTGTGTGTGTTCTATTAAGGTACAGTAGTTCTGTTTTGTCCCAATTAAGCGTTAGGTTATTTTCCGTTACCCATTCATAAAATTCTTTTATTATTTTGTTTGCTAGTTTTACTAATTGTTCTTTTCTTTTTGCTTTTATTATTAAAATAAAGTCGTCTGCGAAGGCCTGTATTCTTACATTTTTACCCCAGTTTTTCTTTAGGGCTGTATCTGCTATTAGCAGCCACAGCAGTGGTCCCAGACAGCTGCCTTGTGGGCAGCCGCCAAATGTTTGTTTTGTTACTTTAATGCCGTTTTCTTCTAAGGATACGTATCTATCTTCTAAAAAGCTTAGTATCCAATTTATTAAGTAAGTGGGGCATGGTGATTGTTTTAAGTTTTCGGCTATAATAGGCCATCTGATATTATCAAATGCACCCTTTATATCCATTGCTATTAGTAATGTTTGGTATTTGTCTTCTTTGTCTTTCTTTATTGTTTTTATTAGGTTATTTAGTGCGTGTTCCCACGACTGTACATTAGGGTGGAACGAAAAAACTTTTTTTTTAAATTTCAAAATGCTATAGTTTTCAAAAGTTGCCTTTGATCAAAATAAAGTCGGAAATTAAATATTAGCGTAATTGGATTATGTTTTCAGGTGCCGCAAGAAGGGTAAACTTTAGATTTTTATTAAAATTTTGACAATTTTTGCAGTTATGTAAATAATAATAATTATAATAATTTCAATATGCTACAGTTTTCAAAAGTTGCTTTTGATCAAAATAAAGACGGAAATTAAATATCAGCGTAGTTGGATTATGTTTAGAGGTGCCGCAAGAAGGGCAAATTTTAGGTTTTTATTAAAATTTTGACAAATTTCGCAATTATGTTTAATTATTTTTCAATAGGCTATAGTTTTAATAAGTTGTCTTTTAAATCAGTTTTAATCAGTTTTAAATCTTTTTAATCAGAAAACATGGTAAACTTACTGCGTAATACATTTTAATTACAAAAATAATGAAACAAAAATAGTATACAACTAGATGGAACCCGTCAAAATTTGACGGCAAACAACTTGATAGTACCATAAAAATAAAATTTATATAGTTGCTTTAACTTGACAAATTTCATAGTGGGGAACATAATATGATTAAGCGGTCACAGACCTTTCCATCGATATATCACATGAGGGGTGTGTGCAAAATTAATAAAAGTACCCCTTAGGGGGGCAAAGAGGGGGGATTGACATGGGAGATGCATAATATGATTAAGTGGTCACAGACCTTTCCAATGATATATAACATGAGGTTGTGTGCAAAATTTAGAAAGTACCCCTTAGGGGTGGGGGGGGGTAAAGTGGGAAGATGGACATCAGAGATGCAAAATATGATTAAGTGGTCACAGACCTTTCCAATGATATATAACATGAGGGTTGTGTGCAAAATTTTGAAAGTACCCCTTGGGGGGGCAAAGAGGGGGGATGGACATGGGAGATGCATAATATGATTAAGTGGTCACAGACCTTTCCAATGATATATAACATGAGGTTGTGTGCAAAATTTAGAAAGTACCCCTTGGGGGGGGGCAAAGAGGGGGGATGGACATGGGAGATGCATAATATGATTAAGTCGTCACAGACCTTTCCAATGATATATAACATGAGGTTGTGTGCAAAATTTAAAAAGTACTCCTTGGGGGAGGGGGGAGGGCAAAGTGAGGAGATGGACATCGGAGATGCGTAATATGATAAAGTGGTCACAGACCTTTCCAATGATATATAACATGAGGGTTGTCTGCAAAATTTAGAAAAGTATCCCCTTGGGGGGGGGGGCAAAGCGGGGAGATGGACATCAGATATGTATAATATGATTAAGCGGTCACAGACCTTTTAAACAATATATGACATGAGGGGTGTCAACAAAATTTAGAAAAGTACCCTTTGGGGGGGTAAAGTGGGGAGATGAACATCGGAGATGCATAATATAATTAAGTGGTCACAGACCTTTCCAATGATATATAACATGAGGGCTGTGTGCAAAATTTAGAAAGTACCCCTTGGTTGGGGGGCAAAGTGGGGAGATGGACATCAGAGATGCATAATATGATTAAGCAGTCACGGACTTTTCCAGCAATATATCACATGAGGGGTGTGTGCAAAATTTAGAAAAGTGTCCCACTTGGGGGGGGGGGGAGTGGGGGGGGATGGACCCCAGAGATGCATAACATGAAAAAGAGGTCATAGGCATTTCTTCAACTTGCAACTTGGCATTTGACAATATTAATTTTTTTTTTACCCAAGACAATTTAACGATATTTTAAATTTTTTTGCATAATTCGTCAAACGTTCATGGAAAAAATCATGAAATTCGCTAATCAATAGTTGATAAATTATAAAATTCAGCAATCGATAGCAGTAAAATTGGTCAATCGATAACGGAAAAATCCCGAAATTCATCAAATGGTCTCCCATAAAAAAATTGTCCTGCAAACTGATGATCAAAAGGGTTTTGAAAGTATAGGACAAAATTAGCACTTGCCAAACAGGGAGTAATACTGAAAATTTGACAATGAATTTTATTGCCACCACTGGTCAAACATAATAGTCACACTCACCAATTGCGATGATTGAATGGAAAAAGATTTTTTTCTCTGCTGTCACTCGACAAATTTCGAAACCATTTGGCAAATTTTACGATTTTTTCCCCGAAATTGACGGATTGTGATTTTTTTTCTCGAAGCCATTCGACGATATTCGAAAACTTTTTCCCCCGAAACCAGTTGATGAATTTTGCGATTTTTCCACTGTCGATTAATGAATTTTGCGATTTTTCTGCTATTGATTGGTGAATTTTGCAATTTATCAATTAACGAATTTCACGATTTTTTCCATGAACAAACAAATTGCGCACTTTCTGTCTGCTAATGTTTGACACATTTCGCCCTTTACAATTCAGCAATGAGTTGAACGTTGTTTCTTTCCAGAAATGTCAGGAATGAAACAATGATTCTTTAGGATAAATTCCCTTCGTTTGATGCCCCATGGAAGAATGTGTGCGATGCAGCAACGGGCGTCACAGACTTTTTAGGGCACCTGCAGACTAAAAACATCTAACCAATCTTCGCCGGGGGAAAAAATCACAGATTTCGTCAAATGATTGGGGAAAAAACACTAATTTCATCAAAGGATCATGGGAAAACATGACTTTCGTTAAAAGACCACAGAAAAAACGTGAATTATGCAAAAGGATCACGAAAGATAAGCAAATTTTGTCAAAGAATCGCAAAAAAGAAAATTTTACCAAAAGATCACGCTTTTTTACTAAATTTAGTCTAAGAATTGCAGAATAAAATGTATTTTATCAAACAATCGCTGGAATATGCAAATTTCGTTAAGGATCGCGAGAAAAATGCGAAATTCTTCAAAGGATCGCTGAAAAAACACTAATTTCATCAAAGAATTGCTGAAACAACATGAATCTTGTCCAATACCAGAAAAATCATGGTTCATAATCATTATATCTATTTTGCGATTTTTTTCTTGAAGGCATTTTACAATATTAAAATTTTTTTTACCCGAGACTATATTCTTAATTTTTTTGAACAATTCGTCAAACGTTCATGGAAGAAATCATGAAATTCGTTAATCAATAGTCGATAAACTGCAAAATTCAACAATCGTTTGCGGTAAAATCGTAAAATTCGTCAGTCTCCGGTAAAAAAATTGTCTTGCATGCTAATGTGATGATCAAAAGGGTTTTGAAGGTATTTATTTTATTTGTTGTATTGTGTATAAATATCTAGGTGTCGATTTTAATTTTAACGTTAAAAATGAATTTAGGCTCATTTAATAGTTTGCCAAATCGATCCAAATGGAAATTGCATTTTTTTAGCTCTGTCCTTTTGTTTGTATAGTACAGAAAATAATTAACATAATACAAAATTGGAACTCTTATAGTCCGTTTATTATTTATTCATACGGTGTTCAGATAACTACAATAAAATTCATAATATGCAAGAAAATGGGGATTTCTTTGTTTTTTTAACTCATACTTACAAATTATAATTGTTTTGATAAAAGCATACATCTAACACATCACTTAATGCTTCAATATCTTAGCAAACTCTTAATATTTACGATATATTTACATTATATGGTACTTTTCAGATATATGGACATCATTGTCGCCAAGCGTACATTTACATACATTATGCATTAGCATACATTTTGGCATGGTGTCCATATAACGGAAAAGTACCCATTATATTGTTTGTATGTATACAAATCTTGTATAAAACATTAACCTTCTCACCGTCGTGAACTGATATATCCGTTCACTATGCTCAGGTTTCACTGCAATAGACGCATTGTTTAAATTTATATAATTCTACAAATATGATGCAGTTTTAAAATATCGATTAATAATTAATACTGTCAAGGAATATACTCATATACGTAATTAAGTTTTTTATACAAAGTTTGAAAATTCATCTTTTTTTTATATTAAAAAAAAAAACAGAAAAATATTACAAATTTGCCCATTTGCTCGGCTGTCAGATAATTAAGTAAATATTAATGATTAGCAGAACTGGTTCTATCTATGAAGTATATTATTTCGCCCAAAAACCCCCAACAAAAAAATAATTACAAAGAATAAGTAATCGTCTTTAAATATACAAAAAACAATGTGATTAATGGCCAGGTTTTTTTTATATATAACATTTTTTATATACAAAAGAAAAACCGAAATAACCTCAATCATTTCACCTGAAGTCAAAAATAGTTTTTTTTTTTTCGCATTCATGGGCAAAGCACGAAATCAATAAAATTACCTATTTGTGACAAATTATGAGTTTCATATAAACGGCAGCAGGCGCTGCAGATTATTTTAGACATCTCAGATTAATTTCGCAGCTTTAAAAAAAATGCTGGGCTTATAAAAGTTGTTAAAATTTAGTGTCTCTAGATTTATTGTATATTTTTATTATATTGCAAATCAAAATCACAGAAGGAAAAAAGCGATTTCCATCTAGATTGATTTGGATTTGACGAAACGCTAGAATGGAAATCGATACCTAGATATAACATTAAATGAGCCTAAATTCAGTTTCGACACCTAGTTATTTATACAAATTATATAATAAATAAAATAAATACCTTCAAAACACAGATCAGCTGCATTAAGCCTTGTAGATAGCGATATGTTTTGTCAATCCGAATCTGCTTGTGCAGAGTAACAGCCCTCAGCTTATTGGCTGAATGCCGACGCATGCGTATTGAACAAAATTTTAAGGGAGTTCTGTGTCTGGATAGTAACGGCCCTCAGCTGATTAGCTGAATGCTCGCGCACGCGTATAAAGTTCATATTTGCATGAAAAACGAAATAGCAGGTTAGCTTTAAATAGATGGATAAGGTAAAAACAGAACAAAGTTCAGAAGAGAACACTATACTATCCCAATTTTTTTTATTGCCTCTACGTCCAGTGTCTGTGAAACCTCAAGTAATCAAAATCGTAGTCAAATGCGCATGAAATTGCGATTTGTGGCTTCTACTTGCGATCGAACTTTAATATCAGACAAAATTGCTGCAACAATTCCAAGCGCCGCTCTGCAGGATATTGGTCTGATTAGTGATGAAGTAAGAAATATGACAGAAATGTATTGACAGAATGAAAATTTCGATGAGAACAAATAAAGAACCGAAAAGGATATGTAGAAGAAACTGTAAAACTAGTTACAGAAAGTAATTGTATTTTTTATGTAAGAAAAGACAAGACTATTGTGCAAGAGAAAAAAGGAACTAAGTATTAAAAAAAAAAAAAAATGTTATCGAAGAACATATATCAGTTGTTCCAGAACTTGGATCAAAATTTTCAAGACACGTAAAACCTATTTCTGGCACTGGAAAAGGTATAAGAGACAGCATAATGACATTTTTAAATGGCAACAACCAATACTTAAAAATTACTGCAATTGGATATGATGGAACTGCCTAGAACACTGGATTGAATAATGGTGTGATTGCTTTATTGGAAAAAGAAATATGAAAGCCACTGTAGTGCTTGATTTGTCTGTTTCATGCAAATGAACTACCGGTTCATCATCTATTTTCTTTCCTAGATGGAAAAACTAAAAATCCAAATGAATTTGGAGTGAAAATAAGGAAACAACTGGAAAAGTGTTATGAACTTCCAGTGACTGAGTTTTCACCTATTGAAAATAACATTCCATAGCTAAAATTTAAGGATAATTTAAGTATAGACCAAATATATTTCTTAGAAATATGTAACACAGTCTCCGTTAGAAGTTGCTCTTTCTGATTTGTCTATGAAAAAAACCTGAAAAAAATTGTCATTCACCATGGTTTACCTTAGCAAACAGAATTATTCGCTTGTACGTGGGAACAGAATATCCATCACAGAATCTCCAAATACTGACTGAGTACATTTTGAAAGTGTATGCAACTGTTTGGTTTAACATAAAGTTGAAACCATCTTCTATGTATGGACGAAGCACTTGTGAAAACGTGTCAGCTATTTACGTTACCTCAATTACACTCCTAAAAATGTAATTGATCCAATCAGCCAAAGCAATGCATACTTTGCTGCACATGAACTCCATTGTATGCTATCAGGGGATAGAAGTCATTAAGGAGTTTGCATTACGCCGAATTGTAAAAGCAGGGTCTAGAAATGAAGTTGGCATCAGAATTTTTTTAATTCCTGTATGTATAAACTTTGATGTCACGGATTATATTGATATGATTTAATGGCATGATGTTAAAGTAACATAACCTCCTATGACGATGTATATTGCTGACGACAAACTAAAGCAGTAAATAAAGCAAGCAGAAGAACCTGATCATGAGAGTAAACTTCAATTTTTCCCTATATCATACACAAGCAGTTAAAAGGATTGTTAAATTAGTTACAGAGTCATCCTTGTGAGTTTGCAGCACTTCTGCAAGAGATGCATTGATAAAAACTAAAATAAAATTTTCAAAAGATCACGCCAAGATTTGAAACAAAAAAACAAAAAAACAAAAACAATAACAAACAATCCAATGTGTCAGTGTGATTATTATGGACCATGTGTGATTACTATGGGACATTAGAGAAAAATTAATGTTTCTAAAAAATAACGTCTTGCCTTTAAAAAAAATATAAAGTCAAATCTTTTTTAACGGACACCCTTATATACGGTCACCCCTCTCTTACGGCCAAATTTAAATTTCTCAGCGAGCATTAACCTCTCGTTATAACTATCAACCAATCTCCTGCAGTCACCTCATTTCTTCAGACATTTTTTTGGTCGCATAGGTGTCCGTTAATTAGAGGTTTCACTCTTTTAAAGTTTTTCTAAATAAGTGTAATTTGTTTAAATAAGATACGATAATTAAAGATTGCATTTCTTTCATTTCAATGTAGTACTATAAGAATATGTTACTGTAAAATTAATAAAAATTAATATGGTGAAAATCACTAAATTCTACAAAATAATTATTTCTGTAATGACATCTAAAAATTCGTAATACATAGAATGTACAAGTTTTCTGCAAAAGTATCATATTTTGAATATTCTGTTTACATGTATATACGTATAATGTATGTATAATATATGTATAATATATGTATATTACGTTAATAATCAAGAAATTAACTTTTTTTTTAAAAAGGCAATTTTTATCGTTTTTTCATAGAAAAATCATTTTTGAAGCTCTTTGCGGCACCTGAAAATATTTTAGTACAGCAACAAAATTTTATATTCTTTATTCTAATCCCAAAAGGCAACTTTTTCCGACTATAGCAAATTTCTAACTGAAAAATAAAATAATTAACCATTATTTTCTTTCCACCCTACTGTACATTGCAAGATTGCAGTAATAAAATTTTTAGTTTAAAATTTAACAAGGCTAAGTATGCGCAGTCCTGAAAGAAAGAAATAATAACGCATCACGCCTACTCACTCTGCCAAAATCATGGTATAAAAATGCAACAATTTAAAAATAAATGTAATTCAAAAAATATATATTTTCGAAATTAATTTTGGAAAAAAAAATATGAATTGTAGCTTTTCAATTTTTTAATTGACATCGATTTTCAGACTATTCAAATATGCTAAAAAAAAATTACAGATCTATCTGAAAAGTAGTTTCTGAATTATGTTTAAAACACTTTTTGTATTGCAATCTGATTTGCAACGATTAAAAAAGGGTTTAACATTAGGCGTTCCAAAATTTAAACCTTCATAATTCCTAAATTACTTGATCAAATGTTTTCCCGTTTGGTATCATAAGGTAAAATTTACCGAATAATCTAAATGTGATGTCAAAATTAGATGTTATTATTGAACATTTTAAATTTTGTTACAATATCTATATGTAGACAACCCCTAAACACAATTTAAGTGTATCATTAATTAGTAGATGTTATTACTAATAGGTTGGTACAAGTCACATTTTTATACGATGATTTACGACAGAGTTAGTATAGGGAGTGATCTCCCCCCTTTTCTCTACGACTGTACATT
Source organism: Maratus michaelseni (assembly GCA_963931845.1). Lineage (NCBI taxonomy): Eukaryota > Metazoa > Arthropoda > Arachnida > Araneae > Salticidae > Maratus > Maratus michaelseni. Next base: position 208,250,013 of record OZ007599.1, on the reverse strand, counting down.
AGGGTGGAACGAAAAAACTTTTTTTTAATTTCAAAATGCTATAGTTTTCAAAAGTTGCCTTTGATCAAAATAAGTCGGAAATTAAATATTAGCGTAATTGGATTATGTTTTCAGGTGCCGCAAGAAGGGTAAACTTTAGATTTTTATTAAAATGTTGACAATTTTCGCAGTTATGTAAAAAATAATAATTATAATAATTTCAATATGCTACAGTTTTCAAAAGTTGCTTTCGATCAAAATAAAGACGGAAATTAAATATCAGCGTAGTTGGATTATGTTTAGAGGTGCCGCAAGAAGGGCAAATTTTGGGTTTTATTAAAATTTTGACAAATTTCGCAATTATGTTTAATTATTTTTCAATAGGCTATAGTTTTAATAAGTTGTCTTTTAAATCAGTTTTAATCAGTTTTAAATCGTTTTAATCAGAAAACATGGTAAACTTACTGCGTAATACATTTTAATTACAAAAATAATGAAACAAATATAGTATACAATAAGGTAGAAACAGAACAAAGTTCAGAAGAGAACACTATACTATTCCAATTTTTTTTATTGCCTCTACGTCCAGTGTCTGTGAAACCTCAAGTAATAAAAATCGTAGTCAAATGCGCATGAAATTGCGATTTGTGGCTTCTACTTGCGATCGAACTTGAATATCAGACAAAATTGCTGCAACAATTCCAAGCGCCGCTCTGCAGGATATTGGTCTGATTAGTGATGAAGTAAGAAATATGACAGAAATGTATTGACAGAATGAAAATTAGATGAGAACAAATAAAGAACCGAAAAGGATATGTAGAAGAAACTGTAAAACTAGTTACAGAAAGTAATTGTATTTTTTATGTAAGAAAAGACAAGACTATTGTGCAAGAGAAAAAAGGAACTAAGTATTAAAAAAAAAAAAATGTTATCGAAGAACATATATCAGTTGTTCCAGAACTTGGATCAAAATTTTCAAGACACGTAAAACCTATTTCTGGCACTGGAAAAGGTATAAAAGACAGCATAATGACATTTTTAAATGGCAACAACCAATACTTAAAAATTACTGCAATTGGATATGATGGAACTGCCTAGAACACTGGATTGAATAATGGTGTGATTGCTGAATTGGAAAAAGATATATGAAAGCCACTGCAGGGCTTGATTTGTCAGTTTCATGCAAATGAACTACCCGTTCATCATCTATTTTCTTTCCTAGATGGAAAAACTAAAAATCCAAATGAATTTGGAGTGAAAATAAGGAACCAACTGGAAAAATGTTATGAACTTCCAGTGACTGAGTTTTCACCTATTGAAAATAACATTCCATAGCTAAAATTTAAGGATAATTTAAGTATAGACCAAATATATTTCTTAGAAATATATAACACAGTCTCCGTTAGAAGTTGCTCTTTCTGATTTGTCTATGAAAAAAACCTGAAAAAAATTGTCATTCACCATGGTTTACCTTAGCAAACAGAATTATTCGCTTGTACGTGGGAACAGAATATCCATCACATAATCTCCAAATACTGACTGAGTACATTTTGAAAGTGTATGCAACTGTTTGGTTTAACATAAAGTTGAAACCATCTTCTATGTATGGACGAAGCACTTGTGAAAACGTGTCAGCTATTTACGTTACCTCAATTACACTCCTAAAAATGTAATTGATCCAATCAGCCAACGCAATGCATACTTTGCTGCACATGAAAATGTACTTCATTGTATGCTATCAGGGGATAGAAGTCATTAAGGAGATTGCATTACGCCGAATTGTAAAAGCAGGGTCTGGAAATGAAGTTGGCATCAGAATTTTTTTAATTCCTGTATGTATAAACTTTGATGTCACGGATTATATTGATATGATTTTATGGCATGATGTTAAAGTAACATAACCTCCTATGACGATGTATATTGCTGACGACAAACTAAAGCAGTAAATAAAGCAAGCAGAAGAACCTGATCATGAGAGTAAACTTCAATTTTTCCCTATCTCATACACAAGCAGTTAAAAGGATTGTTAAATTAGTTACAGAGTCATCCTTGTGAGTTTGCAGCACTTCTGCAAGAGATGCATTGATAAAAACCAAAATAAAATTTTCAAAAGATCACGCCAAGATTTGAAACAAAAAAACAAAAACAAAAACAAACAATCCAATGTGTCAGTGTGATTATTATGGACCATGTGTGATTACTATGGGACATTAGAGAAAAATTAATGTTTCTAAAAAATAACGTCTTGCCTTTAAAAACAATATAAAGTCAAATCTCTTTTAACGGACACCCTTATATACGGTCACCCCTCTCTTACGGCCGAATTTAAATTTCTCAGCGAGCATTAACCTCTCGTTATAACTATCAACCAATCTCCTGCAGTCACCTCATTTCTTCAGACATTTTTTTGGTCACATAGGTGTCCGTTAATTAGAGGTTTCACTCTTTTAAAGTTTTTCTAAATAAGTGTGATTTGTTTAACTAAGATACGATAATTAAAGATTGCATTTCTTTCATTTCAATGTAGTACTATAAGAATATGTTACTGTAAAATTAATAAAAATTAATATGGTGAAAATCACTAAATTCTACAAAATAATTATTTCTGTAATGGCATCTAAAAATTCGTAATACATAGAATGTACAAATTTTCTGAAAAAGTATCATATTTTGAATATTCTGTTTACAAAATATATGTATATTACGTTAATAATCAAGAAATTAACTTTTTTTTAAAAAAAGGCAATTTTTATCGTTTTTTCATAGAAAAGTCATTTTTGAAGCTCTTTGCGGCACCTGAAAATATTTTAGTACAGCAACAAAATTTTATATTCTTTATTCTAATCCCAAAAGGTAACTTTTGCCGACTATAGCAAATTTCTAACTGCAAATTTCCACCCTACTGTACATTGCAAGATTGCAGTAATAAAATTTTTAGTTTCAAATTTAACAAGGCTAAGTATGCGCAGTCCTGAAAGAAAAAAATAATAACGCATCACGCCTACTCACTCTGCCAAAATCATGGTATAAAAATGCAACAATTTAAAAATAAATGTAATTCAAAAAATATATATTTTCGAAATTAATTTTGGAAAAAAAAAATATGAATTGTAGCCTTTCAATTTTTTAATTGACATCGATTTTCAGACTATTCAAATATGCTAAAAAAAAATTACAGATCTATCTGAAAAGTAGTTTCTGAATTATGTTTAAAAGACTTTCTGCATTGCAATCTGATTTGCAACAATTAAAAAAGGGTTTAACATTAGGCGTTCTAAAATTTAAACCTTCATAATTCCTAAATTACTTGACCGAATGTCTTCCCGTTTGGTATCATAAGGTAAAATTTACCGAATAATTCAAATATGATGTCAAAATGATGTTTTATTATTGAACATTTTAAAGTTTGTTACAATTGCAGACAGCCTCCTAAACAAAATTTAAGTGTATCATTAATTAGTAGATGTTATTACTAATCGATTGGTACCAGTCACATTTTTATACTATGATTTACGACAGAGTTAGTACAGGGAGTCATCTCCCCCTTTTTTTCTACGACTGTACATCGCAAGATTGCAATAATTAAATTTTTAGTTTAAAATTTAACAAGGCTAAGTACGTACAGTCCTGAAAAAAAAATAATAATAACGCATCACGCCTACTAACTCTGCCGAAAATTAATGTATAATTATTAAATTATTTGAAATTATTATTATTTGAAATTAATGTAACAATTTAAAAACAAATATAATTAAATTTTTTTTTTCGAAATTAATTTTCGAAAAAAATTATGAATTTTTAATTGACTAACTAGGAGACCCACATGATCGTTTTTATTAATTTAAAATTTTTTTATTCATTGGCTCAACCTGGAAAATGACTTTAACTTTCTCCCCCGCCTGCAAAAAATAGCCAATCAAAACAAATCGTTTTATGCACTCTCAATATGCTGCTTTAGACCACGATGGTATTATTCTACTGCTCTATTGCATATAACATTAACTATAAGTCAAGAGGTGTCATGTTCGAATTCCTATTCAAGCTTGGAAGTTCGTAGCATGTCTTATTCAACTCTAAAAAGAGTTTTCGATCTAATTAGCCCTACTTTGCAAAAGTTGACCACAGAAGTTTAACGATTCAACATTTTACCAGTTTTATGATTCAACCGTATCATCAAATACTTGAATAAGGTTTCACTGACTTATGGTGACAACTGTTTAGGCACCATGTTTTGGTTAAATAATGAACCGAGTTTTTAGCAGTGTACTTTGCTTGACTAAGCTTATTATCAAATGTTTGTGATTTCAATATATGGATAAATTCACAAATGTTATTACTACTCTCCAATGCTAATTAAATAAAATATTAAATTCATGAAAATGAGTAACAAAGGCATAACTAAAGAGATATAAACGGCACATTTTATTTACGAACCCAAAATACAAAATACAAATTTTTCCATTCACCTTATCACATTGATCGTCCCAGATATTACTTATTACTAATACATTATATTTTTATACTTAATTCACGTATACATTCCTTGATTAACTTAAGTATACACATATAAAGAAATAATAATTGTTCTTGGAATACTCCAAGCATGTAACTGTAAAAAGAATATATACTAGAAACCTATAAGACGTACATACGTATTACATTAAAAAAACACATAAAAATTATACAGGGGACAGGGGACAGGCTACAGTTAACCAAAACAATTACATATGTTGCTTTTAAAATGGCTAACTGCACTTATGACAGTGTTAAAGAAACAGAAATCCTAACCATACCAACAAATATACTTAAACACAATTGCATAAAAGGACGCGAAACACAGCGTACATTCCTTCATTATACTTAAGTATGCCCATATAAAGAAAGAATAATTGGTCTTAAAATACTCTAAGGACGTAACTGTAAAAAGAATATAGTACTTAGAAACCCATAAAACAGCTACATGCATGTATTACGCTTAGTAATGCATTTATAAAAAATAATACATGGGATTTAAAAAAATGTATTGATGATTCAAGCCGCAAATTAATATTTTAATACAAAAAGTTCTATAACTTTTGCGTACTGAATAGATTTTTTATTTTAATTATTATTTATTTATTTTTAATTATATTTTATTTTAATTATTATATTAATTGTTATTTTATTATTTTATTTTAATACAAAAAGTTCTACAATTTTTGTGTCTTGAATAGATTTTTTATTTCTACATTTGGTTATTATATATGGAACTAGCGAAACCCGCGGCTTTGCTCGCGTAATTCTTGAAAAATGACAAGTGGTATTCGTTGGAATATTTTCATTAGAGGAAATTTTACTGCCACAGATAATTCAGAAATTACTGATTAAGCCACACTAATGTCGAAAAAAAAAATCGAAAATTTAGAACGTTTATCGCTTTTTTACACCCTCTCCCCCTCCTGTGGTAGTGACACCGATATAAAACATTTCGATTTAAATTTCGATTTTTTTTTTAGAATTTGTTCTTAGAGAGCATTTACATCTTATAGGTAACTACCATGCCAAATTTCATGTTTCTAACACCTTCAGTATAAAAAAATCGAAATTTTAGAACGCTTTTTGCTCTTGCACCCCTCCCCACTGCGGTAGTGCCAGCGATATAAAACATAGCCTATGTTACAGCAAACACTTTTACCATCACTTTTGAAAATGGTTCTGTAGTTCCAGAGATCCAATAGAAATTGTAATTTAGAATGTTTTTAGACCGCTTTTCGTTCATATTACCCTTTTAAATTTCGAATTTTTTTAAAATTTGTTCTTAGAGAGCATTTACATCTTCTAAATAACCACCATGCTAAATTTCAAGTTTCTAGCTCCTTCAGTATAAAAAAAATCGAAATTTTAGAAAGTTTTTCGCTCTTGCACCCCCCTGTGGTAGTGGCACCGACATAAAATATAGCTTATGTTACAGCAGAGACTGTTACCATCAATTTGCCACCATCACTTTTGAAAATGGTTCTGTAGTTCCAGAGATTCCATAGAAATTGTAATTTAGAATGTTTTTAGAATGCTTTTCGCTCATCTCACCCTTTTAAATTTCGAATTTTTTTAGAATTTGTTCTTAGAGAGCATTTACATTTTATAAATAACTACCATGCCAAATTTCAAGTTTCTAGTTCCTTCAGTATAAAAAAAAATCAAAATTTTAGAAGGTTTTTCGCTTCTGCACTCCCCTGGGGGTAGTAGCACTGACATGAAATATAGCCTATGTTACAGCAGGAACTGTCACCATCAATTTGCTACTATAACCTTTGAAAAGGGTTCGGTAGTTCCAGAGATTCCATAGAAATTGTAATTTAGAATGTTTTTAGAACGCTTTTTGCTTATCTCACAGTTTTAAACTTCGATTTTTTTTAGAATTTGTTCTTAGAGAGCATTTACATCTTATAGGTAACTACAATGCTAAATTTCATATTTCTAACACCTTCAGTATAAAAAAATCCAAATTTTAGAACGCTTTTTGCTCTTGCACCCCTCCCCACTGTGGTAGTGCCAGCGATATAAAACATAGCCTATGTTACAGCAAACACTTTTACCATCACTTTTGAAAATGGTTCTGTAGTTCCAGAGATCCAATAGAAATTGTAATTTAGAATGTTTTTAGACCGCTTTTTGTTCATATCACCCTTTTAAATTTCGAATTTTTTTAAAATTTGTTCTTAGAGAGCATTTACATCTTCTAAATAACTACCATGCTAAATTTCAAGTTTCTAGCTCCTTCAGTATAAAAAAAAATCGAAATTTTAGAACGTTTTTCGCTCTTGCACCCCCCTGTGGTAGTGGCACCGACATAAAATATAGCTTATGTTACAGCAGAGACTGTTACCATCAATTTGCTACCATCACTTTTGAAAATGGTTCTGTAGTTCCAGAGATTCCATAGAAATTGTAATTTAGAATGTTTTTAGAATGCTTTTCGCTCATCTCACCCTTTTAAATTTCGAATTTTTTTAGAATTTGTTCTTAGAGAGCATTTACATTTTATAAATAACTACCATGCCAAATTTCAAGTTTCTAGATCCTTCAGTATAAAAAAAAATCGAAATTTTAGAAGGTTTTTCGCTCCTGCACTCCCCTGGGGGTAGTAGCACCGACATGAAATATAGCCTATGTTACAGCAGGAACTGCCACCATCAATTTGCTACTATAAACTTTGAAAAGGGTTCGGTAGTTCCAGAGATTCCGTAGAAATTGTAATTTAGAATGTTTTTAGAACGCTTTTTGCTCATCTCACAGTTTTAAATTTCGATTTTTTTTAGATTTTGCTCTTAGAGAGCATTTACATCTTATAGGTAACTACCATGCCAAATTTCATGTTTCTAACTCCTTCAGTATAAAAAAAAATCGAAATTTTAGAACGCTTTTTGATCTTGCACCCCTCCACACTGTGGTAGTGCCACCGATATAAAACATAGCCTATGTTACAGCAAACACTTTTACCATCACTTTTGAAAATGGTTCTGTAGTTCCAGAGATCCAATAGAAATTGTAATTTAGAATGTTTTTAGAACGCTTTTTGTTCATCTCATAGTTTTAAATTTCGATTTTTTTTAGATTTTGTTCTTAGAGAGCATTTACATCTTATAAGTAACTACCATGCCAAATTTCATGTTTCTAACACCTTCAGTATAAAAAAAATCAAAATTTTAGAACGCTTTTTGCTCTTGCACCCCTCCCCCCTGTGGTACTGCCACCGATATAAAACATAGCCTATGTTACAGCAGGGACTTTTACCATCACTTTTGAAAATGGTTCTATAGTTCCAGAGATTCCATAGAAATTGTAATTTAGAATGTTTTTAGACAGGTTTTCGTTCATATCACCCTTTTAAATTTCGAATTTTTTTAGAATTTGTTCTTAGAGAGCATTTACATCTTTTAAATAACTACCATGCGAAATTTCAAGTTTCTAGCTCCTTCAGTATAAAGCAAATCGAAATTTTAGAACGTTTTTCGCTCCTGCACCCCTGGGAGTAATGGCACCAACATAAAATATAGCCTATGTTTGAGCAGGGACTGTCACCATCAATTTGCACCATCACTTTTGAAAACGGTTCTGTAGTTCCAGAGATTCCATAGAAATTGTAATTTAGAATGTTTTTAGAACGGTTTTCGCTCATCTCACACTTTTAAATTTCGATTTTTTTTAGAATTCGTTCTTAGAGAGTATTTACATCTTATAAGTGACTACCATGCCAAATTTCATGTTTCTAGCTCCTTCAGTATAAAAAAAAATCGAAATTTTAGAATGTTTTTCGCTCCTGCACTCCCCTGGGGGTAAAACTAACTCATATTGCTTTCAACCTTTGCAGGTCATCGCATAGGGCTTTCCTCTGATGAGCCGGTCGAAACGAGGTCGTCCCACTCAGTCACGGCGCGCAGCGCCCCATTACGCGCCAAGGTATTTCCGCAGGTTCGGTCCCAGAGATTCGAACCGTGCCATCCTCGCTACGGGCGGTTCTGCAGCCCACAAGAGCAACACAACTAGGCAGAGTTCTCTTCCACGGAATTAATTTTCCCTGGGCGCAGTAAAGGCACCTACAAAGGTGCCCCCATTAGTTACCCAGGGGTAATTCGCTAAGGTAAATAAGGTTTTTCGCTCCTGCACTCCCCTGGGGGTAGTAGCACCGACATGAAATATAGCCTATGTTACAGCAGGAACTGTCACCATCAATTTGCTACTTTATAACCTTAGAAAAGGGCTCGGTAGTTCCAGAGATTCCATAGAAATTGTAATTTAGAATGTTTTTAGAACGCTTTTTGCTCATCTCACAGTTTTAAATTTCGATTTTTTTAGAATGTGTTCTTAGAGAGGATTTACATCTTATAAGTAACTACGATGCTAAATTTCATGTTTTTAGCTCTTTCAGTATAATAAAAAAATCCACATTTTAGAACGTTTTTCGCTCTTGCACCCCTGGGAGTAATGGCACCGACATAAAATATAGCCTATTTTGGAGCAGGGATTGCCACCATCACTTTTGAAAGCCCTTCAGTAGTTCCAGAGATTACCCTCCTACAAACAAACAAACAAACAAACAAACAAACAAAAAAACAATCTTTACTACTTTATAATATTAGTATAGATTTCATTAAAACAACAGTATTTCGAGAATTCTATGAAATTTAATATATATATATTTATATATATAATATGTTTATGAAATAATTGCTGAATAACTAGAATATGTGATTTACATCCATTTTTGGCTATCCTATAAAACATTTTACCAAAACTATAATAAATGCAATAATGTTGTACTATAAGCAGTAATACACATTTTAATGTAAACATAATCTTTAAATATTCGATAGCCTGAATCTGAAATTAATATCCATATTTTAAGGAACAGATAAAAAAAAATTATATTAATATACATATAAAAGAATATGACATTAATTATGTAATGATCAACATCCATATTAACACAAAAAAGTTAGTAATTTTGACTATCTAAGTCTAAGATTGTAATTATATTTTTATGTTATCAAAGTAACAATGTATTAAAATGATTATTTAAAATATAACGTAGTAATAAATTATTTTAATAATAGACAAATTTGTACAGTACTCAATATGCATATATATTATTTTTCACATGTGTTTTCATTTTTAAATATATATATATAGTTAAAATGAGTTCACATGTGTGAAAAACCAAGAAAAAGACAATATAAAACTTAAATGAATTTATACCACAAATGAAACCCCAATAATAATACCAAATTAAAACCAAATTACATATAATACTAGAAAGTAAAACAAATATGCATTTCAAGTGAATAAGATAGCATTACTGGTACAAAATCTACAACTTGTCAACAAATTGAAGATTAATGTAATAATAATACAGAAGAAATGCTCAAATGTAGCTATTCCTGCGTATTAAGAGAATTAAAATGAAATAAAAAGAAAACGAACAGCCGAAACCAAGCTATATTAGACAATCAAGCAAAATTACCTTACAGTAGAAGATCTTTATAACACAATGTTATATATAATGCAATTTTCAGTAAAACGCACAGCTTTTCAGGTGTAAACAATGGATTTCACAGTTAAAAAGTGCCTGTAATCCGCATTATAGAAATATGACTAATCTGTAATATGACTAATATGACTAATAAGGATTAAGTTCCAAACGTTATTTCATCTTTATCTCCCTTTTTAATGGAAATATTTCTATTATTAAATTAAAAAAAAAATTAAATGAGTAATATAAGAATTTTGTTTAGGCATATTTGGATCATGTTTATAAGGTAATTTAACAATATATGAAATTATATATATTATAAAAAAAATCCCTGACTGCTCGGCCTACAGGCACAGGTAGATTTCGAAGACGCAGAACGTGGGGCGCCTGTTTGTCAGGAATTGCGGAAGAAATGACCTTTTTGCGATGATGCTGCAGTTGGAACCGCCTACTTCGAAACCAAACTTGTTTGCAGGCGGAGCCAGCAAGGATTTTTTTTTTTTTTTTTGGTCCTATAAAAAACATGTCAATATAAAAATTTTAGATAATATTAAGGGGATTTATAATAAATTTAAGCGGATTTGAAGACGAAGTTATGAATTTTTTCTTCTAAAACCCCCCTTCCCCCCCTTAAGGCAATTTTTAATTATATCAAAAATCTGTCATACATAAATTTTCGGCCCTTCTCCTAGAAGTAATAATAACTTCAAACGGATTCGATACGTATCATAATTAAGAAATTAAGGATTTTTTCTGTTTTCACAAAAAGTCCCCCCCACCCCCCCACCCCCTTGGTTCGATTTTGCCCATTAACGAACTTGACCGAGATTTTATGCCCCTTGATTTTATGTATCAGTTTCGAAAAGATGCGGGAGTTGGAACCGCCTACTTCGAAAAATAACTTGTTTGCAGGCGGAGCCGGCAGGGATTTTTTTGTTTTTAATTTTTTTTTTTTTTTTTTTTGCTATAACGGTTAGTCCTATAAAAAACTTGTCAATATAAAAGTTTTAGATAATATTAAGAAGATTTATAATAAATTTAAGCAGATTTGAAATCTTGGGAATTGCGAAGTTATGAATTTTTTTCTTCTAAAACCCCCCCTTCCCTCCCCCCTTAAGGCAGTTTTTAATATATCAAAAATCTGTCATACATAAGTTTTTGGCCCTGTTCCTAGAAGTAATAACAACTTTAAACGGATTCGATACGTATCATAATTAAGAAATTATGGTTTTTTTGTCTGTTTTCACAAAAAGCCCCCCCCCCCTCCTAGGTTCGATTTTGCCCATTAACGAACTTGACCAAGATTTTATGCCCCTTGATTTTATGTATCAGTTTCGAAAAGATGCGGGAGTTGGAACCGCCTACTTCGAAAAATAACTTGTTTGCAGGCGGAGCCGGCAGGGATTTTTTTTGTTTTTAATTTTTTTTTGCTATAACGGTTGGTCCTATAAAAAACTTGTCAATATAAAAGTTTTAGATAATACTAAGAGGATTAATAATAAATTTACGCGGATCTGATATCTTGTGAATGGACGAAGCTATGATTTTTTTTCTTCTAAAACCCCCCCTTTTTCCCCCCTTGGGGCCATTTTTAATTATATCAAAAATCTGTCCTACATAAATTTTCGGCCCTTTTCTAGAAGTAATAATAACTTTAAATGGATTCGATACGTATAATAATAAAGAAATTATGAGGATTTTTCTGTTTTCACAAAAAGCCCCCCCATTTCCCCCCCCTTGGTTCGATTTTGCCCATTGACGAACTTGACCGAGATTTTATGACCCTTGATTTTATGTATCAGTTTGGAAGAGATTTATGCAGAATTTTTCCAGTTATCGTGGTCAGAAAAAAGTGACATAGATAGATAGATAGATAGATAGATAGATAGATAGATAGATAGATAGATAGATATATAAACTTTTGAACTGGGGGTGTTTTTGGGTTCTGGGAGTCATGATCGGCGTAAATCTGCAAAAATTTTTCAAAATTTCCAACTTAGGTGAGAATGTAATAGGTAGTATTTCTTACGAAATCTTCCTAAAATATATATATCTGCAGAACTTTCGGTCTCAAGGAATGCAATATACCACTGTATATTGATATCTTCCAGATATATTTTGCCTTGTTTACAAGGTAAATTTTAATGATGTGTGAAATGATCTATATAACGCAAAACCTTGCGTTTTTAAGTTTGCGTTATAAAGATCTTCTACTGTACTTGATAAAGGTAGTACCATTCAAAATGTTAAAATGTGTGATAAATATAGAAGTTATATATATATAATTAAATTCAAATAAGCAATGAATAAAACACTAAACAAATATACTTTACAAATTTCTCGTTTGAATTTCAATATTTTTAAATGATTCTTTTTTTAATATGATAGCTGAGGTAGATGTCTAACTAGTGTAGTCTTAACTAGAAAGTCTAAAAGATCTTTGTAAATTTTAGATTTTGGCTATAGTTTCATTCTGAGGGCTCTTTCAATTTTGGAACCAAATAACCAATTTGTTTCACAGCCAAAGAGGGACAGCTCTGACGAGGAGATCAAGCCTTTAGAGCATAGATGTCCCTCCTGGTACCTTTCATTAAGGTTAAAGAAATACAAATTTCAGCTGGAGCTGTACCTGCCGTAAGCGCGACAGGGGCGGAGTGACAAATACTCAGGAATTCGCAGAACAAAACCCTCGCTGCCGGAGAGAACAGATCTCCCTCGCGACACGGGGCAGCGAGGAACCGATGTGAGATTACACAACCTGGTACTCAGGCAGCAGGTGAGAAATACAGTTGCGCGTCAGAGACATGCTCTCTCGCGACAAGGGGCGCTGTGGCATCGCCAGAGGAAGCCATACTCACGACAAGGGGCGATGCATATATTCTACTTCTCTAATGCTTATAACATTAACTACACTGCTCAAAACAATTAAAGGATATTTGAAGTTTATATAAAATAAAGATATAAACGAATTTTTTTTTGCCGAAAATAGAAGAAGAGAATCACAAATGCAAATTTTTCTGGTTTTCAAACTGTGGAGTATGCAAATTTTGAGTTCGACGTCAAAAACGTCGCTTCAGCGGCAGCGAATGAAATTTGACTTTCAACTGGATAAAAGAGAATGAAGACAAGGATGATCGGCATTCAGTGATTGCTTTGATTCGATGAGTACGATGTCTCAGCGAAGTCATTTGACAGATTCAGAAGCTTGGAGAATTGTTGGTAGGTTAGAAGGGGGCAAACTCAAGCCGAAGTAGCGCAAGCCATTGGAGTGTCACAAAGTGTCATTTCCAGGATCTGGAACCGCTTTTTGGAGAGTGGATGTGCAGGCCGAAGACCAGGGCAAGGTCGTAGACGGGCAACAACGCCCAATGAAGATCGGTATTTAGCGTTAACAGCTCGGAGACACCGAAACATGAACGCTACTCTTCTCCAACAACACCTTCGCTCGGCTACAGGCACCACGATTTCAACTCAGACTGTCCGAAACCGGCTCCATGCTGTAGGTCTGTATGCTCGCCGACCGATGGTATGTGTTAGATTAACATCAAGGCATCGTCGCGACCGCAGGGAGTGGGCAACCGAGCATGTCAACTGGAGGAGAAATGAATGGAGCAATATTCTGTTTTCTGACGAGTCCCGTTTTTCTGTGCATCCAGATAATAGGCGTATTTTCATCTGGAGGGACCGTGGCAGTAGGAATAATCCTGCGTTCGTGCACGAAAGTGTCAGATTTGGCGGTGGAGGAGTGTTGGTGTATGGTGGCATCTCCATTGACGGGCGCACTGTCCTCTACATCATTCGAGATGGAGCTCTGACTGGTCGCCGATATAGGGATGAGATCCTCAGACCTATTGTAGTCCCTTACGCTGCAGCAATCGGAGATAACTTCATTTTAATGGACGATAACTGCAGGCCACATCGTGCAAACCTGGTGGAGGATTTCCTTTTCGAGGAAGGAATCGTTCGAATGGAATGGCCAGCGTGTTCTCCAGACATGAATCCAATCGAGCACGTTTGGGACGCTCTAGGAAGACGAGTTTCTGGCCGCCAACAACCCCCACAACCTCTCCAAGAACTGGAAAGAGCTCTTCTGGAAGAGTGGGGCAGAATACCCCAACTCGTCATTAATAGCCTCATTGAGTCCATGCCTCAAAGGTGTTCAACGTTGCTGGCCGCCCGTGGAAACCATACCCCCTACTGAAAATGATTTTCTTTGAAGAAAACACCTTTTCTTATTCTTTTTTTCTCATATGCACAAATTGTGTTTTTTTCCTTTTGTACACAAATGCGCAATAAAATGCATTTTTTTCCGCCAAACATGTGTAATTTATTCTCATATAACCTACTATGTCTGTCGACCATGTATCAATCAGCTAAAAAGTTTCCGAGATACAAAATGCACCTAAAACTGCAATATCCTTTAATTGTTTTGAGCAGTGTATAAGTCAAGAGGTGTCATGTTTGAATTCCTATTCAAGCTTGGATGTTCGTAGTATGTCTGATTCAACTCTAAAAACAGTTTTTGATCTAATTAGCTCTAGTTTGTAAAGGATGACCACAGAAGTTTAACGATTCAACATTTTACCAGTTTTATTGTTCAACCGTATCATCAAATACTTGAATAAGGTTTCACTGTCTTATGGCGACAACTGTTTAGGCACCATGTTTTGGTAAAATAATGAACCAAGTTTTTAGCAGTGTACTCTACTTGAGTGAGCTTATTATCAAATATTTCTGATTTCATTATATATATAAATTCATAAATGTTATTAATACTCTCCAATGCTAATTAAATAAAATATTAAATTCATGAAAATGAGTAACAAAGGCATAATTAAAGAGATATAAATGGCAAATCTTATTTACAAAGCCAAAATACAAAATACAAATTTTTCCATTCACCTTATCACATTGATCTTCCCAGATATTAATTATTACTAATACATTCTTTTTTTATACTTAATTCACGTATACATTCCTTGATTAACTTAAGTATGCACATATAAAGAAATAATAATTGTTCTTGGAATACTCCAAACATGCAACTGTAAAAAGAATATATACTAGAAACCTATAAGACGTACATACGTATTACATTAAAAAAACACATAAAAATTATACAGGGGACAGGCTACAGTTAACCAAACAGTTACATATGTTGTTTTTAAAATGGCTAGCTGCACTTATGATAGTGTTAAAGAAAGAGAAATCCTAACCATACCAACAAATATACTTAAACACAATTGCATAAATGGACGCGAAACACAGCGTACATTCCTTCATTATACTTAAGTATGCCCATATAAAGAAAGAATAATTGTTCTTAAAATACTCTAAGGACGTAACTGTAAAAAGAATATCCTACTTAGAAACCCATAAAACAGCTGCATGCATGTATTACGCTTAGTAATGCATTTATAAAAAATAATACATGGGATTTAAAAAAATGTATTGATGATTCAAGCCGCATATTAATATTTTATTACAAAAAGTTCTATTTGCGTACTGAATAGATTTTTTTATTTTAATTATTATTTATTTATTTTTAATTATATTATATTTTAATTATTATTTTAATTGTTATTTAATTATTTTATTTTAATACAAAAAGTTCTATAACTTTTGTGTCTTGAATAGATTTTTGATTGCTACATTTGGTTATTATACATGGAATTTCATTAAAACAACAGTATTTCGAGAATTCTATGAAATTTAATATATATATTTATATACATAATATGTTTATGAATAATTGTTGAATAATTGAAATATGGGATTTACATCCATTTTTGGCTATCCTGTAAGACATTTTACCAAAACTATAATAAATGCAATAATGTTGTACTATTAAGCAGTAATACACAGTTTAATGTACACATAATCTTTAAATATTCGATAGCTTAAATCTGAAATTAATATTCATATTTTAAGGAAGATATATATAAAAAAATGATATATATATACATGTAAAAGTATATGATATTATAATTATGTAATATTCAAAATCCATATTAATACAAAAAAGTTAGTAATTTTGACTATCTAAATCTAAGATTGTAATTATATTTTCATGTTATCAAAGTAACAATGTATTAAAATGATTATTTAAAATATAACATAGTAATAAATTATTTTAATAATAGACAACTTTGTACAGTACTTAATATATATATATATATATATATATTATTTTTCACATGATGTTTTCATTTTTAAATATATATAGTTAAAATGAGTTCACATGTGTGAAAAACCAAGAAAAAGACAATATAAAACTTAAATGAAATTATACTACAAATGAAACCCCAATAATAATACCAAATTAAAACAAGTTGGAAATTGTACGTCAAACGTTACAAACGAGGTGCGTTCGTACGCACGTTTTAGAATTAAATTCATGATATCCCATGCGTAGAACGGGCTAAACAGCTAGTTAAGTATATATTTTATGACACTGTTCATACAAATATCTTAACTAGTTAAATAAATATTCAGATATATATGTATCAGCTAGTTATATAAATATTCAGATCTTGATGATTTTTAATTCTGTGAAATGAATTATATCGTCTGCAGATTAATTTCTGTAATAAAATAAGTATCTCGGTCGCTTGACGATTTAACATCCATCGGAAGCTCCTCTAACAAAAAAGCACCGATTTAAAAAAAAAAATCAAATTTCTTAATAAATATTTTTATTAATATCTCCTAAAGTTTTGATTCGATTTTAATAAAATTTGAAATGTCTCGACAAAATTCTGCGAAGATAATATATTTTAAATTGCAAACCATTTGGTTGGGTAGTTTTTGCGTTGTTATATGCGGACGGACAGACAGACGGACGGACAGACAGACAGACGGACGGACAGACGGACGGACCAAACGACGACTATAGGTGCTACGTATTTATATAATTACGAACGCACCTAAAAAGCAGGATTACCTATAATACTAGAAAGTAAAACACTTATGCATTTCAACTGAATAAGATAGCATTAATGGTTCAAAAGCTACAACTTGTCAACAAATTGAAGATTAATGGAATAATAATACAGAAGAAATGCTCAAATGTAGCTGTATTCCTGAGTATTAAGAGTATTCAAATGAAATTAAAAGAAAACGAACAGCCAAAACCAAGCTATATTAGATAATCAAGCAAAATTACCTTTTACAGTTAGAAGATCTTTATAACACAATTTTATATATATAATGCAATTTTCTATATAACGCATAGCTTTTCAGATGTAAACAATGAATTTCCCAGTTAGAAAGTGCCTGTAATCAGCATTATAGAAATATGACTAATATGTAATATGACTAATATGACTAATAAGGATTAAGTTTCAAACGTTATTTCATTTTTATCTCCCTTTTTAGTGGAAATATTTCTGTTATTAAATTTTTTAAAAAGTTAAATGAGTAATATAATGTTCCAGGCATATTTGGATCATGTTTATAAGGTAATTTAACAATATATGAAATGATCTATATTATCAAAAAAATTATTATCTGCACAACTTTCGGTCTCAAGGAATGCAATATAAAGATCTTCTACTGTATATTGATATGTTCCAGACATATTTTGCCTTATATACATGTTAAATTTTAATGCTGTGTGAAATGATCTATATAACGCAAAACCTTGCGTTTTTAAGTTTGCGTTATAAAGATCTTCTACTGTACTTGATAAAGGTAGTACCATTCAAAATGTTAAAATCTGTGATAAATATAGAAGTTATATATATATAATTAAATTCAAATAAGCAATGAATAAAACACTAAACAAATATACTTTACAAATTTCTCGTTTGCATTTCAATATTTTTTGAATATGACAGCTGAGGTAGATGTCTAACTAGTCTAGTCTTAACTAGAATGTCTAAGAGATCTTTGTAAATTTTAGATTTTGGTTGTAGTTTCATTCTGAGGGCTCTTTCAATTTTGGAATCAGCTAACCAATTTGTTTCACAGCCAAAGAGGGACAGCTCAGATGAGGAGATCAAGCCTTTAGAGCATAGATGTCCCTCCCGGTACCTTTCATTAAGGTTAAAGAAATACAAATTTCAGCTGGAGCTGAACTCGCCATAAGCGCCACAAGGGGCGGAGTGACAAATACTCAGGAATTCACAGAACAAAACCCTCGCTGCAAGAGATCAGATCTCCCTCGCGACACGGGGTAGCGAGGAACTGAGGTGAGATTACACCATCTGGTACTCAGGCAGCAGGTGACAAATAGAGTTGCGCGCCAGAGACATGCTCTCTCGCGACAAGGGGCGCTGTGGCACCGCCAGAGGAAGCCATACTCACGACAAGGGGCGAGATGCCATATGAGGAAATATCAGTTGTAGTGGGTAACCAATTTGTTTACAAAATTATAAAGGGTTCTCAGAATGAAACTGCAAGCAAAATAGAAAAAGTACAAATATACAATGTTAGACATCAACCTTAGATAGTCTATACAAAAAATAATCTTTTAAAAATATTGAAATGCAAACGAGAAATTCGTAAAAATCACCACAACTGGTTTAATCTTAACTTGCGAATGTCTTTACGCGATTATTGTAGGCTCTTAAGTTTCCTTCTTATGACCAAGGGGAACATAGAACAGTTATACAGTACGCAAACTAAAGTTTGAGCTTCTTTCTGTATTGTGTTCAAATTGTTTACAACGAACTTACTATTTGTAATCCGGACAATAATTTTGACTCACCTTTCATTTTATTAATTATGGGAATTCAATGTGAATTTTAAAAACTTAACGAAAACGTTGTTGCAATTTTGATATAATTAATCGTAGACTGAAATATATTTTTTATTACCCATTACGTGAAAACTATATTAAAATATTTTATTAATCATGTAAGCTTTAATGTATACATAAATATTTTATTACTTTTTTTAATAAATTAAATGTGAGATTTGTATAATTTCTTTCTAAGACAAACAAACAAAAAAAATGCAGGGGAAGTTTAAAATATTGCATAAAATATGTAAAAATAACACTTCTTAAAAAAAAAAAAAAAAAAAAAAAAAAAAAAAAGAACGAAAAATCATGCGTCAAGCATAGATTATGTAGCACTTTCCAACGCTTCTAAAATAATTTTACAAATCATTACCGTTTAATAAGCTGAAAGATGACATCTAAGTAAACAATTTGGAAAACGCATAACATATTTAAAAACGTAATTTCAGGAATTTTCAATATATACAATATTCGGAAAAATATCCGAATACTTTTATGTAGCCCTGTATATGATCTATAGATTTGTATATATACATAGGATGCTAAATTTTAGTTTAGTTAGGAAACGCGTAGCACCGTTTAAATTCTCCTTCTGGAGTTTCTGTCAATAAACGGAAATGTGTTCGCGAACTTTTGTGCTGCCCTGTATAGTATCTACAGAATTTATACACACCACGTAATAGACAAAAAGTTAGTTAAGATTAAAATCGCGTTTAGTAACTTAAAACGCACTTCCAGGAATTATTGTTAACAGACAGTAGAGAATTCTTTTGTGTGTCCCTGTAAATGAACGATGACTGCTATACACACACTATTCTGTAGTAAGCCTCTTGTATTGCACCTTAGTAATATATATAAACTTCAATGCGTTTAAAATAGTGGAACATTATTTAAATAAGCCGCAGACGATTTTTCTCCATTGACGTAATGTAACGGAATTATTTTGACTGTCCCTGTAAAGTAACTCTAAGTGCTATACACCTACTATTCCATATTAAGCTTCTTCTAATGCATCTTAGTGATCTATATAAATTTCAATGCGTTTACAATAGTGAAACATTTTAAAAATAAACCGCAAATGATTTTTCCCCATAGACCGCAATGTAACGGAATTCTTTTGAGTGTCCCTGTAAGAAAACTATAAGTGCTACACACTTCAGTTGAAATAGGGAACGTGCCATAGATAACGACAATAACATATAAAAATTGCAGAGCAATCCGAGCATATTTACGGGAGTTAGAGCACGGCCAGACGGCCATCCGGCCAGACGGCCAGACAAACCGAAGTCATAAGCACTTTTCAACTAGGTTGGAAAGTGCTAATAAAAAGTACAAATACTTTGCAATTTCGGTTTTCCGAATGATATGTAGGGATACATTTTTTAAATGAAAGAAAAACTTTAAAAAAAAGCAACATAAAAATATTACATTCATGTAAAATTTGACACATATGGTCGAAAAATTGAACTGAACAAAAGCTAGAAACACGATTTTTTCTTCAAATTTAATAGCATAAATATAAGCTTTATAAACATTCCCTCTTAGTATGGGATCAGCAGTTCAGTAAAATAAATGCAATATACTAAAGTGAGCACTTTCACTTACACACCTTTCAACTGACATAAATCAAAGTTATCAGTCATGCAGGATGCTAAAAAAAATGTATACGCTATTTATCTGCTAATAATTGTCATGGTCTTCTTTTTCTTGCAGATTTAACTAACTTGAAATAATGACTAAAACCAAATTAAGCTTTGAGCAAAGGAAATTTATCCTAAAGTGTTACTGCAAGTCCGAAAACTTAGCTGATGTATAGCGATAGTTTTGGAGAGACTTTCAGACAGATCCCCTACTCTACTTACAATAGCTAGAATTAGAGGTAAGTTTGAGATAGATGAAACTGTACAAAAATGTTCACAAGTTACTGTCGAGAAGACCGCGGTCATCATCATATCCTGTAGAAACACTACTAGGAACTTGTGTTGAAAATTCAAGGATATCTGTTCGACAAGCAGCTCACGAGGTAGGACTTTAAAAATCAAGCGTCTGTTGCATTCTAAAGTGCCTACATAGGAAAAGATTAATCCATGCTCTCAATGAAGATCGTACGAACAGGAGAGTGCAGTTGTGTATAACAATTTTTGAAACACCCTGAAGTTTCAGCAAAATGTCAATAAAAATAATAAACTTTTTAATATGCACATTAAAAGTGTTATATGAAAATTTTGCATGTTATATACTCTTAATCAAAGATTTATGCCAATTGTTTTTGTTTTTATATAGGAAAATTTGCAGCTAATTCAAAATAAAATCCTACATTATTTATACAATTAATATTCGTATCAACATGTAAAAGTTTTTTTAAACATTAACTCATATAAGAACTTGAATCTTGATAGAAAGAAGGCATGTAATACGGCGATCCATCAAGCGGTGAATACGCAAAATAAGATGGCGCCACTAGATTTGGTGGATAAAAATAAGTTGTATATGAAGCTTCTGTAGAGTTCTGAATGATGTGGTTATCTGGTACTTGTGAGGCAGATGCAGCAAAATTATCACCAATCAATTGCTGCAGTTGTATAGAGTCCTGTAGATCCACACCATGTGCAGATTCAGTTGCTACAGCTGTAGGCACCTGTGGTGAAGCCGTAGGATGCTGAGCAACATACAACTGACTGCTAGATGACTGCTGCAGTATAGTGCCTGTTACATACAGCACATCGGCGGGATCAACAGGAAGGGCATCCGATGGTTGCTGCTGCTTGGATTTGCAAGAATTTATTGGCTCAACTGCCCCGGTTGTATACACTGTTGGTGAATTATTCCGTTTAGTTAATTCAGAAGATTTAATATTCTGATAAGTGGGGCAGTATATATCAAAGGATGCGTGATGGAAATCATATGATGTATTGAGTTTATCATTACTTTTTTTACAATTAATGCATGAAGGGGGAAAGCCGCATTTCTGCAAAATATGCGACTTTCCGCAATTGCTGCATCTTTGAGGGTTTTTGCAATGTTTCGCAAAATGTCCAAACTCCTGGCACTTAAAACATCTAAAGATGTTTGTATATAGTTTTATAGTATATGTCCCTAAGCCTACACGGATATGCCCTTGTCTTAAAAGTTCCTGTCCATGAAGTTGCGGCAGCCGCACAACCCAATTACAGACATTTTGAACCAATGAATTTGTGCGTTTTAATATGTGGAAATCTGAGTCCTGAAGTCCCAAGGCTTCTGAGATAGAGAAAGCGATTACATGCTTTTGAAATTCGCACGGGATTTTGTACATTATCAGATCAGTATACGGCTGCTTTTTATCTTCTGCTATTGCAAATTTGTTGAAATTTGCATCTTGCAATAAATCCTCTTTTAATTTAGATTTTACTTCAATGCTGGAACAATGTAGTTCTATGTAGTATTTTCTGAGTTTTACGTCTATAAATGGATTTTCAAGACATTCAGATAAACAATTTAAGTTTTTAAAAAAATCTATAATTGATTTAGTATAGATTTTAGGTTTTATTATCAGAATTTTTTGAATGTATGGTTTAACGTTTGCATCTATTGGAGAAATTGCTTTTATTTTATCGCTATTCTGATATCCTGACTGATAATTATTCTGCAAGTTCTCAGTGTTACACTTATTTTCCTGAGTTTCCAACTTATCAGTTCCAACTCTCACATTAGGAGACGAATTGTAGTTTGCGATATCTGAAGAAGATTTGCATCTTATCCAAATAAGATCAAAGGCCTGTTTGAGATAGCAGATTTGGTGTTCAATTGAGGCATCATGCCTCACAGATGCTAACAGATGTTTGAACTTTTTACAAATGTTTTCAATGTCATCATTGTCGGGATCAATCTTGAATGATGCCAGATGAAAGGGAAATGGAAATAAAGACTGATCTTCAAGCATTGCCATTTCAGTACTGAAAAGAAAAGAAAAATATTGAAATAACCACCATATTTACCACTCCTGAAAGAAATATTCAGGAATGAGAAAAAATCACATAAATTTTGCACGAAGAATAGGGGATAATTTGGATCAGGGAAATGGAATTTCATATTAATTTAAACACGTAAAGCCTACAGATTTTTATTTAAAAAATGTCTGAAAGTCAAATTTCATTTTAGTTATACGAATCTGAAGAAACGATTCCACTACATTTCTCGTGTTTTCTTTCGTATCATCTGTACCAAGAACATATGCAGATGATATTGTAACCTATAATGCTACATCAAAAATTTTGTGATTTATTACCATGAATTTTCAACGTTTTATGGCATTAACTCGGTAAGTTTTGTTCGTAGAAGAATGGAATTTTTATTCTTTGATTTGTTAGAGGACGCATAAAGCTTTTATTTTTTTTAAATACCACTTATAAGGAACCAAAGTCTGTATAAAAATTTAACTTTCGAAACTTAAAAAAAAACTTTTTTGACATAAATGGCTTTTGAAATGATAAAAAAAATATTTGAAGCATTTTTACGACTGGAACCGTAACTATAAAACTGACGGTTTAGGAATCAGCTATTGGATAACGATAACAGGGGACATCCCTGCATATAAAACGTAATCTTAGAAATTGCTCTTGTATGTTCTTTTTCTTGTTAACAGCATAAAAAGGCAAAAAAAAAACCCTGACAAATTTCAGAAGTGTGTTAAAAGAACCACATTCTTTAAATTAATTATTATATAAGGTAAAGCTAGGAGAGTCTGCGCACAATTCAAAAGAATAACAATAAAAAAATATAAATGTTATTTTCTTGCTAAACTATCCATGAATAAATTTTACTTCATTTGTGTTTTATGCATTTCCATTGCTATTTTGTTGTTATGTTGTAATTTAATAGAACGGTTGTAATAAAACCAAGAACGTTATTTTGCGCAATCTGTCCTTACAGGATTGGTGTGATTGCGCACATGGGTAGGAGAGATTGTTACTAATAATAACTACAATTAAATTGTTAACAATAATAATTACACTTAAATGACATTGTTGTAAGGATTTTGGGAACAAATACTATTGTATTAGGAGTGAATATTTCAACCTAATGATTAAAGAATCAGGAAAAGGAAATACTTTTAAAAACGATTAAAAATTGTAATTAAAGGAAAAAAAAATAAAAAATCAGAAAAAGCAAGTCCAGATAAGATTACAAAATAACATTAAGTTACTTGATAACACGTTCAACTTAAAATTAGTCCATTTTCATTTTTCATTTTTTTACGCAAATTTACCAATAAGCTGCGTAATCTCTCCTAGCATGGAAACTAATGGAAACGATGCACCATCTCTCCTAAGTAGCATATGCGCAAACTCTCCAATTTCGGTAGGAGAGATTGCGCGGCCTTTTATTTAAACATGGCCTCTACTAAAACGAACGTTGATGTTCACAATTTTAGTCTAGATTAGTAGCTTATGAGAAATCGTTTAAGTTAAAAATATTTTGTACTACTGATGCTGACATTGTATAGAAATTCTGATGAATAGCTATGAAAATTCAAGCACTTACTTCGCGAAAACAAAACAAAATAGCAATGCTTTATCTTAGACGCTCAAAACAATCAACATGCACTTTCAAGTAGACACTCCACTACTGCTGTTGTATAACTGCCTAAATTTGCTGCGCGCTCACTCTACTCTTCCCCCCAAACCTCTATGTGCGCAATCTCTCCGACCGCGCCATCTCTCCCAGCTTTACTTTATATATATATATATATATATATATATATATATATATATATATAATCCGAGAACTTTATAAAATATATAAATTAGAAAAAAGAGAAAGAAAGAAAGAGAGAGAAAATTGAAAATTGAAAATTGCTGGAAGGACCCGAATACGCCGAGCTCATACTAAAAATTGTACGATTATGCTATGGAAGAATGAATATAGCAGCAAAACTACATTCTTTTAATGAACCTGAATGTCTCATGACGACATCAAATACAACAAATTGCCAAAAACTTGTGGAAAGTTACAGCCGGGATAGATTATAACAAGGAATATGACATGCGTTGCCGGGTTATTTATTTGTGGGGACTGGGGTTTCTGAAAATTTTAGGCCTACCCCCTTCGCTACTGGAGACTTTGAAAACCCTCTCCGCACCCTTCCCCACACACCACACCACCACTACCATTGTCTTGTGAACCTTCGAATAACAAATTTTAAAAATTGAATATGTATATTTTTAATAAAAAACTTTTTTTTGTTACCTGCAATGGTGCTCATTATTTTTGTTTGTTTAAATACACGCAATTTAAAAATATTTTTAAAACATTCAGAGAAAATAAAAATGTTCCGGTTGTGTAAAAACTGAATACATTTGAAATAATTCTAATATGCCAATTTTATATACAAATACATTTAGTTACATAATTATAAGGTAAAGCCAGGAGAGATGGCGCGGTTGGAGAGAATGCACACATAGAGGTTCGGGCGGAAGGAGTAGAGTGAGCGCGCAGCGACTGCAGGTAGTTGTACAACAGCAGTAGTGGAGTGTCGACTTGAAAGTGCACGTTGATTGTTTTGAGCGTCTAAGATAAATCATTGCTATTTTGTTTTGTTTTCTCAAAGTCAGTGCTTGAATTTTCATAGCTATTCGTCAGAATTTCTATACAATGTCAGTAGTACAAAATATTTTAAACTTAAACGATTTCTCATAAGCTACTAATCTAGACTAACAGTGTGAACACCAACGGTTCGTTTTAGTAGCGGTCATGTTTAAATAAAATGCCGTGCAATCTGTCCTACCTAAATTGGAGGGTTTGCGCATCTGCTACTTAGAAGAGATGGCGCATTGTTCCCATTAGTTTTCATGCAAGGAGAGATTACGCAGCTTATTGGTAAATTTGCATAAAAAAGGGAAAAAATGAAAATGAACTAAGTTAAACGTGTTATCAAGTAACTTGATGTTATTTTGTAATCTTATCTGGACTTGCTTTTCTGATTCTTTATTTTTTTCCTTTTAATTAAATTTTTTTTATTAGTTTTTAAAATTATTTCCTTTTTCTGAGTCTTTAATCATTAGGTTGAAATATTCACTCCTAATACAATAATATTTGTTCACAAAAACCTACAACAATGTCATTTAAGTATAATTATTATTGTTAACAATTTAATTGTAGTTATTATTAGTAACAATCTCTCCTACCCATGTGCGCAATCACACCAATCCTGTAAGGACAGACTGCGCAAAATAACTTTTTTGGTTTTATTACAACTGTTCTATTAAATTACAACATAACAACAAAATAGTATTGGAAATGCATAAAAAACAAATGAAGTAAAAATTATTCATGGATAGTTTAGCAAAAAATTAATATTTAGATTTTTTATTGTTATTTATTTAAATTGTGCGCAGACTCTCCTACCTTTACCTTACACTTTTATTTTATACATGTTATTTTAGCTTTTTATTATTGTAAAACAAGCTAATTATAAATATTTTTTTTTTGCTTTTGAATTTAACAAATGATTGCAGGTTATCATCAAATGCAAGGCGTTTTGTGATGTCATGTTCCAGAGACGTTAGTCCAGAGACGTTAAAGACCAGAGTGTTAAATCCTCAGAGGAATAATTGAAGGTCTATGGTTAAATCACTAAGCTCAAACTCGTCTATTGTTTTTTATTTAAGTTTTGAAAACAATAGTTCTGCTTCACACTATAGCTATAATAGTCTATATTAGTGGCGTAGCATCAAGGGATGCTGCATCACTTTACTACCAGTATTATTATATACTAAATTTGGCCTTATTTAATCTTTGAATGCTATAGGATTAAATAAAGCCAAATTTTGTATATAATGAGTAAAAAGTAAAGGTAGTAAAGTGATGCAGCATCCCCCCTGACACTACTCCACTGGTCTATACTAATATATAAAATTGGAGTGTATGTCTGCGATTTTCAGAAAAACACATATTTCGAAGTCCATTCAACTATTTAGACGACGTATAGTCAAAAATAACATTTAACAATTTTTTAGGTCTGTCTGTTTGTCTCAAATAGGGTGAGAAATGGTCGCATAACAAGCACTGAGCTTATTACGGGTAGAAAGAGAATGTTTCTGCCCACAATCTGCAGTTTGTCGCCTTCCGATATCTAAAGTAGCATTTTAGAAAACAAGGAAAAACCAGAAAAATCAATCAGTCAACCAAACCTTCAAAACTCGAAAACTCGGGAAATGCTTGATCATTTTAAAGTAATCTTACGGTGATTCAAAGTCTAATTAAGATTTATAAATGATAAATCTAGATAGATGTCTAATTAAATTTTTTAGCAGAGCTGAAATTACGCTGGAAATTAATGAAAACAAAAGATGTGCATTATCGCTTACTACACAGCGTACAACCAACAGAGTGAAAAAATGTCCAGATGGGGGACTGAACCCAGAAAGCTTGATATTACGCACCAATGCTCTATAATTTTGAGCTGTCCAGGCGACATCCACTCTAGAACTTTCTCACCCTTACTACAACTTTGGAGCGCAAGATGGGACGTCAATCATGAGCACACAACTTCAGTGTCATGCATGAGACAAATAAAATCCAGTATCGGTGAATATTTATATAGCTAATTAAGTTTTTCAGCAGAGCTGAAAAACACAGTCTGTTGAATGTACGCTGTGTAGTAAGTGATAATTCACGTCTTTTGTATTGATAAATCTAGAGTTTGTCGTATCCCAATACCTAAATTAGTTTTTGGGAAAACAGAACTGTTAAAAATTTGCAGCAAACTGTCCAGTCATTCGACCGTTTTTTTTTTTTTTTTTTTTTTTTTTTTTTTTTTAAATAGAAAATTTAACCCTATTCTGACGATAATAGGGACAATAATATAGTCAGAATAAAGTTTAATTATGGTTATGTAATCGTTTTCTATAAAAGCGGTCGTATGGCTGCACAGTTTGCTGAAATTTTTTAAGTGAGTGAAAACCTGGGAAGTAGAGAAGAAATGATAGTCCGACCTCAGGAGGAGCTTGGAGCCGGAGGAGGGCTCCTCCTCCCGAAGTGCCCTCCTCCTCCTCCCGAAGTGCCCTCCTCCTCCTCCCAAAGTGCTCCTCACACCTCCTCCCAAAGTGCTCTCCTCCTCCCGAAGTGCCCTCCTCCTCTCAAAGTGCCCTCCTCCACCACCTAAGATAAGGGGATTAATTAAGGATTAGTGTTAATTAATTTTAATTGCGAGACTTAGAAATTTTTCGAAGCAATTTTTTTTTTCGCGGAGAATTTTCTACTGGAATACGAGGTGTGTTTCAAGGGATTTTTTTTAGCGAATTAGAAATTTAATTAATTTTAATTGGAGAACTTAGAAATTTTTCGAAGCAATTTTTTTTTTCAACGAGAGTATGCAGTTTGAATATGAGTGCAGTAGAAGTGAATGATTAATTAAAAATATTAATTAATTTTAATTGGGGAACTTAGAAATTTTTCGAAGCAATTTTTTTTTTCAACGAGAGTATGCAGTTTGAATAGGAGTGTATGCAGTTGAAGTGAATGATTAATTAATTAAAAATATTAATTAAAATTAGTAATTAATTAATTTTAATTGCAGAACTTGAGAATTTTCGCGAGATTTTTTTTTTTCAACGAGAGTAGGGTATTCGATATACATGTTAGAGGAGAATTTTAAAAGTCAATAATGGTTTAATTAAAAATGGTGATTAATTTTAATTGGGGAACTTAGACATTTTTCGAAGCAAATATTTTTTCAACGAGAGTAGGCTATTTGTTATGCATGTTAGAGTATATTACAGGTGAATTTTAAAAGTCAATAATGATTTAATTAAAAAGGGACATTAATTAATTTTAATTGGAGAACTTAAGAAATTATGGCGAGATTTTTTTTTCCCTCAACGAGAGTACGCAGTTTGCATGTGCAGTAGAATGGTAGATGCTAGTAATTAAAAAGGGTCATTCATTCATTTTAATGGGCGTACTTAAACATTTCTGGGGCAAACAGGCGCGTTTTAATGAATATGATACAGGTTGTGGTAAAAAATATAGGGTCCCGTATGAATTATACTGTATTCAATTTAATAGCTCCCCCCTCCCCCTTCCCCTCTCCACTTTTTTTACCCAGAGGGGCCCTTCGATAGACTAACAATACACACTTCCAAAAGTATAGAGTACTATAAAAAGAATTTTAACGTATATGTAAATAAACAAGTATGTAAAATCAGGCATAGCGGCATAATTCATGAATCACTTTCCAACATTATCGAAATGGTATGCGAACAAAGTATAATTTTACCATCGAATGCATAGTGAATTAAAAATAGTGATCCGATCCCCTTTAGAATAAAAAGGCGCCCTTTACAAAAATCCAATTATGCATAAGACCCCTTCCTAAAATCAGATAATTTACACCTTACCTTTTTTTAAAATTCAAGTTAGGTTAAAAGTACAACTTACACATCGATAGGTTCAAAATACAGGGACCCTTCGAAAGAAACTGGAAACAGTTATAGGTATTAAGCTACCTTCATAAAATAATGCGACTATGTGTGTCCCAGGGCCCTTCACAAAATAAATGAGATACGTACCCTATTCGAAAGAGTCCTTCACAAAAAATTGTAGGAGGACCCTTCACAAAAATTGAAATGCGTGTTAGAGGAATCATATGATATAAGAAAATAATTAATATATTTTTAAAACTGGGCCCTCCTTCGCCCGCTATATATATTTTTATATTGCGCCCCAATATTTTTGCAGCAAGCTCTTTTTTTTTTTTTTTTTCAAGAGTATATGAAAACTATTATTCTTATATGAAAAATTCGTACTTAGGCGAAAAAAATGCAACTTATGAAGAAAAAAAAATATTTTTTTGACTGGGCCCTCCACCGCCCGCTATATTTCTTATAGCGGAACAGTATGTTTGCAGCAAGATCTTTTTTAATTCAATGTTTCATATATGAAAACTATTATTCTCATATGAAAAATTCGCACGTAGGCAAAATAAATGCAACTTATAAAGTAAATAATAGTTATTATTTTTTACTAAAATCATTCAGAATTAATATCTAAGTTTTAATTATTAATTATCTAATTTTTTATATGTGAAAATTAAATTCTCTAACCTTTCCACGCTACACAAGTCCAGGCAGGCTTTCTTATCGCTATTGTCATCAGAGGTAATCCCCAAAACTGAGTCACTGATAACGGATTGTAATGAAGCCCGGTTTAAGGGCTTTTCTCAAATCCAAAACAGGCTACTTTCTGACACATTTTTAAATTTCATTTATGATCGCAAATGCATGATATTGGCAGATTTCCTTTTTCAGAAACTATATGTAATCGAAACATTTTTTCATTTTTTTTTTTTTTTTTATAATTCTTCAAAAGATATGAATAAAGCACATATGTTTTACACTGAATACATTATTTGGCATAGCATGCAAATAAAATCTAGGAACTTTTCGAATAAACGTTACTAACATATTCTAACATATAAGAAATAATCGCATGCCTCAGATTTTTTTTTTTTTTTTACTAGTGAATCAATAACACAATAACACTTTTTTTAATTAGAATTCAAAATAATATGATAGGAATGAAATATTTGTTTAAAATTTTGTGAGAAATCTATACGGTTTAGTTTTAGATCGACACTACCTTACATATTAATTAGTAAAACAAAATTCAATTTTATGCTTACGAATACAGAAATTTTAATAATACTGCTTGAAAAAGATTTTTAAGTAAACTATATTTCTGTTTATTGAAACTTTACACTAATATTTTCTCAAGAATTGATACTAACTGAAACAGTGACAATTAAAAAAATATTAATTACTTATGCAAGAAATTATGTATTTGGAGGTTTGCCTTTTTCATTCAATATGTAAACTTATAGCATTGATTGCGTATGTTATGAAAAGAAAACATATGCAATTAATTTTACTTAAAATAAATACTTTAAGATTAGAATTTGCATTTAACTTACCCTATAATACATATGCAAAAATTTTATAACATAAATAGTTTACACCAATGTGATTATAACAGCACGAAAATAAATTCATGAATAATAATAAGTACAAACTAGGTCACTATAATGTGTGCATATTTTAAACTGTAATAGGTTAACAGTTATATTATATGGATAAAGATTTACATATGAATATATCATTTTACTCCGATATAAAATAAGCAATTTTAAAATAAAACATACATTATTAAAAACACAATTTAAAATAAAACATAATTATGAATAAAACATATTATTAGGCTACAGCGTGACCATAAATTAAAAGAGGTCCCATTTTTTTCCCTAAAGGGCTCATTTTTCTAAAGGCCCCTTTGAGCGTAGTGAGACTAGTTCTATACGAATATATATATATATATATATATATATATATATATATATATATATATATATATATATATATACATATTATAAAAAATTAATTAAGATACATACATATTTGCAGAATTATAAAAAAGAAATCACATTACCTCTTATTTTATATTCAGAAAACGGTAGAGGATTCATTCCCCAACGAACTAACTTGATATATGCCTTAGAGAGATAACACATACTTATGCTTATCGCATGACTAATAAGTGTATCACCCCCTATTCACAAGTAGAATTTCGTGTAAAGTTCTTCTCCAATACATACAGAACCCTTTCTGACACATTTTTAAATTTATTTTTGTTCGCAAATGCATGAAATTGACAGATTTTTTTACTGAGTCACCATGTATTCGATACAAGTTTTTCATTTTTTGGTAAAGACAAAATATTATCAAAGTCGGCGTTTTGTTATCGCATAAAATATATTAACAAGTCCTGTAAAAATATATTGACAAGACATGAACTATTAATAGATGATTTAAAACATATTGGTTATAAAAAACATATATATATATATATATATAAATTTTTCATCGTTACCTAAAATTTTCAAGCACGATTTACTGGACTTCATCCAAATTCAACTAGATTCTTCACCACGTGGTTTGATGACATCACTGATCGCGATAATATTCTAGATAAGATTCACTGATAAGAACACATTTCAATTCATTTCTTCTAAAGAAAGTATACGAGTTGATTCTAAGGTCTAGGTATGTAGATATATAGTAGGTTAGTAGTAATATATTTTTAAAGTACTTTTTATTTTGTTTTAAAAGAAATGGTTATTTTTCTCTTTACGTAGGGTAGTCAAAATTAAAACATAAAATATTAAATTTAATCTTTAGTAATACAAAGACTTACGCATACAGAAACGCATGTGGTGAAAAGTTATAGATATTAAACCCTGCTTATAAAATAATGCGACTATTTATATATATATTTTTTTTCGTTCATGTGCATCACATATAATTATAAAATTCAATTTTTTTTTTTGTTGTTGGTAAGGATAATCCAAAAAAAAAAAACTCATGCAATAAAACGTTTGTGAAACCGAAAATTGGATATAATCTGTGTTCTAATTGTGAAAAAGTATTTGGTTGGAAACGTATACATGATTACAATCATCTATCAGAGATGTATACAGGGAAGCTGTACATATGGCATGTAACTTGAACTATAAGCAGTGTAAAACAATTCCTGTTATATTCCATAACTCGAAAAACTATGATGGTCATCATATTATGACAAAGCTAGGAAAGTTCAAAGATCATGAAATCGACGTGATTGTCTCTTCTTCTATGAAGAATTATATAAACTTTAAAATCAGAAAGCCAACATGTCCTATTTATAGGGCCTTCATATATTATTTTCGTTTGCGCTGGTTTTGAACACGCGAACTTCAGCTTGGACTTATTATTGATACGCTAACCATTGGGCTGTCCGTACCCTGATGCTTTTTCGCTTTCTTATAAATACTATCTATTACAATCACACTTTTTTCGACTCGTGATATATCATTTGAATTGACCTATATATATGTTGGGTTTGCTATACTAGAGGTCTCTAAACTTTGCATATATGACTTTCATTATAACTTGATATAGAATACTTAACATATTCAAACACAAATAATATTTATAAGGATATAGAACAATGTCGTGATTTCTTTAACTTCTCTAAGTATTCAAAACCGCATCGTCTAAACCGCACAAGTTTCGAACCCACAAATATATAATCAGACTTCTCATTTTATACCCAGGACGCTAACCATAGAGCTAAGTGAGCCCCCGCTTATTTTATAGTCACCACGCTAACTATTGGGCTTAGTGAGCCCCAGGCTAACTTATACCCACCACGTTTATTTTATAGCCACCATGCTAACCACAGGGCTAAGTGAGCCCCCGCTTATTTTATAGTCACCATGCTAACTATTAGGCTGAGTAAGCACCAGGCTATTTTATACCCACCACGCTAAGTATTAGGCTGAGTAAGCCCCAGGCTATTTTATACCCACCACGCTAACTACTGGGCTGAGTGAGCCCCAGGCTATTTTATACCCACCACGCTTACTGGGCTTAGTGTGCCCCCCGCTTATTTTATAGCTACCACGATAACCACAGGGCTAAATGATCCCCCACTTATTATATAGTCAACACGCTAACTACTGGGCTGATTAAGCCCCAGGTATTTTATAACCATCACGCTAACTACTGGGCTGAGTGAGCCCCAGGTTATTTAGTCACATGAATATGATTTCCAAGGTATATGTCCTAACTTGATTTAGATCATTGCTTATAGTAAGATAAAGCTGGGAAGTAAATTGGTAAACTATGTACCTCGAAAACTCACTTGTATTTTATTAAATATCTGCAGAAATTAGCATAGTTTATTAAAATTATATACATTCTCATTAGTTTATGAATCTACTAACTTATAATATATTAGTATTCCCACTTAAAAATTTCTTTTGTAGATTTAATATGATAAACACTAACATGAGACTGACTAAACTTTTACCATTTTCATTTCAACTTAGTTTCAGGAAATTTATCTACATAGCTTTAAATTTTACTGTTTAGTAAGTCTATTATTTCAAAGTATTATTTTTTAGTTCTAATATTCAAAACATATTCATATCGTTTTGCATAGTAGGTATCAAATTAATTTAAAGTCATATTAAAAATATATATATACAAATACTATTCTTACCTATCACGCCAGCTAGCCAAGCACCCAACCGTCTCACACCAAGACTCTGAGAAAAGTGAATGCTTGTTCAGGGCCTTATCAGCTAATATAATCGCTGATAAGACTTGATCACGTGACATGTGACGTCACTGTTTAAGTGATATCACGTGACCATGTGGTATCATTCAATACGTCACCAATGGCGTCAGAGATCATGTGACTAGGTCAAAAAAGAACCAATTGCTAATTGCAATTAACAATTTACCTTTAATTGATTTGTATAATATATATAGATAAATTAATACATGATTTTTCTATGCATTATTTCGTAATACATATCACATGTACTATGTTTTACGAAATAATAGAAAAATCATGTATTAATTTATCTATATATAATATACAAATCAATTAAAGGTAAATTGTTAATTGCAATTAGCAATTGGTTCTTTTACGACCTAGTCACGTGATCTTTGACGTCATTGGTGACGTATTGAATGATACCACATGGTCACGTGATATCACTTAAACAGTGACGTCACATGTCACGTGATCAAGTCTTATCAGTGATTATATTAGCTGATAAGGCCCTGAACAAGCATTCACTTTTCTCAGAGTCTTGGTGTGAGACGGTTGGGTGCTTAGCTAGCTGGCGTGTTAGGTAAGAATAGTATTTGTATATATATATTTTTAATATGACTTTAAATTAATTTGATACCTACTATGTAAAACGATATGAATATGTTTTGAATATTAGAACTAAAAAATAATACTTTGAAATAATAGACTTACTAAACAGTAAAATTTAAAGCTATGTAGATAAATTTCCTAAAACTAAGTTGAAATGAAAATGGTAAAAGTTTAGTCAGTCTCATGTTAGTGTTTATCATATTAAATCTACAAAAGAAATTTTTAAGTGGGAATACTAATATATTATAAGTTAGTAGATTCATAAACTATGAGAATGTATATAATTTTAATAAACTATGCTAATTTCTGCAGATATTTAATAAAATACAAGCGAGTTTTCGAGGTACATAGTTTACCAATTTACTTTCCAGCTTTATCCAAGCAGGGGAATGAATCCTCTACCGTTTTCTGAATATAAAATAAGAGGTAATGTGATTTCTTTTTTATAATTCTGCAAATATGTATGTATCTTAATTAATTTTATATATATATATATATATATATTCGTATAGAACTAGTCTCACTACGCTCAAAGGGGCCTTTAGAAAAATGAGCCCTTTAGGGAAAAAAAAATGGGACCTCTTTTAATTTATGGTCACGCTGTAGCCTAATAATATGTTTTATTCATAATTATGTTTTATTTTAAATTGTGTTTTTAATAATGTATGTTTTATTTTAAAATTGCTTATTTTATATCGGAGTAAAATGATATATTCATATGTAAATCTTTATGCCATATAATATAACTGTTAACCTATTACAGTTTAAAATATTCACACATTATAGTGACCTAGTTTGTACTTATTATTATTCATGAATTTATTTTCGTGATGTTATAATCACATTGGTGTAAACTATTTATGTTATAAAATTTTTGCATATGTATTATAGGGTAAGTTAAATGCAAATTCTAATCTTAAAGTATTTATTTTAAGTAAAATTATTTGCAAATGTTTTCTTTTCATAACATACGCAATCAATGCTATAAGTTTACATATTGAATGAAAAAGGCAAACCTCCAAATACATAATTTCTTGCATAAGTAATTAATATTTTTTAATTGTCACTGTTTCAGTTAGTATAAATTCTTGAGAAAATATTAGTGTAAAGTTTCAATAAACAGAAATATAGTTTACTTAAAAATCTTTTTCAAGCAGTATTATTAAAATTTCTGTATTCGTAAGCATAAAATTGAATTTTGTTTTACTAATTAATATGTAAGGTAGTGTCGATCTAAAACTAAACCGTATAGATTTCTCACAAAATTTTAAACAAATATTTCATTCCTATCATATTATTTTGAATTCTAATTAAAAAAAGTGTTATTGATTCACTAGTAAAAAAAAAAATCTGAGGCATGCGATTATTTCTTATATGTTAGAATATGTTAGTAACGTTTATTCGAAAAGTTCCTAGATTTTATTTGCATGCTATGCTAAATAATGTATTCAGTGTAAAACATATGTGCTTTATTCATATCTTTTGAACAATTATAAAAAAAAAATGAAAAAATGTTTCGATTACATATAGTTTCTGAAAAAAGAAATCTGCCAATATCATGCATTTGCGATCATAAATGAAATTTAAAAATGTGTCAGAAAGTAGCCTGTTTTGGATTTGAGAAAAGCCCTTAAACCGGGCTTCATACAATCTGTTATCAGTGACTCAGTATTGGGGATTACCTCTGATGACAATAGCGATAAGAAAGCCTGCCTGGACTTGTGTAGCATGGAAAGGTTAGATAATTTAATTTTCACACATAAAAAATTAGATAATTAATAATTAAAAATTAGATATTAATTCTGAATGATTTTAGTAAAAAATAATAACTATTATTTACTTCATAAGTTGCATTTATTTTGCCTACGTGCGAATTTTTCATATGAGAATAATAGTTTTCATATATGAAACATTGAATTAAAAAAGATCTTGCTGCAAAAATACTGTTCCGCTATAAGAAATATAGCGGGCGGTGGAGGGCCCAGTTAAAAAAATATTTTTTTTTCTTCATAAGTTGCATTTTTTTCGCCTAAGTGCGAATTTTTTATATAAGATTAATAGTTTTCATATACTCTTGAAAAAAAAAAAAGAGCTTGCTGCAAAAATATTGGGGCGCTATATAAAAATATATATAGCGGGCGGAGGAGGGCCCAGTTTTAAAAATATATTAATTATTTTCTTATATCATATGATTCCTTTAACACGCATTTCAATTTTTGTGAAGGGTCCTCCTACAATTTTTTGTGAAGGGCTCTTTCGAATAGGGTACGTATCTCATTTATTTTGTGAAGGGCCCTGGGACACACATAGTCGCATTATTTTATGAAGGTAGCTTAATACCTATAACTGTTTCCAGTTTCTTTCGAAGGGTCCCTGTATTTTGAACCTATCGATGTGTAAGTTGTACTTTTAACCTAACTTGAATTTTAAAAAAAGGTAAGGTGTAAATTATCTGATTTTAGGAAGGGATCTTATGCATAATTGGATTTTTGTAAAGGGCGCATTTTTATTCTAAAGGGGATCGGATCACTATTTTTAATTCACTATGCA
The DNA here is from genome assembly GCA_963931845.1 of Maratus michaelseni. Taxonomy (NCBI): domain Eukaryota; kingdom Metazoa; phylum Arthropoda; class Arachnida; order Araneae; family Salticidae; genus Maratus; species Maratus michaelseni. Next base: position 208,212,988 of record OZ007599.1, on the reverse strand, counting down.
CTCGATGGTAAAATTATACTTTGTTCGCATACCATTTCGATAATGTTAGAAAGTGATTCATGAATTATGCCGCTATGCCTGATTTTACATACTTGTTTATTTACATATACGTTAAAATTCTTTTTATAGTACTCTATACTTTTGGAAGTGTGTATTGTTAGTCTATCGAAGGGCCCCTCTGGGTAAAAAAAGTGGAGAGGGGAAGGGGCAGGGGGAGCTATTAAATTGAATACAGTATAATTCATACGGGACCCTATATTTTTTACCACAACCTGTATCATATTCATTAAAACGCGCCTGTTTGCCCCAGAAATGTTTAAGTACGCCCATTAAAATGAATGAATGACCCTTTTTAATCACTAGCATCTACCATTCTACTGCACATGCAAACTGCGTACTCTCGTTGAGGGAAAAAAAAAATCTCGCCAAAATTTCTTAAGTTCTCCAATTAAAATTAATTAATGTCCCTTTTTAATTAAATCATTATTGACTTTTAAAATTCACCTGTAATATACTCTAACATGTATAACAAATAGCCTACTCTCGTTGAAAAAATATTTGCTTCGAAAAATGTCTAAGTTCCCCAATTAAAATTAATCACCATTTTTAATTAAACCATTATTGACTTTTAAAATTCTCCTCTAACATGTATATCGAATACTTTACTCTCGTTGAAAAAAAAAATCGCGCGAAAATTCTTAAGTCCTGCAATTAAAATTAATTAATTACTATTTTTAATTACTATTTTTAATTAATTAATCATTCACTTCTACTGCATACACTCCTATTCAAACTGCATACTCTCGTTGAAAAAAAAATTGCTTCGAAAAATTTCTAAGTTCCCCAATTAAAATTAATTAATATTTTTAATTAATCATTCACTTCTACTGCACTCATATTCAAACTGCATACTCTCGTTGAAAAAAAAAATTGCTTCGAAAAATTTCTAAGTTCCCCAATTAAAATTAATTAATATTTTTAATTAATCATTCACTTCTACTGCACTCATATTCAAACTGCATACTCTCGTTGAAAAAAAAAATTGCTTCGAAAAATTTCTAAGTTCTCCAATTAAAATTAATTAAATTTCTAATTCGCTAAAATAAATCCCTTGAAACACACCTCGTATTCTAGTAGAAAATTCTCCGCGAAAAAAAAAAATTGCTTCGAAAAATTTCTAAGTCTCGCAATTAAAATTAATTAACACTAATCCTTAATTAATCCCTTTATCTTAGGTGGTGGAGGAGGGCACTTTGAGAGGAGGAGGGCACTTCGGGAGGAGGAGAGCACTTTGGGAGGAGGTGTGAGGAGCACTTCGGGAGGAGGAGGAGGGCACTTCGGGAGGAGGAGCCCTCCTCCCTCCTCCGGCTCCAAGCTCCTCCTGAGGTCGGACTGTCTTTTCTTCTCTACTCTGGGAGAATCTTTCAATGCCCAAAACCGCGGGAGCTATAAATGATGAATTTTAAGGAATCTTACGGCGATTGAAAAGCCTTAGATTTATCTATACATACTAAATTGGCAGTGTCTGCCTGCGTATTTTAGAAAAACACATATTTCTAAGTTCATTCGACTATTTAGACGACGCATACTCAAAAGTAAAAATAAGTTTTTAAAAAATCTCTTTGTTTGTCTCAAATACGCTCAGGAACGGCTGAATAACGAACAGTTATAGAATGTTTCTGGCCACAATTTTCATTTTGTCGCATTCCGATACCTAAAATAGTTTTTGAGAAAACAGGGAAAAAACAGGAGAATAAATCAATTAACAAATCTTTCAATACTGGAAAACTCGGGAACTGACTGATCAACTTTAAGGAATCTTCCGGCGATTGAAATATCTAATTAATATTTATTAAAGATAATTAAATTTTTAGCTTATGACTTATGAATTTAAATTTAAAAAGTGGATTGGTAAGTATAAGGAGCCAATATTCCCTGACCGGGACCAAAGCCAAGATTTGCATCAGTGATAGGCAAAGAAATTATCACCTAAAAGATAGCATCATATGTTTGCATCATAAAAAAAAAAAATCTGGTTACAACAATATATTTAATTTTGAACCAAACCAAGCTATCTAAAATATGCCAATTGGCTGCAGACACGATTACGGAATATCTATAAATGATAATAATTTTATGTTGATCTGATTTTTTTCTTTCAACTTATTCGTTTGGAAACCGACCAGGGAAGCAGGCGAAGCTTCACTAGTCACTAAATATAATTTTATTGTAGTGAACACATTTGGGAAAACAGATATTAATTGTTTGACATTCCTATATTTACCAGCATATTGACAATATTTTATTCCTACATTTATAATAAATTCAGAGAAATGTTTCATTTATATTCTTAAACTTTCATCAAGATCCTCATTTTAAAATTTTAAGCAATTTTCTAAGGAAACTTCATCTATGGCAGGCATGTCAAACACGTGGCCCGAGAGCCACGACTAGCCCGCCGACAACTTATATGTGGCTCGTGTAGCTATTGACATTTTACCTGCAATTTATTTGTTAGAAAACGCATACTGAAAATACACTTTGCACGAGCATGCTTGCACCAACTTTAGAAATGACAAACGTAAGAAAGATGTGTATATAATTGTTACCAGTTTTGTGGGCTTTTGTTTAATTCAGAATGCTGCCATTATTTTTGAATAGTAATTTTTGACTTATTTATTCTTTTATTAAATAAGGGAAGTATTTCTCTTCAGAAATCCGTAGCATTCTGCTTTAAAAAAACATCTCGTTCATATGGCAACAGTGATGTATATAGACAGATATAACTCAATTTTAAATTTTAGTACAAAAACATTGTGAATACACAGATAACCACACGGAACGTAGCAAATCTAGGGACCTTGAGTCTGAAAATTTAAAGATTTGTAAGATTTTAAAATTATTTTACTTACATTTTTATTTGTTTTATGTTGAAACTAATATTTACTTATCTCTCTTTGATTTTACACCACTTTACAAAATAATATGATGTATTTACTAAATACTAAGAAATGTATTGTTAAAAAAAAAATCGGCGTTAATAAAGAACAGTTAAAGTTTAGTCGAACATAAGCATTTTGGATTTAAGCTCTTTAATTATTTTCATCACATAGGTTAGGAAGTGTGTGTGATATTTCTGGAATCCTGCTTGATCTTTCTTTCCCTTCATTCATTTTTCATTGATATACACACATTTTATTGACATACTCTCAGACATCTCGGGATTTATAAATATATATATATGTTAAAGCTCTTTGGAAATTATGAATAAATATGATAAACTGAAGTTGAACATCGCATGTTTTTTTAAGGGTGATTTACAATACAACTACATTCAAATGAAAACTGAAATTTTATGTTTGATATGTAGACACTGTTGGAGTTTGGAAAGAATGTAACATGAAGAGGTGCTACAGCACAAAGTATAATGAAAACTCAGAAAACTCACTCTGTCAGAATTAAAACTGATACTTCTTAATAGATAATCAAAGTGCTTTTAACAAGCCTATCGAAGAAAATACATTTGCTTTAAAAAACTAATTATTGACTTTATTACATTAAATGTCCCGCGAGTCGAAATCGTTCGATATGTAATTGAAGAAATGATGTCTATATCAATTAAAAAAATCTGAGAATACTATAAGCATAATTATTATTGCTAAAAAGATTTATATATAGCGGATAGATTTATAAAAGCCGGATATTGTGCTTTAAAACTAATTGTGCTTATAAACTTATATTTGTACACACATGCTTAATCATAGACAGGGCTCGGAAGTAGAGCGCTACAAGTACCGAAACTACAGTAGCCGCTACTTTTTCCAGTAGTTTGTAGTGTAGCGCGCTACATTAAAAAAAGTGTAGTGTAGCGAGTAGCGCGATACAAAATATCAGTAGTTTGTAGCGAGCATCGACGCTACTTTTGACGCTACTTTAGGAGGGAGAAAAAAAGTGCCAATCTTCAAATTACGTGATCATCATAAGTCGTTTCTTTTTATTTTGTGCGAAATATGTTCTCTGCAACAATTTGCGAACGTAGCGACAAATCTCAGTTGCAGTAGTTACAACGTAAAGTTTCAGCATGCCCATGATCTAATATTTCCTGGATTTTCTGATGAAACCACAAAGTACTCACTTATCAAAAAAAATAATTTTCTTGCTGGGAACTCTTTGTCTTCTTACCCATTATTAGATCTTGTGTTATAATGTGGTAATGCTTCTTTTGAGATTAATATAATAGAATGACAGACAAAATAAAATAGTATAGAACTGCCCTGGCCGGCATATAATGAATATTTTGAATTTATAGAACAACAAGAAAGTGGTAATTATTCTGTAACAAGTAAACTTTGTACAATTAATATGAATTTATCGGTATCAAAATCATCTGCTTACAACTTGAAGTGAAACATAGAGGTGAGTTAGCATTTTCTTTAATAATAATAATTACTGGATCGCATCTCGCACTGAATATCTAAATCGTTATTCACTAAAATTCATAAATCATTAAAAAGAGTATTTTCGAATTAAGATCCCTGGTTCAGAAAATAATCTTATCGAACCGTTTATTATCACAAAAAAATATTTTATTAATACGTCTTTTGATCATTGTGAAATATTTGTCCAATATATGCATACAAATTAATTTATTCCATATTTCCTTTTGAAGATTCCAATAGATAAAACAAAGGTGGTTGGAAATAAAAATATATTATTTTAAAAAATGCCTAAGAATGCTTAATTTGATTTTTATGGCTATTTATTTTTACTTTAGCTGCACAAGTTTTTTATCTCTAAAATAATTTATTTATAATGTTTTATATTTGATTTGATATTGGATAGCTTGGTGTTTTAATGAAATGTCTTTATCTTTGTCTCCAGAATGAATCTAAAGCCCAGTATGTGGAAATTCGGGTTTTCAAAGGGAAACAAACAAAAAGCGATAGAAAAAAAAAAAGAAAAGCTAGGTTTTAATTTATGCAAGTCTGTATGAGCTTGTTCAATTTTTAAATTACTTTCAGGAACTATATTTAAATTACTATACATAAAGACGTTTTCCACTATTCTTTATTTTATTTAATTTTTTGGTAAAGACAAAAGATTTTTCAGAAAACACTGTCAAAGTCGGCGTTTTCAACCGAATTTCCGATGCGCAGCAGGGGAAAGAGAAAAAAACGTGACACGAATCGCTTATAACCCGATAAGTAATTTATTTATCAAAAGACGAAAAACTCATTTCGATTTCAAATCGCTTCAATAGTCAGACCTGCCAATTTTATGCCTTTGTGTTTAAAAATGAGTCAGATAATGTACCAGAAAGTTTCGCGTTGCTCAGTAAGGAATTTGAGAACCACCTTAAGCGCTACTGGGTTATATCACTATCATAACTTTGTAAGATTATTACAATTTTGTTTTCAAATTTCCTCTTTTTAACACTTTTCAACATAATTAAAAAGTGTCTATGAATTATCTTTGTCTGTCTGTCCATGCTCTAACTCTCGTAAATATACTCAAATTGCCATGAAAGTTTTATATGTTATTGAAGTTTACCATTGAATGTTCAGTATTGAAAATGAAGTGTGTAGCATTTATTTCTCGCTTACAAGGACATTCAAAAGAATTCTGTTACATTATGGTGTATAGGTAAAAATCGTTTGCGGTGTATTTAATTAGCGATGATAACTAAAGTAGCGAAAAGTAGCGAAGTAGTGACTACTTTTGAAAAGTAGTTTGTAGTCGCTACTTTTTAAAACAAGTAGTTGTAGTTGTAGTTAACTACATTTTTCATAAAGTAGTTGTAGTTGTAGTTCGCTACAAACAAAAAGTAGTTTTTCCGACCCCTGATTATAGACAATCTAGAAAATATCTTGGAAATATGGGTAGTGAAGATAAACTGATCTACCTTCTTTTACAGATATTTGACACGGCTTTTCATCATAAACATTTGTGAATTGCGAGCTATTAAACAGGGTTATAATTTTCATTTTAAATCGACAAATTATGAGTGGGGATTGTTCAGACGACCAATAGACAAAGTGCTTGGAGTTTTCATTTTAAATTACAAAACACCTGAGTAAACTTTAACTTTAAAGCAACTTTTATAATACTATCTTGTTAATTAATAGTATTAGCGTTTTCAAATACAATTTATTAGTTTGATTAAAATAATTTTCAAAAAGAAAATGTATTTCATTTCAAAGTGTATTTTCATTTTAAATGTTGCCAGGCATTATTACAATGATTATCAAACTAGAAATTTTTAGGATATACTAAATATATATTAAAAATGAATTAAAAAGCAAATTTTTGAATTTTAAGAAATAGGAAAATCAGTTTAATCTATTTACTTCACCTCTAATGATTGATGGTAAAATTATTCTTCAGAATTTATTACTGCAGTTAATCAAATTTCCGTGCGATTCCACATTAGAGTGAAAATGTATATGGGTTTTACAAATTTATGTAATTATTCATCAATCGACCTATTTTTTAAAGTATAGTATGCAAATAGACATATTTTATAGCTATGTTGTGTGCGCACTTTTATACGACACATTTGCGTAGCTGACAACTTTTTTTTTCAAGTCAAATAAATATAATTTGAACCAGAAAATGTATTTAGTAAATAAATTTTCAAAACAGTTTTTTTTTTAAAAGAAAAATACGAAAAATTGACAGTTATGCCTTTGCTAAAGATTAACAGACCAGCGTGTACATTAAATTTTTAAGACAAATATAATTTAAAAAATCAAATTAAATTAAATTTTATAGATTTGTTTGATGAAAAGTAATTTTGAGTATTTTTTCGTAAAATAAGATAAATTAAACTATGTATAATAATAACTTTGGAACTTTGCGTGAATAGTTACTCACATGGCTGTGTTTTGTACGTACAAATTTTATTCTGTGCACTGGTAATAATATTATCTTCTTATTTTATGTGGCCCGCGGCTTTATATGTATAATGCATAATTTGTCCCGCGGCGCTAAACGAGTTTGACATGCCTGATCTATGGTATGTGAGGGTATGCTTACAATCAGAAAAATAAATTCTTCATCATATGGAAATCCGTTTACGTCAATATAATTATTTTTAAAAAAATCGAAATTTTAATTTTTATATGGTACCTAGGTCATAAATGTTATTGAAGAAAAATTTCTCCATACAAGTAAAACAGTAAAAATGGTACTTTTATCTGACCAAAACTTACAGAGTTTTGATACTTTGAATTTTATTAATTTTCGTTGCTTTCTCACACTAAAAACGTAATGCGAATTTTTACTCATCTTTAATTTCTTAGTAAACGAATCCAGTTCGAATGTTTTGTTGTGATTGCGAGGCAGAAGCGGGAATTAGAATAATGACGTTTCTCCTCTTTTGGTCTCGGGCAAAAGAGGATAAAAGAGCGTTATATTGTATTGCGAAGCTTTGGAAACACAAAAGGGAAAAAGTGGAGGATAGACACTTGAAACCCGACTTTATTCTCGTCATTTCAGAGTTATTGTCTTTTTAGAAGAAAAGTTTTTTTTTTTTAACTTTTTTTTTTAGAAATTAAGTTTATATTTAAACAAAACTTTGATACAACTTAAGCCATTGTGGAGGGCCCCTGAGTTAATGATGGGCTGGGGCGAGGGGATGCAACTCCAGTAGCCCCCATCCTTAAACCAGGCCTGACGGCATGAATGCATCAACAAATTTCTGCTCTTCCTGCAGTATGCATGATAGAGAAAAATATTACCCCGTGATATAATAAAATATTTTACGAAACGTAAAATTTGATTGCAATACCAAATGACAATGTATTAATTTTAAGAATATATGGCTGAAGAAATATTTCCCTTTATTTATTATTATTATTATTATTATTGACAATAATCTAGAGATTTTTAGCAGACACTTTTGTTTTGCTTAATGACGCCCTTTCCTCCAACGTTAGCCTAAGGCAGATGCATTTAAAAGTGAGCAGAATCCCCATTTGAATTTTGACGAGTCTTTAATTTTGATGACTTATTATTCTTATTTCTTTTGTAAGTTATTAATTAAAACAAATAGAAATATCGGAAAGAAATTTTATTGAGGTGAATGAAAAAAAATTCTTTTATGTAACAGTTTATTATTTAAAAATGTATTGTGGATTGAGCTTTCTAAAACAGTTTATGTTTTAATAAATTTATCTACTGTTAAAGAGCGCAATAATCTGATTTCAGTAAATTGAGTATGCCATTTAGTAAAGTAAATCACCATAGCTATTCTTCAAATAAGGGAGATCAATTGCAGATGAAATGATTTTCTAAATAATAATAATAATAATATGTTCATTTGCATTTTGCAAAGCCTAAGAAGTTTAACTTTCGAGAAAAATGAGTAATAATAATTAAAGAGTAATTCCCCGATAAGTGCCTTGTCTGATTAAAAAAAAAAAAAACTTTTTTGCCTAAGATAATCTAAATATTCTATAATACGCATTTCTAAATGACACAACACAGAAGGCTAACAAACTTCCAATGTAATGTCATACTCATGAACTTCTTCATCTAATAGTTCATCTAATAGTTAAGTCTTTAGTGAGGAAGGTAACAATAATTCTTAAATTGAGTTTTGAGAGATAGATGGCAGAAACGTCTGCAAGAAACTGGGCAAATTATTATTATTATTATTATTACTATTATTACTGGTTTTATTTGAGAAATTCTGCGAAATGTCTAAGTAATTATCAATAATTGTTATTTTTTGTGAGGTGAAAAATTGACTTTACAAAAGTGAGAATGAAACAAAAAACCCATACTAATCATCGTATTTTAAGGTATCACTGTATACTAGAATTTACTTAAAAGTTTAACCAAAGCATCCTGCATGATGCTCTGGGTCAGCTTTCAGTTTGAAGAACCTTAAAGAAATAGGATAACGACTATTTTTTTTTTTTATCCGACCTTCCACAACTCTCTGTGCCAATAGTCACGTAATGGTTAATATGCTTACATTTTTAGAAAATAACTGCACATCTAGTCTCGCAGTGGCGCAGACAGTTAAGCTCGGTTCCCGTAAGATCACCGAAAGCCAAACAGCATCGACCAAGGTCAGGGAGGGTGACAACCTCTCTTGACTGCCGCTGCTGTGGGACCGTGTACGTTAATGGGAGCTGGTGCACGTAAAATCTGTTCGTGGTTCCAATGTCCTCCAAGTTTAGTATAAGCGTTACCTCTGGGGGTGCCAATCCAGGTGCATGTCTCTCATCTGGAATCGGTTCAAAATTATGAGACTAGCTCTAGAAGTTCAACCTTTCTTGAGGCTCTGGCATCCCTTCTTTCAGAGAAGTGCCTTGGCACTTTCTCTGATTTGCCAACAACAACAACAACTGCACAAATGCGAATGTTTGGTGGTCGCAAGTTCAATACTAGGTAAAGCCAACTCTTACTCGAAAAATCATTTATATACACAAAATATTATATACAGATTTGGTATTTACGTTGGGGAATTAAAATGATTGGACAGCCTATCAAAAATTGGGCAGGAGTTCGGATTTCAATCTCATTAGGATCAGATGATAAAGGTAGAAAATGGCAGGAATTTAAAATTTCTTCTATTTCTGTTAAAGTCCGAAATTCTTGGAGTGTGACTTGGGAACTGCCTAATAGTGCTATTACACGGGATAATTTGAGGCGACAAAAATTTCCGTGACTCGTCAGTTTTCCAAGTATTTTAGTGGCTTTTCCGGACAAGGCTTTTCCCTCATCAGATTTCCAGGCATTTGAATGGCTGTTCCACGCGATATGGGTCCGTATAAATTTCGATGCCACACTACTGGCGATAAAATTGCTCCGACAATAAAAAGTTACTTGTTTTTCAAGCAACTCCTTTGAAGCCATGGGTTTAACATGGTGTCGCCCGAAAGAAGCGGAAACTTTGACGCCTCGTGTAATAACACTTTAAGGTTCTTTTAAGCTGGTACGTAAATGCTCCACCCCAGCTTCCCATAATCGATCAAAATTGAGTGACCGAGGAGGGATGAATTTTCATTTAATTCCTCAGAGGCCAAATAATTAGTCAATGCTTTGTCAGGTTTAGATACCATGGCGTATAATTTTTTTGAATTCAGCATTTTTACCTACAAAAGTAGCATTATCTATCATGATAGTTGAGTTTCTACCTCTTCTGGCAACTAATTTTTAAGGGTGGGAATGACTAGTTCAGATTTTAAATATGTTATTATATCTAAATGGATTGCCTTTGTGGCAAGATAAACAAATAATGCTACATAATTTTACTATAATTTACCTTTCTTTGATTTTTGTACTTAATGAGAAAAAGACCACAGTCAATTCCATATTTTGACCATATTTATTGTTTTGCCTGTTTGGTATACGTTTTCGTGACGCGTTTCACGGCTTTCTTATCTAGGAAGCGTTGTTTGAACGCGAGTTATACTTGCACTTGACCGATTTATTTTAATCTATGTTAGTGAACGTTTAGATTCTACTCATTTAGTTCACTGTTGACTTTTGTCGTTATATCTCTTAATGTTTACTGATTAAATTATACCAGCTGGGAAGACCGTCTACGCTCGGTTAAATTTAGCTTTGTGTTCAACTAAGCCTTGTGTTAAATATAACAATAAATTAAGTGCATACTGCTCTGAACTACCAGAATCATGCTTTCTGTTGCATTGTGAATTATTAGTTGAATCATCTATCTAGGCTCCTATTGAGAATTTCTTAAAAATTCCTTCAGTCCTAAAACCAATTTTTTCACCTAAAGTCGTCAAAATTTTGACAAATATCGCCAAAATTGACAAAATTTTTTCATTTGGCGCCAAGCATATGTTTTTGGTAATTTTGAAAGTAAATTTTCCCGCCAAATTTCGCCAATGTTGCCAACTTTGCGACTTCCTTTACTGTCAACTGTTCAACAACGTAATAACGGTTTCAATCTTCATTCACATTGGAATTCAGTGACCTGTAGTGACCGCAAAATGACCCATTAATCAAATTTTTTTGAATATGTGACTTAGCACAAAAGTCTCGTAATTCAATACGGTAGGATAAAAAATTTAGTCAAAATCGTTAGAGCAGTTTTTTAGATAAAATTAGCTTGACGCCATAGTGACCTAAAAATAACCCACTAATCGAAATTTAAACATGTGACTTAACCAAATGTTCTTCTCGCAATCCAAAATTGGTAGGATATAAAATTTAGTCAAAATTGCTTGAGCCTTTTTTTAAAAATATATTTTGCTTGACCCCCATAATGACTCAAAATGACCCACAAATTGAATTTTCTCGAACATGTAATCTAGTCCAATGGTCTTCTCGTGCTCGAAAACGGTAGAATATAAAAAAATTGTCAAAATCCTTTCAGCCGTTTTTTACATAAAATTAGATTGGCCCTGACCCATAGTGACCCACAATGACCCATTAATGGATTTTTTTTCGATATGTGACCTAGCCCAATGGTCTTCTCGTGCCCGAAAACGATATGATACAAAATTTAGTCAAAATTGTTACAACAATTTTTTAGATAAAATTAGCTTGACCCGTAGTGACACAAAAACGATCTACTAATCGAATTTTCTCGAACATGTGACTTTCTTCAAATGGTCTTCTCATAATCCAAAATGGTAAACAACAAAATTTCGTGAAAATCGATTCTGCCGTTTTATATATAAAATTAGCTTGACCCTGACCAATAGTGACCCAAAATGACCTACTAATAGCGCAATGGTCTTCTCGTGCCCGAAAACGATAAGATACAAAATTTAGCCAAAATCGTTAGAGCCAATTTTTAGCTAAAATTAGCTTGACTCGTAATGACCCAAAAATGACCCACTTATTGAATTTTCTCGAACATGTGACCTAGCCTAATGATCTTCTCGTACTCGAAAACGGTAGGATATAAAATTTAGTCAAAATCGCTTGAGCCGTTGTTTAGATATATTTAGCTTGACCCTGACCCACAGTGACCCAAAATGACCCACAAATCGAATTTTCTCAAACATGTGACCTAGCCAATGGATTTCTCGTGCCTGAAATTTGTAAAATAGAAAATTTCGTCAAAATCGTTAAGGCCGATTTTAAGATAAAATTTGCATACACGGACACACACAATTTTTGCTCGTATTATAATATATGATTAAAAATGGCTTGCGACTTAAATATGCTGAAAATATCCTAAGAGGAAATTTTTTTTTTTTTTTTTTTTTTTTTTTTAATCAAAGTATCAGCATTTTCTAACATAGTCGAGGACTTTGACTATGCGACAACATCACATTCTTCTAGCAAAGATTTGTATGCTACAGAACCTAAGATTGCTAAGGGATACTGTTCTATATATATGAGGTGATTTAAAAGGTAAATTTGAATGGGTATTGTGTAAAATAGCATTATCGTTACTGAGAAAGGCATGTGAAAATTAGATCTAGTTCTAAAAATTATATATCCCGAGAAACATAAAATTTATTTAAAATAAAATTATATTTTGCATTTGAATTTACTTTTCATTTTTCTGAAGTTCTAAAATATATATATTTTTAATATATATGCAAGCAGAATCAATGCCTTATGAAATTACTTTTTTCAAACAACAGTGAATAAACTAGCTTGTTAACAATAAAATAAATAAATAAAAAAATAAAAAATACAAGACTATCTCATAGCAAACAGAAAATGTTTTATGTCATGCAATATTTTGTTAGAGCTTTCTTAATTGTGAACACGCACGATAAACAATCAGTTTGTTTTACATATAGTGGAAAAAAACAATAAAAAAAACACATAGTTTGTTTAGGGGATAACGATAGCAATTACTTGTACATGCTCAAAACAATTAGGGGAGCACACGGGTTTAAAGAAATTACGCAACTACTTACACCGAGAAGTAACGTAAAATAAAACATACATAACTTCAATTGTAGTAGAAAACTGAAGAAAAAACTTCATATGCAAATCAAAGTTCATGACGTCAAAAACCAGAAAAAGGAGATAAGTGCAGAAATCGGAATTACACAGAAACGTCTGTTTCACTGTCTCAGTTGTGAAATTAAATTGCTCAGCTTTTGTTTTGTGAAAAAGTGACTTGAAAATGTCACAACAACGTGATTTACAGGAATCCATGGCTTGGAGTATTATTGATAGACTTGAATCCGGGCAAACACAACGAAGTGTAGCGGACGCTGTTGGAGTCGCAAAAAGTGTCATTGCAAAGCTGTGGAATCGATTCCAAGAAACAGGGAATATTAAACGTCGACCAGTGCAAAGTCACCCATGTTTTGCCACAGCAACTGAGGACCGATATATCCTGTTAACAGCTCATCCAGACAGAATAGACAATGCTACTCAGCTGCAAAGACAGTTGCTCTTGGCAACAGGACGAAGGGTGTCCAGCCAAACACTCCGAAATAGGCTTCATCAAGGTGATCTCTATGCACGTGCGTAGGCCAATGGTCTGTATTCCGTTGACCACAAGTCACCGTGAGGCCCGAAGAAGTTGGGCTGCTAAACATCGAGATTGGAGGCAACGTGATTGGAGTCAAGTGCTGCTTACAGACAATACCCGATTCTAGAGTGTGACACCCGACGTGTTTTGGTATGGAGGGAAAAGGGCACACGAAATAATTCCACATTCGTTCGTGAAAGATCACATTACAAACGAGGTGGGTTGATGGTATGGGCTGGAATCAGCATAGGTGGACGTACGGACCAGAATATCATTAGGAATGGCACTTTGACAGCCCAAAGGTATGCAGAAGAGATACTGAGACCTCATGACGTACTTTACGCTGCAGCCAGTGTTGATTCCTTCATTTTTATGCATGATAATGCCAGACCGCATACAGCTTGTCTTGTGGAGAACATGCTTGAAGCTGAAATAATACAGCGTATGGAATGGCCAGCATGCTGCTGACCTGAATCTGATAAAACATGCTTGGGACACACTCGGACTACGCACTGCAGTGAGACCAAGGTCTCACTGTCCGGTACTTGGCGATTACAATTCTTGAGGAGTGGAACAGTATTCGCCAAAGTCTTATCGATAACTTCATCGCATACAAGGAAAACAGATGTGCAGCAGTCTTAGCTGTTTGAGGGGATCACACGCCATATTAAAAATCTTGCATCATTTCTAAACAATACTTTTTTTGTCATTTACATGTAACCAAATTGTTGCCCTAAACCATCTTTCCATCGTTTCAACGAATTAAAGCTCCCTTACAAATATTTTTTTCGTCTTTTTTTTCTGTATTGCGCATTGATACACGTGTACTCTCCATTCTATGCCTATGCATGGCTGTCTCGCACGGTTCTCTTCATTTCTTTGCTTGCTCCCCTAATTTTCTTGAGAAGCTTTAAAAGAAGAATTCTTTTAAAGATTGTACTTAAAATTCAATCGAGAAAATTTAAGAACTGCCTTAAATCACAACTAATTCCTTCACCAGTTTAACATGAGAAATAATATTAATCAAAAAGCATAAAGTCTTGCGAAACAATTGAAGATGTATATATAGAAACTTTAATTTGCTTGCATATAGAATTATTTTTGACATGGATATAGAAGAAAAATTAAATTTAAAAGTGTTAGGGAAAAGGAGGTGGTGAATATTTCAGATATCTGGATTGTAATTAAAAATGGATGTTAGTTGAAATTGTAATGTTTTATAAAGAATTTCAAATGGCTAATTGATGTGTCGAAATGTTACAAGTTATTCATTTATTTTCTTCGTAATACATATATTTTCATTGCTAATATGATATTTATTATTCATTAAATTTGCGGCTAGGTTAAATCCTTCACCAGTTTAACGCTGTAAAAAGATATTAATTTTCAATACTTAAAAGTATAATAATTATAAAAAGTACGACTAGCAAGTGAAGTTTAGCTAAAAAAGGTGTAGTATTTCTTGGAATGTATTGTAATTTGCAAATAGTTGAGTTATATAAACTAGATTATTTTTGATAAAAAAAATATTATACTTGTTAAACTGTAAATGGACCTGTTATGTAAGAAATTATCTATACAACTTTAAAGTTAGTATTCATATTCGGGGCTCAGACCAGTGGTTAGCATGTTAGCCATAAAATGAGAAGTTTGAACCGTAGTTCGGGAGTTCGAAACCTACACGAACGATTTCCGTCCAAAAGCTCTTTGACATATATCGCAGTATAACTTTTCATTCAAATGTGTCTTCATATGCTGATTCAAGTTGGAAGTAAATGAAAAAGTCTTTTCACAGGTAAAAAAAAAAATATTCTTTTTTACGAACTACTCTAATTCTTCAGTAATGTTCTTCACAAGTTTTAACATGAGGAGGGATATAGCATTAGTAAACAAGGATTGCGAAAAAATTAGATTAATAACTACTTTAAAAGTATATATATACATTCGTTTATAGTATATATATATACATTCGTTTAAAGTATATATATACATTCGAATTACTCCTCACTCCTCCTGTTGGAATGGAACTCTCACAAATCTACTACTAACATATTATACAGTTTCTGTCAAATAAAGTTGTTCGTTGTTTTCCAATTCAATACGTAATATATGCTGTATGCACAAATAACCCAGTAGGAGCTAAGCGAAGTGACTCAACAGAAAGTGCACTTTTGAAAATTTACCTTGCTCCCTTTTTAAAAATAAATGCTAACATTACTTATGGATTTTCATTTCAAACTCTTCTTTAAAATTAGATGCTTTAAAGTGTGGATCTTCAACCTTTCACGCTGAAGGGCCACATCAATAAATTCTTAGAGTTCGAAGATACTTTTACTTTCGGAACCTGTTTCGAAAGTGAAAGTATCTTCGTAAAAAAATCCGCAAATAATATCGAAAAAGTAAAAAAAAAAAAAAAAAAAAAAAAAAACGACGGGTTTAGAGATCGATCTCAGCTATCCAATGCAAAATGAAACCGTTTAAAAATATTGGAATGCAAACAAGATATTAGAAAATAATTGCCCCATAGGATTAACATTAGTGAGCAGGTGTTTTCGCGTGAGGAGTGAGGACCCTTAAGATGAAACAACAAGATCGCTTTTCCTTTCAATTCTTTTCAATTAGTTTTTTAACGCATTTAAAACAGCCTAAAATAGTTTAAAATATCAATGCCTCCCTTCAAAAAATTTAATTTATTAATGTGTTTGTTCTTTTAAACATTTAATAAATTAGGAAGGTGTGATTCCCTTTGCATCTCCCTTGAAAATAAAAAGTAAAAAGACTTGAAAAAAAAAATGTGTGTCTGTGTGTGGGGGGGGGGGGGGGGGGGGGCGTTAGAAGCCGTCCGCCCTCGACTACACTACTGGATAAATATATAAAGACGAGCAAGGAAGACCGAGCTATGCTCGGTCAAAATTAGCTTTCAGTTCAAATATCATGACCCATGACCAAAATGGCCCACTAATCAAATTTTTTTGAACATGTGACCAAGTCCAATTCTCTTCTCGTGCCCGAAACCCGTAGGATATAAAATTTATTCAAAATAGTGTGAGCCGTTTTTTAGATAAAAATTGCTTGACCCACACTGACCCAAAAATGACCCACTAATCGGATTTTTCCGAGCATGTGACCTAGCCAAATGATTTTCTCGTGCCCAACAACCGTAGGATACAAAATTTAGTTAAAATCGTCTGAGCCGTTTTTAAGATAAAAATAGCTTGACCCATAATGACTCATGAACCAAATGACCCACTAATCGAAATTTATCTAACATGTGACCTAGTCCAGTAGTCTTCGTATTCCCTAAAACTGTAGGATACTAAATTAAGTTCAAATACCGACAGATGGCGCAACTGAGTGTGAAATGTAATGTGTACTACAAGAACAAAGAATTAAGTCGTCAAACTGGATGGCACACCTAATATATTGGAAAATGCCACAGTGAATGTGGTTACTGTTTCGCACGGCGGTGCCGATCGTGTTTAGGTTCCACATGGCCATTGTGCTGGAGGATACAATCCAGGCGGTGCACGACGTGCTCAACTGCGGAATGTAACGCATCAGGAGTGATGTTTCGCATATATTGTGATATGCGGTAAAATCATTGAAGTTTGCGACAACTCCACGGTACACAATAGTACACATTACATTTCACACTCAAAAGCGCCATCTGTCGGTGATTATTGCGATTAATTTTTTTATTGTTCCATTCTTCTTCCCCCTTCTTGAATAGTAAGTGTACCGATTTTGGTTTCATTCCGGTTATTCCTTCAAGGTTCAGACAGCTCCAAATTGAGATACTTATATTATAACCACTCGGTATATCTTTTCAAACGAAACGAAGATTAACAAAATTGGCGCCCCCATACCAACCAAAGTCGGAACATCGTTTTAAAAATATTGGATTGAGAACTTCTTTTTAAGTTGGTTAAAAATATATATAAAAATACCTTTTTCTTTCATCTTTTTTACTGTCTGAGCCTTCATTGCCGTCATGTTGTTTCTCTTCATTCCTGTTGTGCTTAATTTTTGGTCTTGCACCTGTTGCACTCATTTTTCAACCTGTTCACACCTCAACCAACTAAAAAAGGGATTTAAAAAATTAAAAATAAAAACTTCAATATTCTTGAAACGAAGTGTTAATAAATGCTTTAAATCTGTTATCACTATTTTTAAAAAGAAATTTTCACTTTATATAATAATAGAATTTATGTCATTAAATAATGTGAGTAATTACTTTTTAGAAATAGCGGAGTGAGAGCACTTTTCGCAAAAAGTAGTGAGTACCATAGATTTAAATTAATAAAAAAATTTGACAATAATCATAAAATTCTAGAATTGAAAAAATATTGAAAAAAAAAATTAATGAACAATAATAAAAACAATTCATAACTGTCATAACTGTCTACATAATAATTATTTTTAGCAATTCAAATTCATTTTTGTTGTTTAATATGTTTTTTTATAATATAGTTTAATTATATAGATACAATTTAAACTATGAATTTTTGCATGTTTATATACAATGGCCTCCAAAAGTTAAGGTACAACCGGTCTTTTGTGTCTAATTAGAAAACAAATGAAGATAAAAACATGAAATTTAGAAGAATTGGGCTTTAAACACTTATTTATCGAATTTTACTTAATTTTAGCATCAAGCATGATGTACAAATAAAAAATTGCATTTTTTGCAAAAGTCGGTTGTTTGATAAAAAAAAAAAAAAGTAAATAACAGTTTCTTGTGAAAAACAATTAAATAAATGGATTTTAATAAGGCATGTGTCCGGTCCTATTTGTAATGCTTTTGTGGCATCGACTTTCCGTACTGTCAATTAAGTTGTCAGACACTGGAAAGGAAAACAACTCCCATACGTGGAGCAACGCTTGTTCCAGCTCATTTAACGAATTTGGAGGAGGACTTACGGCAGTCACCTGTCTGCTGAGATAGTCCCAAAGATGCTCTATAGGATCAAGGTCCGAAGATTGTACTGGCCATTCCATTAGCTCCAAACCTTGATCCTCTAGATATTCATCAACGACTCTAGCTCAATTCTATCGGGCATTATCAACAATTCAGATTAATTCATCACCAATAGCACCACCATACGATGTCACAAACGGAGCAAGGCTCTCGTCCCGAAATTTCACAGCAGTCAGAATTCTTCCATGACACACATGGAAGTTACTGTGACTAAAAGAGAGATTCCAGCCCAAACCATGATTCCACCTCTTCTATAACTGTGTCTTTCAACAATGTAATATAGGTAGAATTTGATGCCTTGTTCTCTCGAGATCAGCACACGAACTGAATCACTCTCCAAAGCAAACCGGGACTCATCTATGAAGAGTATGGAAGCCTATTGTTGTGTGATCCAGGTTACGTGCTCTCTTGGCCAACATAAGCGGGCACTTCTGTGTTGTCGATTAAAGGAGCTACACGCAACGTGTCGTCTTGCATAGAGTCCTTAATTATGAAGACGTCTATGCATCGTAATCACAGGTATTGTCATCCCTGTTGCTTTACGATGATCTGAAATGAGCTGAGCCACAGTAGTGATGCTCCTCCTTCGGGCCAAAAGAGCTAGAAAGCGATCTTGCACAGGGGTTGTAACCCATGAGCGGTCTGGAACAAGTCTTCTTGTTACTGAATTTTTGTATTCAAATTGATCTCAGAGCCTTTGGACCACACTACGAGACACATTAAGACGTCTAGCAGCACCAGCTCGTGATAACCGTATTTCCGTCCATCAGAGTGTCCGCCATCTTAACGAATCAAGTAAACGACATCTGATAGACATGGACAATACTATTTTAGTACCAAAAATTCAAGAGTATCAACCATAAAAATAATTTCACACAAATTCCCAAAGTGGAATATTCGCTGTTCCTCCTGACAAACATATCCAATACATTAAAATAAGTATCGAATGCATTAAAATAAGTATCCAATGCATTAAAATAATTGAGATGGGTATAATTTTTTTCATAAGATTTTATTGAAGTTACTTATGATTATTCATATAAACCATATTTTTTAGCATTATTTTCATTCTTTTAATAGTGAGCGTCAAAAAACTGGTTGTACCTTAATTTTTCGAGGCCAGTGTATTTATTGAAAATTAAAGTAAAGAAAAAAAAAAAAGAAAGAAAGGCAATTTTTACTCACATAGATCACAAAATTGTACTTGTTTTAAAATTTATTTACTATTATTTACATAAATAAACTAGTATTTTTCACAGTGAAATAAATTAAAATACGTTACATAAAATTACAACACGCTGCTTTAATTATTTGTTAAAGTTTTCTGTTTGTATTAATAGTTTCAATCATAACAGTACATCAAAATATATCAAAATATATTTTAAGCAACTAATTTTTTTAAATCTTGGATTCATGTGTTTATAGTTAGAATAACTGTCCATGTACTTAAAAATAAGTTCTAAAAATATATTGAATTGCTAAAAATAGTTATTACGTAGGTAGTAAAGACAAAACTAAGAATCCGAGATTTAAAAAAATAATATTAAAAATTTAAAAGAATATTTTTTAAAAAATATTTAAAATATTTGTATAATAAATTAAACTTAAAATAATATATTATAGATTTATATCACGTATTTTGATTTATTTATCTGTAAAAAATAGTAGATTATTCATTTAAATAACTGTAAATAATTTTAAATAACAGCAAACATTTCTGGCCTATAGAAACAAAAATTACAGAGTGTGTTTACACATAACGGGATTTCCAAGATAGTGGGGCTTTTTGTAAAACTTGAAGTGGAATTCTGTTCCATTCCTTCACCACATACTTCCAGAGTCCACTCAACGTAGTTGGTCGGCGTTTCGAAAGAGCTTGTTTCAATAGGCCAAAGGCAGAGTACATTAGTGAAATATATGGGGACTTGGATGGAATATGATTAAATGGTATACACTTGATGCCAGTTCCTCTTGTCAATTTTTCGAGAAATGTGACTGTACTTTTGGATGTATGGCTGCTCGCTTTATCCCGGTGCAACTCAACAATTTTAACGCCCGTAGAATAAAATTTTGGAATTTTTTCTTTAAAAATAGGAATTAGAACATTGTTTTGATAATAAGTAGAGTTAATTTTGACATTTTTCTCAATTTTTCTGATCTTTAATTTTCCGTTGCAAGAGATTCCAGCAATCACCATAAATCCTAAGTTTTAAAGTCGTTTTGTTCTCTTTTTCCGGTAATAAATCGATCTTTTTTTTTTATTACAGTCATTTAGATAAATCCACGCTTCATCAATTGTGACAATTTTTTCCACTTATCGCCTGCTAAATGATTTTCATATAACGGAATATGAATAATTCTTTTCGGAAAGAGCAAATATATAACCTTCAAGGCACTCGCTTCTTTAGCGTGCCATTTCAGTAGCAGACAATATTTTTTCATAGTAGCCAATATATCAATTATCACGTTATGCTAGATTTCCCCCCTGTTTTTTCTCGTTGTTTTTTAACTTAACATCAAAATCGTTCCCAATATGTGTAGTTAACACTCTGTACCTGTTTTTTTTCTTTTACTTCTCATTATATATTTAAACATGTAGAATTTCATAGTTGAAACTTCAATTATATGCTACAAAACATACTACGCAAGCGGTAATCTACTTATTTTAGTCGCTTTTTACGATGCAAAAAATAAAATTAATTAAATAAATTTAATTAATTAATTAATATTTGAAAAAACTGTATTAACAGCAAGTGTCATCCACTAAAAGTTTTAAAAAGTCCTTCCGGCCTGTACCGGGAGGAAAAGGTAGCTTTCCTATATCTTCGTTTTAAAATTTTAGCTAATGTTACACGAAAACGGCAAGCTAAAATGCAAAGAAACGTTTACAAAAGATTCGTTAATACTGAATTTGAATAAGAAATTCGCCAGATATTCACAGATAAATAAATTATTGAGCTATAGCCAAATTGGCTTCATTTATGAAGACTTATTTTGGTCACCAAATTTGGCGATATTTCGCCAAATTTGGCATATTTCGCCAAATGTCGCAAAATTTGGCGAGAATTTGGCGCTAACGGATATGAATATATAGTTTTATGCGTATGATTGGGATAATTATTACAACAATGAAAGAAAATAATTTGCGAGTAATCGCGTTAATGTGCTGTTTTGTCTCAAAATGTCAGCCACCCTAGAATTTCAAACTGCTCTATCTCAGCCATTTTTTAAGATAGAGGTAAACCAAAAAATGCTCTGGAATCTTTGTATCAAGGCCTAACACGTAATTAAAAAATAAATTTAAATTTTTATTTTTTTTTGTATATTTATTTTAGTTTTAAATTTTTAAATGGCCGCCATCTTGAAACAAAATGGCGGACCAAGCTGGCCAACGAACTCGGTCGAGACATTAGTGACCTTAATACACACAATTAGTTTCATCAAAATCGATTCATAAATACGGGCGTTATCGTATGACATAGGTCAGATATATATATATATATATATGTATATATATATATATGGATATATCTATATATATAAATCAACATTTGAACGGAGGGTGGTTTTGGGGTCTGGGGGTCATGATCGGTGAAAATATATCGAAATTTTCCGAAACTGCTTTCCTCCGAACGGCTGCAATAGGTAGCTTTATACTTTTTTGTATTGAAAGCTACCTAAAAATGTATTTGAACTTGAGGGGATGAATAAAAAGTATTTTATTAACGATTGAAAATTTGAAAAAGATATATAAATATATATAGGGAGAGTGTGAACTAATAGTAGGAATTGAAAATAATCATTATTGGCTTCAGTTAGAATAAAACTTGGGAGAAATGTCTAAGTAATTATCAAAAGTTTTTATTATTTGCGACGAGTTAAAAATTGACTTTATTGAAGTGAGAATGAAACTAAACAAGTGGGTAAGTGTGATCGAAGATCGCTCAAAGGGTTTCGTTTAATATTCCTTTCAAAACACTTTATGCTTTCTTTAATAAATCCAAATAAATTTCATTTAGCAATAAAAAAAAAAATCATGTTTTTTGTTTTTTATAAAGTAAAAATTTACCGGTCTATTTTTTCATTTTTTCGAGTATCCAAACCAGCCCGATAGCGGTCGAAGCCGGGTATTATATTCTGTCATAATAATATTTGTCACGCGGACTAAATGCGATATAAAAAAATAATTTCAAAATTAAACATGTTGTATACCTTCAAAATGTTAAAATATGCGAATATTTCCATAATCGGATTTTTATAATGATTCAATATGTTTCTCAAACTCATATATTTACTATTCTCTATTACTCATATTGATACTCGCTTTGTATTATTCTAAAACATCTGAAAAATTCGTTAAACTTCCAATATGACGTCAGATTTTCTTTTAATTTTCTAATGACGTGATATTAATCTGCTTTGTGTACATACACATAATCATACTCCTTGTATTATTGAGAAATCTTTGAAATTTCCGTTTTATTATCACTATGACGTCAATCATTTTTATTTCATATTAATCTTTTTTTCAATTGGTGAAACTTTTTATTTCATTTTCATTTTTCACGTGGAAATCGTCTGAAAGAAAATTAATTATTGTAGAAAGAATTTCATCGTGGATTTTTAATTTTTGGCATCTGCTATAACGAAAAATGTTTAAATTTAATAGGAAAAGGCTGTTACAATTTTGGTTTTTTATCTCTATTTATTAAAATAACACGAATTTTTAAAATTTTAATATTTTGAGCTCTTCATAGCTGGTATTCAGCTATATACACAAAGTTTCAACTCTGTAAGTTACATAGTTTCAGAGAATAGCTCTGTGACAGACAGACAACGGAGCGGGAGTAATAGGGTTTCGTAAGATGAACGAAACCCTAAAAAACAACTAACTAATCATATGTTTTTAATTAATTTTTTTACTCTAATTTACTAGAGCACGCTCTGGGTCAGCTATTCATTTGAAGAATCTTAACGAAATATTATAACGACCACTTTTTTAATTCGACCTTCCGAAACTCTCCGTGCAAAATAGTCACATACCGGTCAGGCTTACCTTTTTAGAAAATCTCTAACCCCGCCTGTAAGCTAGAGGCAAATCTTCGTCGTCAGTCTTCTAACATACGTAACTTCTGAAAGCAACCTGCAATAAATAAGTAAATAAGAAATAAAGATATCTAAAATGGAGTGAATGTAATAGACATGAAAGCTCAATTTAAATCATTTAAGAATTTATAAAAAGGGTGTTTATATTTGGCAGGCAAATATATTGTTATGAAAAAAAAATAAATATTATCAAACTGCATTGGAAAGAAAGTTAAAAAAAAAAAAACAGTTTCCGAGAACTAACGAAAGAAAAATGCCAAAATTAAATAAAATATTAAATCTGCCGATCACGGTCTTCAACGTCAACGGTGCAAGTGACATTTTATTTTGATCTTACTTTACATAATATCTAAAATATCCGTAATCCGCAATTTATTTTTATTTATATTTTATGTAAGATTTATAAGCATATAAGATTTCTGTAGGGTAAATAAAAACAGTTCTTTAAACAAGTACGAAACTAGGAAAATAAAATCTTCTGCTTCGTTTAGAACATGAACATAGATCTAAGAAGGACTTCTTACGAAATAGCCTTTCCAAGAAGAAAATCGTTCCTCGAAAAAAGTCTAAAATAGGTGGCGCTTGTGGTAAGACCGATTCTCCATATGTCACCAGTTCGTCTGCTTCTTCAAAACGTCTATCGTCTGGTGGATATCTGATACACAGTTTCGGTTTGATGTTGTAAGTGGCGCTGCCTTGGCAGGGATTCTCGCCGGATGCAAAGAAGCATGCGCGTAGCTGTGCAGCTGCTATTTCGTTCCAAAGTCGCGACACCATATTAACACTATTTCGTTGGAAGTCCTTCTTTAGTTCTATGTTCATGCGTACAGTTAACAATCAAAACACATAGGGCGAAATCTGCTGGGGATCTGTCGATATGGGATCTGTCGGGCCTCATATTGCAATTTTATGTACGGTTAACAGTTTGAAAAAATCACCTGCAGTTTTATTTTTTAGTTTCGCGGTGTTGCCACAACGTACAAAAATAACTCTCAGTTTCTATGGAATGCCCTTTGTATTTATACGAAAAAAATATATATATAATATTACATTCCTTAGAACTTGGAACCTGAATGAGAATGCCTAAAAATGTCACACATGTAGGAGTGAATATAATTCTCAAATGTCTCAGAAAATTTCGCATTGTATAGGGCGCAGAAAAATAAAAATTTAAAAACACACATTTTGGTTAAAAAGGGGGTCTTTTTTTAAAACTGCAAAAAGTCAAAATATTTGCTTCTAACTATTTTCTAATTATATCGATGTATGAGTGGTGAGAGACTTACTGGATTAGTTTCAATGCACGACATTCCGCTAGATCAGGCATGTAAAACTCGTTTACTGCCGAGGGCCGAATTAAGTATTATATACAAGGGGGATGACCACCTCAGGAAACCCGGCTTAAGCCTTAGAGTTTGTGTGCAATCCTGAGGGGCTGACACGCCTCTATCACCAGCGAGACCACAATTACAGAATTATGTATGCAATTTTTACAATATAATATTACACATGAATTTTGTCTGATAATACAGTTATTGCTTTCATACATACGATTATTATTATTATTTCAATGTATGCAGAATATATAATTTCCGGATGAGCTATTTACAAATACTGTGCGGGCACCATGCCTAAAATTATTAGTGGTTAAATATGATGGGTTATTCTTGGCATTTCATTTAAAAAATAAATTTCTGAGACCAAATTGTTTGAGCTGCGTTCTATACACCTGAATATACGGTACTAGCCGGTCTTCGTACGTCTAGCTGGTCGCTTCCGAGTGGGGCCCAGATACAAAGTACTACTTGGGCCCCACCCCTAGATAATCACGGGTAGGGCCCAGTATTACTTTGTCAGGGGGTTCATGAAAAAAAATATATTTATGTCGCGAAGTCTTTATTTAAGTGCATTTTTATATTCTTATTAGTTATTTTCGTATACTTTTAATTTAAAGTATTTTATTTATATTTTTCTGGTTGCATGTAAAATGCACTTTCTGAGCCCCAAGAGAAGTCAGAGCGGTACACTGCACTATGTATCTGGGGCCCCACTTGGAAGCGACCGGCTAGTAATACATAAAACTGCTGCTGAGATAGGACCAAAAGGCGAAATGACCTAAACCTTTCGACCTCCTCCCCCCATTTAACCTCTTTAGAGGGTGAATTTCTAAAATCGCCTGAAATACGTGTTTGACTATCTTCTAGTAGATATGTTATCCTGAATTTCACACTTTTAACTAAAACTGCTGTTGAGATATGGCGAAAAAGTCAAATGTCCTAAAACATTCGACCCCCCATTTAACCCCTTTAGAGGTCGAATTTCTAAAATCGCTTGAAATACATGTTTAACTATTCTTTAGTAGATGTGTTATCCCGAATTTCATGCTTCCTATCTAAAATTGCTGCTGATATATGACGAAAAGATGAAATGACCTAAAACTTTCGACCTCCCTATTTAACCCCCTTAGGGTGTGAATTTTTAAAATCTGTGAAATATATGTTTAACTATCTTCTAGTAGATTTGTTAACCTGAATTTTACGCTTTTAACTAAAACCACTGCTGAGATATAGTGAAAAGGTGAAATCATCGAAAATTATCGACCCCCTATTTAACCCCCTTGGTAGTTGAATTTCTAAAAACGCCTAAAATACATGTTTAACTATTCTTTAGTAGATTTGTTATAGCGAAATTCACGCTCCTACCTATAATTTCTATTGAGAAATGGCAAAATGACATAAAGCATTCGACCCACTATTTAACCCCCCTTAGTGGCCGAATTTCTAAAATCACTGAAATACTTTTTAAACTATTTTTTTAAGGAGATTTGTTATCCTGAATTTCACGCTTTTTTCTAAAACTGCTGATAAAATATGGTGATAAGGTGAAATCACCGAAAATTTTCGACCCTTCATTTAACCCCCTTTATAGTTGAATTTCTAAAATCGCCTGAAATGCATGTTTAACTATCCTTTAGTAGATTTGTTATCCAGAATTTCACGCTCCTAACTATAATTTCTACTGAGATATGACAAAATGGCGTAAAACATTCGACCCCCATTTACCCCCCCCCCCCCCCCTTAGTGTCTGAATTTCTAAAATCGCTGAAATACATGTTTAACTATTTTTTTAGTAGATTTGTTATTCTGAGTTTCATGATTCTACCTATAATTTCTACTGAGATATGGTAAAATGACCTAAAATATTTGACCTCCTATTTAACCCACCTTAGTTGCTGAATTTTTAAAATTGCTGAAATACATGTTTGTCTATATTTTTTGTAGATTTTTTTATCCCGAATTCCGAGCTCCTAACTAAAAATGTTGCTGAGATATGGCGAACAGGCAAAATGACCTAAAACTTTCGACCCCTCATTTAACCCCCTTAATGAATGAATTTCTAAAATCGCTGAAATATGTGTTTAATTAATTTTTAGTAGATTTGTCATCCTGAATTTTCCCTTACAAAATTTTCTGATAGAATTCTATAAAAAATATTTATAGAAAATGCATTATAGAATCCTATAGAATTATGGCCCGTTTTTCTATAAGCTTGTTTAATCTAAAGCTATAGAAATATCTGTAGAAGTTCAATAGAAATGTCTATAGAAATTCAATAGAAATGTCTGTAAAGTTTCTATAAAAATATCTATAGAAAAAATATAGAGCTTCTATAAAAATATATAATATAGAATCCAGGTGTCACCCTCCCAACTGTTAACCACTCTCGTTGCTGCTTAACTTGTGTGATCGGACAAAGAACCAATACTTTCTGCATGCTACGACCATTGACAGTTCCAAAATTCTTATTACACTATTTAAACATTATTTCTTTTGTGATTTGCATTCCTAATCGTATATAGTCTTGTAAAAATATTTAAAAGTCTAATAAATTATTTTTTAAAACTGAAACAATTGTTTAAATATGTATACTCCAAATTAAAATATTTGAATAAAAATTACAATACTATTAAAGTGAATAAAGTTTATTAAATTAGATGGATGGTTTTATAAGTTTAACAACAAATTAATAAATTATTACAAAATTAACCAACAAATTAAGGAATTATAAGAAAATTAATTAATCATGATTTAATTTAGTAGTTCGACTGATATATTATTACATTGACAATTGAATCACAATGTACTAGAATTGAATTAAATTATATATATATACAATTATATTAAATCTATGGAGTACTATTATATATTAAACTGATGTATTACAGAATTGATTATTATTTTTGAATTTTAATGTATAGTTATAAATAAATGTATTTATAACTATACATTAAAATTAAAAAGGAACAGCTTTGGGATTAGCCTGCTGACCGCCATCTTGTTTTTTAAATCAAAACATATTTGTTTTGTTTCTCATTTCCAAAATAATTTTCATATATATTTACTTATTATAAACACTTTATTTAATTTTATTGACTAATGTATTTATATTTAAAAATAAAAGTTAAAATGTTTTGATTTAACTTGATTATGTCAGAAACAAAACAAATGTTTTGATTTATCGCCCGCGATCAGCCATCTCATTTTTTAAATCAAAACATTTTAACTTTTATTATTAAATATAAATAAATTAGTATTCTGTTTCCCATTTAACTTGATTATGTCAGAAATAAAACAAATGTTTTTATTTATCGCCGGCTGACAGCCACCTCATGTTTTAAATCAAAAAATTTTAACTTTTATTATTAAATATAAATAAATTAGTCAATAAACTTAAATAACGTGTTTATAATAAGCAAATATGGATGAAAATTATTTTAGAAATGAGAAACAAAACATATATGTTTTGATTTAAAAAACAAGATGGCAGAGAGCTGGCTGATCCCAAAGCTTAACTAATCTATAGAATCATTAGTTCATAGAACTTAATTCTATAAGGTTTATAGTACTCTATAGAAAAACTGTTCTATAGAAAAAAAAATTCTACAGAACTTCTATAGAAACATTTCTTTAGAAAATGTATTCTATAGAACTCTTCAAAACCCTATAGAAATAGTATTCTATAGAATGGCTATTCTATAGAACTTGTATAGAATTCTATAGAGTTCTATACAGCTCTATGAACTATTTTCGTAAGGGTCACGTTCCTACCTAAAACTGCTGCTGAGATATGGCGAAAACGTGAAATGACTAAAAACTTTCGACCCCCCATTTAACCCCCTTAGCAGTTGAATTTTTAAAATCGCTGAAATATGCGTTTAACTAACTTTTAGTACACTTGTTACCCTGAATTTCGTGCTTTCAACTAAAACTGTTGTTGAGATATGGCGAAAAGGCAAAATGACCTAAAACTTCAGACCCCCCATTTAACCTTCTTAGTGGTTGAATTTCTAAAATCGCTTAAATGCGTGTTTAATTATTTTTTTATTAGATTTGTTATCTTGAATTTCACGCTCTTACCTAAAACTGCTGATGAAATATGGAGAAAATGTGAAATCATCGAAAAATTTTGAACCACCATCTAACCCACTTAATGATTGAATTTCTAAAATCGCCTTAAATACATGTTTAACTGTTCTTTAGTAGAATTGTTATCCCGAATTTCATGCTCCTACTTAAAACTCCTGCTGAGATATGTCGAAAAGACGAAATTATCTTAAACTTTCGACCCCCCATTTGACCCCCTTATGCTGTGAATTTTCAAAAATCCTTTCTTAGTACGCGTCTACATTGTGTAAAGGACATGTCTTCCAAATTTCATTGTTCTAGGACAAACGGTTGAGGCTCGGCGTTCATTATGAGAAAACCAAGCTACTCCTTTATAAGTATAGATATATTATTACCAACGCAGCGAATATAATGTGTACATACAAAATACAACCATGTTAAAGAAATATTCATAAGTTATTATTCATAGTTTATTGTCATTAAATCTGTATTCAAATAATAAAATTTTGATTAAAAATGAAAAAAATAAATAAATTAGACATATTTAAAAAATGATTGGACACTGCAAACCATAATCTAGTCCAGAAAGTGTCTTCGAAAGATGGTTGAATTGCTACACATAGTTTTTGGATTCTAATGAAACCTTTTTAACTGAACAATTTTAGCCGATTTTAACATTAAATAGCATTTAAAATAGTTCTTCGATTTAAAATTTGTCTGCTGCAGTGTGTTTAACATACATTTCTCTATAAAAGTAGTAATTTTCATATTTCTATATGCAAAGTTTTCTTAATATCGAGAAAGAGCCCCGGTGAAAATAAATTTAATTAGGGCAGCGACAGTGTTAGTTGATTTTTTTTCTTCTTTTAAGAATAGAGAAAAACAAAAACATACTTTGAACGGAAGAAGGCATCTTGGAACAATGGAACTATGTAAGGCTGTTAATGTAAGCCGAAAAAAAGCCCCGGTCAAAATAAATTTCATTACGGCAGCAACAGCGTTAGCTAGAAGACTTCCTAGTTGCTGAGCAACTTTATCTTCAGGCGGCATGTAAGCAATTTGCAGAGGCAGCCATTAAAGAAGTTCAACTGTTGTAAAACCTACATGAATGAAAGTATAAATAGAGAAATTTAAATTTATAAAAAATAAAATAAATGAATTAAATAAAATAAAAATAAAGGGAAAACAATCAAAAATTTAAAAGCATATTTTAAAAAATCGGGCGACTGATAAATACAGATATTGGAAAAACCCACATGCACCTATTATCTTTTCAATATGAAATCACACCGAGTTTCGATTGAATGCAGTAATGAACTCTAAATAACAATTTCAACATCAATTATATTAGATGTCATGTAAATAGAATAAATGATTGTTTTTCACATTCTTTGACAGTTTTGCAGTCTTTGGTATTTTTCTTTTAATTCTGTAATTCTTCATTTTATAAAATCGGACATGTCAGAAACTTTTGCACATACAGTGAGATTTTTTTTTTTCAATGAAAAACTTTATTTAACCATAATTTTGACAAGTGAGTCAAAAATTCAGCTACGGTTAGTTGTACCGAGCATAGGAGTAATTTTCAGAAACTCCTCACTTATTTTTAAGTTCACATAATGCCTTGGAATAAAAACAAGCAGCTAAGTGGAATTCCGTGCAACTGTATTTTCATGAATTACAATGCGACAGGCATCAAATATTGAAATTATAACATTTCAGTTGATTCTTAATATTCCCTGTTATATATAAATCTTTCTAACAATGGCACTTATATATTATATTCACAAATTTTTAACTACTCCGGTTATTATTTCTTTCATTTTGTAGTGATTGAATTAGACTTGTGGGCAATTTGTATTAAAGCAGCTGTTGTCCTCTCAATAGGCTTAGTAAAAAATACTTTTTTTTCTTTTCTTTTCTTTTCTTTTTTAGGAAGTATTAGCTCTAAATCTGATTACAGTATCTTTCCGATGCTTAGAGATATTTTTGTCATCTTCTACTATGTGCTATAGTGCCAAGTAATGTTACATTTATTAAAAACTCCAACAGAGTTTCTACATATCAAACACAAAATTTCCCTTTTTCAATTATTATAAATCACTTAAAAAAAACTTCTACAAAGTTCCGTTCATCTTCAGTTAATATATTTATTCTTATTGCTAGAGAGCTTTAACATATTTTTTATAAGTACTGAAGTAGGTGTGAGTAAGAATATACCAGTAATAAAAGGAAAGATTCATTATCATTCATCATACAAGATTCATTAATAATCACACGTGTAAACTAACCTAAATAATGAAAAAAATAAATATTTTAAGTCTAAAATCCATACGTTCGACAAGGGCCAGAGTGAAGAGTCTGAATGACATATTGCAGGATTTTCTCGCACGAAAGCTATAATTTGTGTCACTTTCAATGCTATACTCAATTAAAAGTCATGCGATCTTGATATTTTAAAATGTTCTTAATTAGCTCCGTTTTTTATTGATTTTAGAACACGTTTTTTAGCATTTAATAAACACGGGATATTATGTCGTAATATGATGTAAAATCGAAGAGAGTAGCAAAATAAAGTATTAATTTCGAAATAAACACAAAAATAATACAAGAAAAATACTATAAAAATTTCATAAACCTTTAAACTTTCAGATTCAAGATGCTGAGCTTCACTACGTTCAGATTAGTTACCTTTGTATCCACAAATTCTTGAAGATTTATTTTAGAATAGAGTTAGATCTGTCTAGTGTTACAGGTTTGGTGGTTTTTTAAGTTTATTCAGACTT
The DNA here is from genome assembly GCA_963931845.1 of Maratus michaelseni. NCBI lineage: Eukaryota > Metazoa > Arthropoda > Arachnida > Araneae > Salticidae > Maratus > Maratus michaelseni. The sequence continues at coordinate 208,181,284 of OZ007599.1, read as the reverse complement.
GTACTTTTCTGAAGAGAAGTATTCGTATTATTTAATGAAGAATTAAGTAAAGCGCATATTGTTAATCGAAAATAGTGGTAGCATTCTGAATAATAATAATAATAAAAAACCGCCCAACTGGTAGCACTGATATGTATATACTTTTTTGTGTGTACCATTTCTTCGACTACAGTTGGAGGAAGTGTGTTCGTGCAAAGTGTATTTTCTGCAAATGTGGTACGAACAACAGAATTAAACACATGTAAAATTCCAAAGGCTTGGCGGGCCACAGATAAGTTCTCGGCGGGCAAATTGTGGCCTGTGGGTCATGTATTTGACATGCCTGCTCTAGATGATAAAAAAGTCCTTCCGGCCTGTACCGGGGGGAAAAGCTAGTTTCCATATTCCAAGTTTTTAAAAATTCAACTCATGTTACTCAAACACCTGAAGCTAAAATGCTTTGAACCCGAATATAGAAGATTGAATTCCGGTTTTCGTTAATACTGAATTTGAATGCGAATTTCAGCATGATAGTTACAGAATAACAAAATGAGATTGTTTCACAATATCAGCTAACCTAGAATTTCAAACAGCTATATCTAAGCCAATTTTTAAGATAAAGCCAAAACTCAGATCAATTAGCAGCAAAACAAAAATGGGAACAAAACTAAGATCTCCACATAGCCCTCCTGCCAGAAATGGCCAGCCGCTGAGCGGCATCTCTTCAATGGCGCTACGCGCCCCGGTGCCAGGCGCTAAACCCGTTTAAGCTAGGGAAACCTGGCAGGTAGGGGCCTGGTCACCGGTCTCAAAAAAAAAAAATAAATAAATAAAGCCAAAACAAAAAATGCTCCGAAATCCTCGTATCACAATCTAACACTTAACGGAAACAACTGTTTCCATTTATAGTTTTTTTATACATCTTTTTGAAAATTAATTTTTTTTTAATTTTAACTGGCCACCATTTCGAAACAACAAGGCGCACGAAGCTAGGCAAGGAACTCGGTCGAGACCTTGGTATAATCCTGTACAGATGATCAGTCACATTCATGTAGGTTCATAAATACGAGAGTTACAGCATAACAAATATCAGATTGCTTCAAAATGTCAGCCACCCTAGAATTTCAAATTGCCATATCTCAACCATTTTTTAAGATAAAGCCAAAACAAAAAATGCTCCGGAAACCTTGTATCACGATCTAACACTTAACGGAAACAACCGTTTCAATTTATAATTTTTGTACATTTTTTTGATTTTTAAAAATCTAAATTTCTTTAACTGGCAGCCATTCTGAAACAAGATGGCGGATGAAGCTGGCCAACGAACTTGGTCGAAACCTTGCTATGTTCTATACACATACTCAGTCACAGTCACATCCAAATCATTTCATAAATAAGACAGTTACAGCATGACAAATGTCAGGTAAATATATATATATATATTCTGTAGAATGATTATGGAGGTGGGGTGGTGTTGTCTGGTGAAGTTAAGATAAGTTTAGTCAAATACTGCTATATTCTTTTGAATGATAATGATGGGGTTGTGGGGTTGTATTGGTTAATTTTAAATCTTACCTTATTTAATTATTTATTTAGAAAAATACACACATAGAAAGGTTAAGTTGCTGGTTATTAGTTTTTAGTGGATAATATTTTGTGTATTTTGTGGTAACGATGATTGTGGTATGGTATAGGAATATCCATTAGTTGTTAGTTCTTACTGTTGATATATTATATATATCAATATATTTTAATCAATAAATTATCTAAACTTTTACTAGATAATTAAAGTTAATTACAATATTTTTTCTAACATTATTCTATCATGTTTAATTATAAGGTATGTGTATTTACCGGAATTTGATTATACAGAAGATTATATAGCAGTATACATTTTTCATTTATTTTCATTTATTTTATTTTGCATAATGCATAATCTTATTTTATTTATGTTGAGTTCTCATACTACTATTAAGAATTTAATTTTTAGATTCCTACGTTGTTATTTTATTTGTAAGTTTTACTTTATTAGGTAAAAATAACCTCAATTTTATAAAAGGTCTTAAATTATTATTATTAATTATTATTATTTTTATACTTTAAATATCATATTTTATATTTACTAATATTTCAATTTAATTTAATATTAGCTCATTAATTTTCATTTTTATCTTTAAAAGATCCACTCTTTTTTAAACAATACAAACAGAATCAATTAAAAAAATAATAATATAATTAAATTGTATTAAATTAATGTTTCATTTATTTCATATCGATGGCAGCACCAATATTAAAAGTTAAAAATACTCAAATTGAATCTAAATGTTTCGGTATTTAATTACTTTATAGTATGTTCTAATATTGATTGGAATTTATAATTTCTTAATAATTGGTAATAAAGTTATATAATTTTGTCTTATTTAATATTTATTTAAAATTTTTAACATATTTTTTTAACTAATTAATAAATTGTAATGATAGACTCCTTTTTTTTCTTTCTTTTTTTTCTCTTTCTCATAGATGGCGCTGCTATAAAAATGCATTATTATATCGCAGTCAATATTCGAATAACATTTACTATCGTTTCATTTAATCCTTTTGTGCTGTAAGCTGTTAATATTTTAATTTCAAAAATCCCTTTCATTAATATTATTTTTATTTAGTTTGGATATTGTTCTGAATATTATAAAAACTATCAATAGGTTTATATGAATTATATTTAAATTTGTAAACATAGTTTATTATTTTTAACTGTCAATGTAACTTATACATATACAAGGGGTATTTCGTACGGATAACTTATGGATAACGTGGCTTCTGAAAGCTAAAATGTTGATGATAGGGTATGTTTTACTGCAATTTCTCTTTTTGTCTAAAAACTCCTTTTTAAATATGTTTTTGTATTTTAATAAATTTCAATATTAATTAATTTTGCAACTATCATGTTCAGGTACTCATTATTTGTTCATTTATATTCAATTCTCTTTAAAGTTCATTTGGTAATTGATTGGGCAATTTGATTTAATAAATTGGGCTTATAGCTGTTAACTCAAACAGAAACCAATTACATTTTACTTATATTAGTGGAATATCGCCCTTGAAAAAGTGTTCCACTATATAAGTTTCCAATTGCTCTTGTAATGATTTTCACTTTCTGTATATTGTATTTTTTCTCTACATATCTTTAAGTATTTTTCCCAATCATTTTAATTTTGATAATCTTAAATTTTTGGATATATTTATGTATTATATTGTAATTATCGGTTTATCTATATATCGATTGGTTATTATTTACAAAAGTTTTATTATATATATATATATATATATATATATATATATATATATATATATGGTATCATGAAGAACTTGTGATGTTCAAGGATTCTGGATAATTATTGTGAGTAAAATATTTTATCTACTCTTTACGGGTTTTTATTTCCAATTTTATTATTTCAAACTGATATCTGGTGGTAATTCAGTGAGGTGTTGCATACAGATTTTAGGATAATTGATGTGAGTGAAATATTTTATCTATTCTTTACGGGTTTTTTATTTCAAATTTTATTATTTCAAATTTTAATATTTCCAATTGTTTTCTGGTAATAATTCAGTATACCTGGATGATTCTACTGATCTTAGCACATATGCCAGTAGAATTATGAAATACTGAATTATTTTTTAAAACACATGTGGGTACATCCAGGCTGATGATTATATCTACATGTGTTTTTTCATATCCAATTCTGATTTAATTCTCTTGATGTCCAATTTTCCATTGTATATGGTTCATATTTCATTTCTTAATCCATTTGTATTCACTTGATAGCAACTACAAATTATTATTTTTTTTTCTCTCTTTCTCTCTTTTTAAATTTTCTTCATGTTTTCAGTATTTTTGGCTAATTACCATTGAAGCACAAGCTATGGTAATATTATGATTGCACTTGTTAATCTATTAGCTATGTGGTATTCTGTCTACACATTATCATTAATTATCTCTTTGGAGATTTAAGTAGAATGATACAAGAACTTGATATGTTTTTTGAAATTCATAGATATTATAATTATATATATATATATATATATATATATATATAAATCAACATTTGAACGGAGAGTGGTTTTGGGGTCTGGGGGTCATGATCGGTGAAAATATACCAAAATTTTCTGGAATTGCTTTTATCCGAACGCCTGCAATAGGTAGCTTTTTACTTTTTGTAATGAAAGATACCTAAAAGTTAGAGAAATATTTGCAAAATAAAAAATAAATAAAAAGGCAAACTCAGTTCTTTTTATAAATGCTATAAATATACTCGTGTATCTTATATATTAAAACATGTAAATAATATTTTGTAAAAGCATGAATGCTATATTAAATCTAGTTTTAAAGTGATTTACATGATAGTTTTTCTTTTCTTGAAAATTTTAGCATTGAATGAAAGTTTTAAAGAATCCAGTGATCAAGCGTTTTAAATTTTCACGTTTGTCTTAAATTACGATCGATTTTTACCTGATAACTATCTTTTACAGAAATATGAAGTATCATTAATGTCATGTTTAATTTTAATTAAAAAAATAAATTACACTTATAGTTTTATCAATCTTTCAGCTTAGTTATTTAGTCTAAAAAAATCGCTCAGAAAATTTAGCGTTCATTTAAGACGGTTCTCAAAAAATATGTTTCACTGCTCAACAACGCTAAACTTTCTAGCAAAGTTACGGACTCATTTTTAAACGTAAAAACATGGCATTTTCAGGCATGATTTTGAAGTGATTTGTAATGAATGGATTTTTTATTTTTCGATAAATGAATGGCAACTTGAGCTATTAGCGTTTGATTGATATTTACGATGTTTATTGGGCTACCGTGTCTGACAATTCGGTACAAAACGCCAACTTTGACAGAATTTTCTGAAAAATCCTCTGCTTTTATAAAAAAAATAGAAAAAGGTGTTCGATTACATAGTATCTAAATAAGAGCACCTACCACTTTATGCTTTTGAGAGCAAAGATGAATTTGGGAATGTGTAAGAAAGTAGAGCTTTTACTGTATATAGTTTTTATTTGAAAAAAATATTTTAGTCTTTTATTTGAAATATCGGGTAAACCCGAACTCGAATCAGCGAGCGTGAAATTAACTCGAGCCAGAAATAATGTAAGTCAACCCAACTCGACTCCGACACACAGCAAAAATGTAGAAGTAAACCCGACTCACAGCAAAAAGATAAAAGTCCTACTCGCAGCGAAAAAGTAGAAGTTAACCGGACCTGAGGTGAAAAAATTTAGCCCCAACCGATTTCGAACCACGGGGTCGAATTGGAATTGGAACCTCTATACTTCTAATATCGCCCCCCCCCCCCCCACAACTCATGAAGGCTCTTTTAGAACCGCCCTTGATTACAATCAAATTATTAAAATTAAGGTGAACTGACATGCACAAAATGCATTGTCACATTTAGGTACTTTGGACATGTCATTAGGTTTTAACTATTGTAAATGTGACAAAAATGACCTAAATGTAACGATCATATAATTTTGTTTATATTAAAGATAATAATTCAAGTTCTTCAAAATAAATTAAATTTAAAAGCATAATGGTCAATCCTTCTTTACTTATATTTGGCATTTTACATTTGATAAAATACGAAATATATCCTAAATGTGACAAACGTATCAGAAATCGCATCGCATTCAAGCACAATAACCTTAGTTATTTTACCCATATAATTATTAATCATTACATGCAGGAAAAAAAAAAATCTACTTTTGTATGTTTACCAACTCTAGTAAATATATTATTGCTTAAAAATTTTCTTATTTTAAGAAAAGAGATCAAGAGATCATGACCCTTGGTGACTTCCCCCTTGATACTTACTTGAACTAGTTTCAAAACATTTAAATGAATTCGTTAGCATGATTATTGTTTCGCGAAAAATCCCAATGGCTTTAAAGAACGTATACCTGTCTCGCTTCCGAAAACTAATTCAGTGTCATTTAGCTCATTCATTGAAGAATGCATTTGGGAAAAAACATTAATGTTCAATGTAATGAATTCATTTTATTTCTGCGATTGTAATGTTGAAATATTCTTTAGAAATATTTTCAAGGCTTATCTAATTTGTTCTAGGAAAACATTCGTAAAATGTAAGACTAAATAAAAATTGTACACGTGATATAAGTACATACAATCGAGTTTCATTAAAGGGAATTCGATAAAATGTAAAACCCATGGCAGCGATTCATTTTTACAATTCCTATAAAACTCTGCATTTAACCATTTCAGGGGCAAAGTAGTTCTGTTGCTAAAATGTTGAAATGATTGAATGACACAAGGATTTACGAACAAATTTATTTCAAAATAAGTAAATGATTTTCTTCACGTGCATATATAAAAGCAAAATTTTATTCCAAAATTTCGGTGCCATTGTGTCCCAGGGAATTAAAACTAAGTGGGATATATAAAATACCACCGCCTTTCAAAGGGTCAAGAAATGCATAAGAAGAAATAAACCTACACTGTTAAAAATTTGCAGCAAACTGTTCAGTCATTTGACCGTTTTTACAGAAAACGGTTACATAACCAAATTAAACTCTATTCTGACCATAATATTGCCCATATTATACTCACATTAGAATTAAATTACGGTTATGTAACAGTTTTCTATAAAAACGGTCAAATGACTGGACAGTTTGCTGCAAATTTTTAACAGTGTAGAATAATGTAAATTCAGGAAAAAAATATATATAAATTTCATTTTTTGAGAGCCATTGCTTGAAATTTGATGATGTAACCCCCATTTTACTTACATTAGTTTGAGCGAAATATTTTTACAGGAACACAGAAATCCACCTTTCGAGAACACAGATTTTTGCTATTAGATGTTATACATATTTACAGGCATAACAATGTTTTAATGAACTCCAAGGAATTTTTTATTAGATTCATTTAAAAGCAAAATAAATAAATAAATAAATTTGGTTTCTGAGTTCGTTTTAATCAACCAATCCTGTTTTCATTGTCTAACGATTTAATAATGACGACTTAGTTTCGAAAAAGTGATTCTTAGTGGTTCGGATTCTACTTTAAGCTTAAAGTCCCAGTCTGTTTAACCCCCGTGAACAAAAAATGACTGTTAGACATACCCAACCCCAAATTAACCTTAACCTAAAATGCATGCATTAGTATGTATTGCAGCTTTTTATTATCATGATAAAATAAAATCTAAATTTTTGAGATAAAAATGTAGTTAAACTTTTATAAAATGAGCGAATATAACTCGAATTTCCTATACCTGGAAGATGTTCTTTACCTTCTAAAAATATATTCATATTTTAAATATATTCAATAATTCGAATTTTCCACAAATCGAAACATTTTTCTTTGCTGTCAGTTCTTTGAGATATTAGAAAGTTGACTTTATTCAAATTTATTCAAAAATTTTCACCCGTTTGCATAAATGAAAACATAACAGATGGTGGTATTCATATTGAACAAGATTAAAAGCGGGTGCTCTAGCAAATACAGGTGCAGATGAAATTGCAAACGGTCTACTGAGTTCGACACAAACAGGGATCACTTATATTAGTTTAAGACAGCTAAGATAAACAATAGCATTAGCTGATGTCACACACTCATAGTATGCTTGTAACATCAGCTGCTCTCGACAGTTTTTGTACGAACCTCCCTCTATCCAGCAGGACATATCATGCTTACTTATTAAAAAAAAAATCTTATAGTCAGGATATGTAATATGTTTCCCGGTAATATTGATTATGTGGAATTTAACTCAACTCTTGTCTTCATGAATTTAGGGATCGTGAGTTCGACTAATTGTTTGGGTCCCCTTACAAATCAGTTTATATTCGCTTATTTATAATTTTTAAAGGTATTCACCCGTGGAAAGATGTAATTCTTTTGTTGTTATTGGAATGAGTTGTTGTTTATATTCTAGTTTTATCGACTTATAGAAAATTATCGCTAAATACATAAATTTTAATTACTATGCGATAGGAAAGTACAACCTTTAACGTAACTCTAGGAATATATATATTTTTTGGAATTCCTAATAATGATAATAAGAACTATAATAATGAAAGGAATTTTAGCTATTACCTTTTATTTCGATTCCCTGAGTTCTCATTATAATTTTTCTAATTTTAAAGTTATATATATATATATATATATATATATCCGTTCAAAGTAAATTTACTCACTAATTATAAATATTGTTTACATAAATCTGTTTATGTTAATATTTTACTAAAATTTGCCCACAGAATAAATAATCTTTGTTCAAATAAATTTAAAGTTCAAAATTTAAAATCAGTATATAAACAAGCTGCTCATTACGGGTATCCTTTACATCTCATTAAATCAATATTACACATTTATTTTTTTCATTATTTTTATTTTTTTTTCATACACAAATACACACACAGAAACACATACAAAGAAAAAAAAAGGTTGCTCTAAAATAGAGAATTATTTAGAATTAGGTAGTTGCATTCTGTTGAAAGATTATGGAGGTGGGGTGATGTTGTCTTGAGGACTTAAGGTAAGTTTAGTTACGTACGGCAGCATTTTTTTTTGAATGATTATGGAGGTGAGGTGGTGTTGTATGGGTTAATTTATATACTTACCTTCTTTAATTTAAAAAAAGTGATAATGCTCTAAAAATGTGGATTAGTGTTAGGAAAGTGCATTCCGTTGAATGATTATGGAGGTGGGGTGGTGTTGTCTGGTAGACTTAAGGTAAGTTTAGTCAAATACAGCTGCATTCTTTTGAATGATAATGTTGGAGTGGTGGTGGTGGTGGATTGGTTAATTTATATACTTAGCTTATTTAATAATTAAAAAAGGAAGGTTAAGTTGCTGGTTATTAGTTTCTAGTGGGTAATATTTGGTGTATTTTATGGTAACAATGGTTATGATATAGTATAGGAATATCCATTTGTTGTTAGCTCTTAAAGTTGATATAATATATATATTAATATATTTTATTCTATAAATTATCTAAACTTTTACTAGATAAAAGTCATTTACAATATTTTTCTCACATTATTATATTATACTGAATTATAAGGTCAGTGTTATTATTAGGATATGTTTATACAAAAGATTATATAGCAATATAGATTTTTAATATATTCTATTCTACATAAATTATAATTATTTAATATATTTTATTCTACATAAATTATATTTGGTGGCATTCTCAAATTACCATTATGAACTTAATTTCTAGATTCAAAATTTGTTATATTACTTGTAAATTGTATCTACAAAAAATAACTTTTCAAAAGTAAAAAAACAGCCAAGCTTAAAAAAAAACAAAAAAAAAAAAACGAAAGTTGTGGCTAAAAAATGGTGTGATATCAAATTTCCTAGCTTTTATTATAGTACTTATTTAACTTTTTTCCATTAAAGAAGTTATCATATATATATAAGTCGAGTGCTACGTATATGTTAATAGAAATTGTTTTCTCCTGTACTAAATACATCCTAACGTATTTCTGAAAATTCAATTTTTTTCAAATTATGCATGATGGGCTTGGCGGCCATCTTTCCATATTATACACAAAATTCTAAGCACCCATATCCGTAGTTAAAATCCGAAGTTCAAAATTGTAACTTAAGCAAATATTTTAATCGTTTCGTTTATGGACTTGTATGCTCTGAAAAATGTGTTTTAAGATAATGATGACTTATCTTAAGGATTCATCTTATGATTTATTTTTTAGAGTAATTAATCATTTCAAGGAAGTAAAAATCAATGTATCAAAATATTAGTCTTCCTCACTTTATCTGTTCATAGTTAAAGTCTGAAGTTCGACATTGTTATAAACATATTACATTGCAAACATATTACGCTTTTACTTCAGAAATTTAAGGGCTTAGAAATATGGAAAGATGGCCGCCAAGCCCATCATGCATAATTTGAAAAAAAAAATTGAATTTTCAGAAACACGTTAGGATGTATTTAGTACAGGAGAAAACGATTTCTATTAACATATACGTAGCACTCGACTTATATATATGATAACTTCTTTAATGGAAAAAAGTTAAATAAGTACTATAATAAAAGCTTGGAAATTTGATATCACACCATTTTTTAGCCACAACTTTCGTGTTTTTTTTTTTTTTTTTTTTTTTTTTTTTTTTAAGCTTGGCTGTTTTTTTACTTTTGAAAAGTTATTTTTTGTAGATATCATTTCTTTTTTTTTTTTTAATAGATTATACATAATTTAAATAATCTACTCTATGAAATTAACATGAGAATGTTATGTAAAATTACATTTTACTTTCAGTTATTGTTAAAAGGTTTAACTAGAAATACCAGTAGATTTTTCAATTAAACTAATTACACCCTTAAAAACAACATATTAAATGTGGCTTGTTATAATACTTGTTATCCTTCGTTAAAAAATATCACTGCCTAATCCATGAGATGAGTAAAAATGGAATATGTACATAGCGCGTCAGCGCTGCCTTTGAAATCAAACGTGATATCATGCTCTTTTATTACTAGCGTTAAATCACATTGATTGGCGAATCTTTATAAAACGTAGTTAATGGTGAAAAGTAGCAAAATATTTTTGCAATTTCTTAAATTTACATTATTTTATTCAATTAAACATTGTACTCTTACAATAAATTTAAATGGAAACTTCACTTCTAAAACAAAAACAATTTAACAACTGAATTCCATTAATTTATAGAAAAATGATGTCAAAGAATTCTCAGCTTGCGAACGAAATGCTTGTCCTTTACCATTGTTTTAGAGAAATAAGTTAATCAAATTCAATTCCTTTTCTAAAAGATTGTTCACGTTTGGAAAGAAATTTTAAATGCCGTTAACTCTTAATGTATACATTTTAGAAGTGAAACCTCTTCTCTCAAACATTATTTTATTTATAAAGATCTTTCTAAAAATGTAAATTTTATGAAGTTATATATATATATTAAAGCATGAACACTACGTCTGATTACTTTATTTTACAATATTATAAGAACACACATTTTATCAGACAGTTAAATGCACCAAACCAAAATGAGTGAAAAATTGACCTGCGCCAGGACTGGAACCTGGGACCTTCAGCGTACCGTGCTAACGCTTTGCCACTAAGCCACCCAGATCGATATCCTTAACTGGCAATTTTTCATTCTTATTCGTGTTGGAAACTCATCGGCCACAATTTGCAGTCACAATTAATTGTCTGATAAAATGTGTGTTCTTATAATTATGAATGGACACAGTCATCGGCCACAATTTGCAGTCACAATTAATTGTCTGATAAACTGTGTGTCCTTATAATTATGAAGTTTTATTTAAAAAGAAAATATCTTCTGAAAAAATGGCTGACTTGCAGATGAAATTTGATATGATTAACCCGTAACTGATTTGTGCTATTATAATACAGATGGTACACGGTTGTTGGCAGAGTTTTATCTCTGCTTTGGCGTAATTTTTTAGTTGCCAAGTTAATTAACAGTTTTTTGCTAATTAAGGATAGAAATGTATTTATTTTTTCACTGGATTTTATAAAAGCACGTAGATTAGGTTATTACTTGTCCAAAAGTGCAATCCTTTTTCATTTCTGCCCTATATTTTTGTCTGTAGGTTGTTTGAAAAAAAAAAGTTTGAGGAAGAAAAAAGTGATCATTTTAAGTAACTCGACGTTTTAAAAATAAATCTATATCTCTGTTAATAAATCACTTATGAAGATGATTTTGGTCTCAAATTGAAGAATTTCTTCATTAGATTCTTTTAGTTTTCGTTTTTTTTTTCTGTGACGCTTGGTTCATTTGATATCTGATATTTTAATCTGGCATGTTTGGTCGATTTAACATTGCGAAGTTTCTTCCTGTAAGTAAGCAGTAGCAGTTTGTAGCCCAGTTCTTGGCGTTGTTTGTTTGGCGTTATTTTTTTTATAGCTTGGCTTGGCAGAGCGACCGCCCTGCTTGATAATATAATTTTTTCAAAAGGTATGAATAACCTCAATTTTAAGTAATATCTTTTCTTTCCCATGGTTTTAAATTTTTTTATCGTATATTTACTAATATTTAATATTAATATTAACTGTGTCATTTTATTTAATTTAAAGATCCTCTATTTTAAATGATACAACCATTTTTTAACCATTTTAATTTATTTAAATAACGTAAATGTTATAAATGTTGTACTATAGTTGGAAGCACTAAATAAACACATCTAAAAATACTCAAATTGAATGTAAAGATTTTGTTTCTATTACTTTGCAGTTTGTTTTAATATTGATATTAAAATTTATAAATTCTCAAAAAAAAGTAGTAAATGTAATCTATACTAATAAAAGAAAGTTTCGCTCTGTGTGTGTGTGTGTCTGCGATGGCTAGAAAAATTTAGCGCTCCTAGAAGTCTGTAAATTTAGATTTAGGTAGTCCAAACCCTCTCCTGGTATACCTGAGTCTCAGAATTTTAATATTTTGATAATTACTCTAGATATTAATTAGAATATCATTAAACATCGCATTGAAAATGTCATCTTTTAAATCAAAATGGCTAAAGAAAAGAACTTTTGTTGTGGATTTGCAACCGAAAATGAACGAATTCGAAATTATTTTACTAATTAGCGAATTTTAAGAAAACTAATTAAGATATCAATTTGAAAATTTCTGAGCATATGTAAAAAAAAATTCTGCCGGTAATTTTTCTTAATTTATGCAAAAAACTGCTAAAAATCTGCTGGCGCCAGTGAAAAAAATCCGAGAAAGTTTCAGACAGGGATCTGCTTTCATTAAAAACTGAACTACAAAGAGATCTGTTTCTCTGGTCGATCCCCCCATTTAGTTTGCGAAAAAGAAAGGAAATAATTGCCAATTTTTACTAATGAACAAAAATTTAGATAACTAATTAAGATATAGATCTGAAATTGAGGATGGGAGGTGTTGTCATCTGCCGGCTATTTTAGTGTAGCGTCTTCGTTATGTTCTATTTATCAGAAAAATTTAATTATTTTTTTAATGATCGCGTTAATGTAGGTGAAGGTGGTTTTCTTGAACAAATTATTCGTTATATTTGCGGGTATGGGGAGGGAGGGGGTTGACGCCTTGCACTGAGATTGTTATTATCTCGGGCCCGGGCACCGCCGGGCGGGTAGCTAGTTATTTCATAATTTTATAAACATTTGTTTTATTAAATATTTTATTTAATATATGCTTTTTACAAATTCACCTCTTTTTATGATAGTTAAATTAATAAATTGTAAATATATCTTCTTTTTTCTGGCTTATATATGGCAGTAGCGTTTAAAAAAAAAAAAATATATATATATATTGATATATCGTATTCAATATTGATTAACATTAAGTATATCGGATCACTTCCTGTTAATTTTGTGCTAAAAATATTTTTTATTAAAAATAGCTTTTATTATTATCAACATTATTAAGATTAGATATAGTTTAAAATAAGATAAAAATAATTTATAGGTGTATTTGAATTGTTTTTAAATTTGTAAAAATATTTTACTTGTTTTATTAACTGTCAATGTATCGGTTATGCCATGTGCTTCTGTAAAGGTTAACGTGGTTTTTGATAGTTAAAATGTCGCTGGTTGGGTATGTTTTACTGCTTCATTTCTCTTTTTGTTTAACAATTATTTATTCAATACGTTTTTGTACTTAATAATATTCCATATTCATTAATTTTTGCACATGTCATCTTCAGTTATTCAATATTTGTCCATTTTTATTCAATTTTCTTTAAATTGGACTACGTAATTGTTTGGGCAATTTGAGTTAATAAATTCGGCTGAGGCCTATTTAGTCAAATAGAAATTAATTACATAAAGTGTACACAGAATACAAAAAAGTTAATAAAAATTAATGAATGCAAACATAAGACAACATTTCGAAATAACCCTAAGCATAAAAAGTGAGAATAAAATTAATTTTGGTAAAAAAAGAACTTGAAATTATATGTTATAAAAGTGAATTTTGAAAATACAAAGGATGAGCAATTGCTACCAATATACAATAGTATTGTTGTATATAAAAATATTAAATACACAATTAAATGCGCAATGCAGCTATAATAACTATGTATTTAAAACAGAAGCTAATCAAATAAGTGATTAATGAGCCAAAATTGGGCTTAATTATGGTATCATATGTAAAACCAATAACATTATCCTAGATAATTATTGAAAAGAATATATAAAAACACATTCCATACCAATTTGCGCAATGCAGCAGAATTTTATAGAATGTTAAATAATTGTAAAACCTTTGAATTTCAAAATACATTGACAAGTTCTTGCAACAATTCAAACCTAATCATCAATTAAGTTAGTAAATCATGAAGTGTATACAGAATACAAAAAAGTTAATAAAAATTAACGAATGCAAACATAAGACAACATTTCGAAATAACCCTAAGCATAATAAGTGAGAACAAAATTAATTTTGGTAAAAAACGAACTTGAAATTAGATGTTATAAAAGTGAATTTTGAAAATACAAAGGATGAGCAATTGATACCAACGTACAATTAGTATTGTTGTATATAAAAATAACAAATACACAATTAAATGCACAATGCAGCTATAATAACTATGTATTTCAAACAGAAGCTAATCAAATAAGTGATTAATGAGACAAAATTGGGCTTAATTATGGTATCATATGTAAAATCAATAACATTATCCAAGATAATTATTGAAAAGAATATATAGTGTGTGGGTATGGGTGTGTTTCGGCCTAAGTCCAAAATCGGCCAGTTACCGAATTGCTGGATTTCGTTGTAAATTGAATGCCTAATATTCGATCTTTATAATGATTCAGGATTTGGCCGGCCAGCTTGCAAAATGGCTTGAGGCGATTGGCCAAAGTCGAAAGGAAAGAGTCATGAGGTCGATTTTGAGGGTCTGCATAGTATCATATTTATCATAGTATCATATTATTATCTATATACAGTAAAATTTACGACCCCGAATAGTGGACACCTCAATTCAGCAAACAATTTTTCAATCTCCAACACAAATATTATTTGCAAATTTTTACCTCTGAATAGCAGACACCTCCGAATAACGGACAAAATTTACGTTCCCGAGGTGTCCGTTATTCGGAGGTTTTACTGTATTTAAAATACCAGTCGACTTTTTTCGTCATTTGCTCTGGAATTTCTATTTTACAAACTTTAACATTTCAATGAATAAATAAATGAAAAGTGTTCATTTGTAGATGAGCCAGAACTTGCTATTTTATAAAAATATTTCCATATTTATTTTATTTTTAATTTAAGCAGTTTTTAAGGAAATTTCTTCAAAATGGTTGCAATCGGATTACTTCGATTGTTCCAAAGAAAAGGAATAATAGGGGATTATTATATCTTTATTGATGACATTTTCCTGTTTCAATAAAAAGAAAATATATTTTCAATTTAAAAATATGGTGTTTAAGATCACCAAGGTGTCAAAGGCCTTAAAAGTGATCTGATACCATTTAACAAATAAATCATCCATTTAAAAATATGAAACTGCAGCATTTTCCTATTATTGCATCAAAGTGACATTATTTTCACAGATTTCTATTCTGACAGCTCTGAAATGAGATGCCAAATTTTCAATGAAAGAAAGTGCTTTCACTTGTGAAAATGCCGTCAATTTAAGAAGGAAATCGACTGATAATGTACATTTTCATTTTGAAAACAGCAGCGTTTTACTACGTTTGTGTCCAAATAATGTAATTTAAACTTACAAACATACTTTAAACCCAAAAGGCCTCTCCTTGCACTACAAAGGTTCCTAAGTGCTGAAAGAAATATATTTCTATCAGTAAAAAAAACATCATATATAAAAGAAAACACACATTTTCTTTCATAAAACTACTATTACATTTCAGTAATAGTTGTGCCGAAATGACTTTCATCAATTTCCTATTCCTCTGGTATTGAGTTTGAGGTGATAGAGCCTTAAACCTCACTTTACTGGCGAAATCAAAAATCAGCGAAAAATTACGCCGTTTTGACGCGATTACAGCAACTGTCTTCTTCTTTTATAAATGAAATTGCAAATTTATATCATTTTACATTAGCTGTTCTGCATTTAATGCATTTTTTATAAAAAAGGGTCAAAATGCCTCAGTGTGTAAAAAGGACATCATATTTAACAAGAAGATAGCATTTTCATTGATAAAACCGAAATGATTCACAACGAATGCGTCAAAATAACTTAAATTTCTGTATTTTTACTTACCCATC
This sequence comes from Maratus michaelseni, assembly GCA_963931845.1. Lineage (NCBI taxonomy): Eukaryota > Metazoa > Arthropoda > Arachnida > Araneae > Salticidae > Maratus > Maratus michaelseni. The sequence continues at coordinate 208,165,065 of OZ007599.1, read as the reverse complement.
ATACTTAGTATAGGGAAAATCTTGTAATCGTTTTAAAAATTGAAACTTTTTTTTTGACGGATTTACAAGTTTCAGACACTGGAGATTCCGAAAAACATTGTTTTAGAAAAAAAAATTGCCGTCCGTCTGTCTGTCTGTGTGTGTCTGTTTGTCTCTCTCTCTCTCTCTCTGTGTGTGTGTGTGCCTGTAAACGCTCTATCTCCCGAACAAATTAAGATAGAGACTTAAAATTTGATATGTACTTAGTATGTAATAATGAGAAGCTTATTAAATTTCAGTAACCTCGATTATCCGGAACTATTTTTTTCGGACTCTCGAAATATTCGTTCTGATAAAAGGTATACACATATTTTCGAAATTGTTTTCTTAAGGAGTAAATATAAAAGACAATAAAAAAACATAAATTTTGCATTAATAATGAAGTCGATCGGATAATGAGTTGCCGAGCTATTTGTAATCACACTTTCCACACTCTTCGATTTTCCATGACCCTGTATTTCATTCAAATTTCAATTCAAAGACACATTTTAATTGGAAAAGAGGCACTTAATCCGACGCAGCAAACTGTTAGTTAATATGATTATCATTTTTAGAGTTATAAGGATGTTTCTTTTACGCAATTCAGTAATAGGGCATTTAAAGTTTATGACGTTATCAAGCCACGATTTTATTCGAATTGCAATGCATTTTATAAATAGTTTACACATGTTTTATTTTTATATTTTATAATATGCATATCCATGATGGGTAAGTATTATGGTGGCCCCCAACGACTAGTTTAATTTGCTGGTACTGAGACTAGGACATAAAATCCCAGTTACTCATGGTGAGCAAAAATCAGTTTGTATGCAAAGTTCTTGCTGGGAAACTTTACATAAATTAACGAAATAGATGCACGAAACACACAGGACCCCGTTTTAGTGAGGGCTATTATTTATATTATCTATTATAGTGAGAATAAAAACATTTTCTTTAGTAGAAAATAAAAAAAAGAAAGGAGAGTGAAAAGCAGCAAGGACAAGTGATTGAATGACACCAGATTTTACAAGAAAATTTATTTTTAAAAATGTAAAAGCTTTGCTTCACGTACATTATAAATGCAAAATTTTATTTAAAAATTCTGGTGCCATTGTGACATTTGGGAATTAATATTAAGTGGGATATACAATATCCCATCGCTCTTCAAGGGGTTAAATGATTAAATACACATTGTAGCATTTCTGATGCTAGAGCTATCAAAATTTTACATTAAAAGTTTAATATCAAAAAGTGGCATAGAAGAAGAAAAGTAATACATTACGCGTACACCGTGGTACACTTTTATACGTTTTACATAAATGATGCTGCATCAAATCTGAGCATAAGTTATTAATAAAAATTAATGAGCGAAAACGAAATAAAATGTAATTATCTTGCAATATTGTTGTATTGCATTACAGCTCCCAACCGAAACATACTGAAATCGAGAATTTATATGAATATATAGGTACATAAGTGGAAGGGAAAACGCAACAAAATAATGTAATAAACACTAAGCATTGCACATTGATCACAGTAAGCCTTCATACATTATATTAACTCTGAAATATATTATTTTACCTTGCAACAAAATGTATCGTAGAAGGTAATTGCATTTATATGAGTTTTGCATGAATGCAAGCTTATTATGAGATTATTGTGCATTATGATCTTTAAAATGTACATGATAGATACAGCCGAAGAAAAAAACACTCCCTCTTCCATATCGGAGTCCAGTGATTCTCAACCGGTGAGCCACGAGTGTGCCGTGAGAGGATCTCAGGCGTTCCATAAAAACTTTCATTCAAGTCCTACAACATTCCATACTACACACGGTTTACTTTGTAATGAGGTTTAGCGCATTAAAGTTCCATTTACTGGAAACTTATTCCAGTGTTTGCATAATCTTTATGAGAGTATGTGGGACATCAAGAGAATAGTGTAAAATCTCACATCTTAAAATGAAGTTCACACTTTCAGAGAAATATGATTTCGAAGATTAAAATTTGCATTATTCAATTCAGTGGAAATGTTAGAAGTAGTAATATGGGGTAATCCAGATAAAATTCTAATGGGACAAATTTTACAAACTTTACATAAATTTTGAACAACACATCTTTCCACCAACACATGGCGCAACTTCTTCAGGTTAGGCGAGAAATGCTCTTGCTTGGAGTGCGTTCAGAAAATTTATATGTGATAGAAGAGGAGGAGTCAATAGACATAGAAAAATTTGGCATATTTTACACTCCACGTTTCAATCTGCCACTCGTAAAGTGAATTATAATTTTTTCATTTATTGATTGGTATGTTGCATCAAGTTTAACTTGATACACAGTAAATATGTTAAAACACAACCTGTCTATAATGGAAAAATTTCACGGTCTCGCCAAAAGAAATCTACCTGCCCTGCTCAGACGGACACCTGTCTAAAACGGAATATGTTTCCGGTCCCTGGTGGTACTGTTTTTATAGGTTTCCGTCTTATCAGGTAGAGTTGTATGGTACTCTTTCCGTAGGGACCGTGGACTTTTTATGTTTAAGGCAGCAATCCGTTATAGGCAGGTTTCGTTTTCATAGGATTTTCTGTATTTTTATGTCCCGATATAGAAGCCACCGTCCCGCTTTTCGTGATTCACAAACACGTTACTCGCAAAAACATATTTTTTAGATATTGCAACGAGTGAATCAGAAAAATACTTCTCAACTAATGTTAGGTATCCAATTTACGGATATCCCGATTTTCAAGGCTTTAAGTCTCGTCCGCAGAACAAGTGCAAGGGACATGCTGCTCGTCAGTTTGCATCGTGTGGAACCTTATAAAATAACCAGTTAAAACACAACCTGTCTGTAACGGAATTTTTTTCCTGTCTGACCGAAAGGACCGCTTGATTTGCTCAGACGGACACCTGTCTAAATCGGAATATGTTTCCGGTCCCTGGTTTTTACAGGCTTCCGTCTAAGCATGTAGAGTTGTCCGTCGGGACTATGGGCTTTTATGTTTCAGACAGGACTTCGTTATAGGCAGGTTTCGTTTTCATAGGATTTTCTGTATTTTTATGTTCCGAAATAGAAACCACTGTCCCGCTTTTCGTGATTCGCAAACACGTTATTCGCAAGAACGTGATTTTTTAGATATTGCAACGAGTGAATCAGAAAATACTTCTCAACTAATATTAGGTGTCCAGTTTACGGGGGATAACCCGATTTTCATGGTTTTTAAGATCCGTCCCGGGATTTTTTTGCAAGGGACACCAAAAGACCCGATTTTTTATGATGCACAAATTGTTTTAAATTTATTTTAGCATCATGCTACTGCATCCAGTAGAACTTTATACAATAAATCTGTTGAAACACAGCCTGTCTATAACGGAATATTTTTATGGTCTCGACGAAAGGAAACTATCTGCTCAAACGGATACCTCTCTATAACGGAAATTTTTTACTGTCTCGCCAAAAGGAATCTACCTGCTCAGACGGATACCTGTCCAAAACGGAATATGTTTCCGGTACCGGGCGATAGCGTTTTTACGGCACTTAACTCAGTAAATCTTGTAAAAATGGAGTCTGCTTGTAACAAATCCCGTCTTTTACGTAAAATATTCATGATACCATGGTATTCAAGAATACCATACAACTATAAGTGCTCAGTCGAAAACTATCCAATACGGAAAATCATTTCGGTCACTAGTAAATCCGCTCGGAATCTTAAGTGACCAGAGAATGAATCGGTTTTAGACAGGTCTCCGTCTTAGAAGGTAGATTTGTGCGCTACTATTTCCGTCAGGACCATCGGCTTTTTATGTTTAGAAGGGATTCCGTTATAGGCCGGTTTCGTTTTCATAAAATATTCTTCATTTATACGTCCCGATATAGATGCAACTGTCCCGCGTCTCGTGATTCACAAAACCGAAATATTTCGTATTTGTATCACTCGATATAGCAGCTACTGTCCCTCATTTCGTTCACAAAAACGTGATTTTCTCTATATTACAACAAGTAAATCAGAAAAATACTTCTCAACTACTGTTAGGTGTCTACTTTACGTACGTTGACCTGATTTTCAAGGATTTTAAGACCCATCCCGCAAAACAAGTCCCGCAGAACAGTATTTTTATGTCCCGATATAGAAGCCGTTGCCCCGAAATTATTCTGACACATTGCCTCCCTTTTTTGTGACAGGGGACCCGGCAACCTATCCCAAACATCATTAAAAACTAAATGTATATTATCAATCTATCATTAAAACTAAAAATGAATCGAGATATCTTTAAGGGTGTCCAGGGATCAAAATTCTAAAAAAAGCATTTTTTTTCTTTTTTTGCTAATAAAATGCTGCAAAGTTAAATAAATTAAATAAAGCAAAAATTGTCGTTAGGATTTTTAATTTCATGTGAAAGTTTTGAAAAAATACTCCTCGAAGAAAAAGTCACTCTAAAAAATCCTCTTTTTTTTTTTTTTTTTTTTTTTTTTAACTTTTGAATTTATTATAAATTTTGTAAGTATTATTTTTATAAATCCTGAAGACAAATGAACAAGAAGCCTTTTCTGCACACAGTAGTGAAAAGAGTAATGAAATTGGACAAGCGATTCGTGAATTATATAAAAAATTACATACGTTAAAATTTAAAATTTTAATATTTTATATAAAAATTTTCTAAGGTTTCAAAACTTTTTTATCCGAAAAATATTTTTTATAGAAAAACACATTTCAGGAAAAAAAAACTTTAAAGAATGCCATTATATATAAAGAAAATTTTGACCCCTGAACTCTCTTAAGGGGGTCTGGGGGTTAAATAAAGAAAATGCGTTTTTATTTTTTGTGCTAATAAAAATCTACAACGTGAGATAACTTAAATAAAGCAAACCGCGTATTTATACCATGACTACATTATCAGATATAATTAAATGTAATAAATAAATAAATAAATAAATAAAGATACTTTCATTAAAATTCTCAAAAAAGTCAACTCTTATTAGAAAGCACAAAATGCTGCTTTTTTCATGCTGACGTCATAATGATGCGGGCAACAATGTGGTGAAAATGGATGAATGTTTCAACAATGGAGCTATTTTGTGTTTCAATTAAACATCCGTAACGTTATTTCTATGGGGAAAATGTAAGTTTTGGGCCGACATTGACCCCCCCCCCCCCCCCACACACACACTTAGGGATCAAATGAAAAAAAAATAATGTCCAATTCATGTATTGCCCTCAGGAATACATATATATTCAAAATTTCCAAGCTCTACAACGTGAGATAACTTAAATAAAGCAAACCGCATATTTATACGATGACTACAGTAGCAAATATAATTAAATGAAAAAAAAAAAAAAAAAAAAACATACTTTCATTAAAATTTACAAAAAAGTTACCCCTTATTAAACTAGTCGTTGGGGGCCACCGTAATACTTACCCATCATGGATATGCATAATGAAAAATATTAAAATAAAAATGTGTAAACTACTTATAAAGTGCATTGCAATTCAAATAAAATCGTGGCTTGATGACGTCACAAACTTTAAAGGCTCGATTACTGAATTGCTTGAAAGAAACATCCTTATAACTCCAAAAATAATAATCCTATTAACTAGCGGTTTATTGCATCTGATTAAGCGTAAAATTTCCAATTAAAATATATCTTTGAAGTGAAATTTGGATGAAATACAGGGTCATGAAAAATCGAAGAGTGTGGAAAATAGGATTCCAACTATCTCGGCAACTCATTATCCGATCGACTTCATGCTTTATGCAAAATTTATGTTCTTTTATTGTCTTTTATATTCATTTCTTAAAATAAACAATTTCGAAAATTTTTATATACCTTTTATCAGAACGAATATTTCGAGAGTCCGAAAAAAATTGTTCCGGTTAATCGAGGTTATTGAAATGAAATAGGCTTCTTCCCATTATTACATACTACGTACATACCAAATTTCAAGTCTCTATCTCAATTTTTTCGGGAGATAGAGCGTTTACAGACACACAGACACACTGACGGACGGCAAATTTTTTTTTCTAAAAATATGTTTTTCGGAATCTCCAGTGTCTGAAACGTGTAAATCCGTCAAAATTTTTTTTTCGATTTTCAAAACGATTACAAGACTTACCCTATACTACGTATGATGCGGTAAGTAAAAGCACAAATGTGTGCGTCGCTCAATGCTGACGTTATAATGATGCGGGCAACAATGTGGTGAAAATGGATGAATGTTTTAACAATGGAACTATTTTTTCAATTAAACAATCGTAACGTTATTTCTATGGGGAAAATGCAAGTTTTGGGCAGACGTTGATCCTCGCCCTTAGGTATCAAATTTAAAAAAAATAATGTCCAATTCATGTATTGCCCTCAGGAATACATATATATACAAAATTTCAAAGCTCTACGTCAACAGGAAGTGGGTGAAAAATGAATCAGAAGATTTGACTGCCACATACATACAGAAACGTAAGTAAAACTTCCTTGCAACGTATGTACATGAAATTGTGTGCAGAATTTTTATGTTGTGTTTTTTTAAAAAAAATGCCTTTAAGATTTTTAATTTCCTGTGAAACTATAATCTTCGAAGCAAAAATCACTCTAAAAAAAAAAAACCCTTTTTTTACTTTTGAATTTATTATAAATTTTGTAAGTAATACATTTCTAAATCCTGAAGACAAATGAACAAGAAAAGTTTTCTTCACGCAATAGTGAAAAGAGTAATGAAATCGGGTTCGTGAATTATATCAAAAATTACATAAGTTAAAATTTAAAAATTAAAATTTTTATTAAAAAATTTTGAAAGTTTTCGAAATTTTTTTATCCGAAAAATACTTTTTATAGAAAAACGCATTCCAGGGGAAAAAAATATCTTAGAACAATGCCTATAAATAAAAATAAATAAAATTTTGACCCCCAAAAGTGGTGAATTTAAAGGGGTTAAAAAAAATGCGTTTTCATTTTTTTTGCTAATAAAATACTACAAAGTGAGATAAATTAAATAAAGCAAACCGCGTATTTCTACATTGACTACATCAGCAGATATTACAACTTTTGTGTTGTACTATCAATCCTGCCACAAAATTTCCTGTGAAACTATAATCTTCGAAGCAAAAATCACTCTCAAAAAACCCTTTTTTTTTACTTTTGAATTTATTATAAATTTTGTAAGTAATACTTTTATAAATCCTGAAGACAAATGAACAAGAAGACTTTTCTTCCCAAAATAGTGAAAAAAGTAATGAAATCGGGCAAGTGGTTCGTGAATTATATCAAAAATTACATACGATAAAATTAAAAAGTTAAAAAATTTAAATTTTTTATTAAAAAATTTTGAAAGTTTTCGAAACTTTTTTATCCGAAAAATACTTTTTATAGAAAAACGCATTTCAGGGGGGGGAAAAAATCTTTAAACAATGCCCATAAATAAAAAATAAAATAAAATTTTGACCCCCAAAAGAGGTGGAGTTAAAATTTAAAAAGAAATGCGTTTTTATTTTTTGTGCTAATTAAATACTACAAAGTGAGATAAATTAAATAAAGCAAACCGCGTATTTGTACATTGACTACATCAGCAGATATTACAATTTTTGTGTTGTACCATCAATCCTGCCACAAAATTTGTCATGTTTAAAAGAATATATCTAAATTTCTTTGCAACGTATGTGTATGAAATTTTGTACAGAGTGTTTGTGTTGTGTTTTTAATAAATTTTTTAGGATTTTTAATTTCATGTGAAAATTTTGAAAATATACTCCTCGAAGCAAAAATCACTCTAAAAATCATCTTTTTTTTTTTTTTTTTTTTTTGAATTTATTATAAATTTTGTAAGTAATACTTTTATAAATCCTGAAGACAAATGAACAAGAAGACTTTTCTTCACACAATAGTGAAAAGAGTAATGAAATTCGGCAAGTGGTTCGTGAATTATATCAAAAATTACATACGTTAAAATTAAAAAGTTAAAAAATTTAAATTTTTTATTAAAAAATTTTGAAAGTTTTCGAAACTTTTTTATCCGAAAAATACTTTTTATAGAAAAACACATTTCAGGGGGAAAATAAATCTTTAAACAACGTCCATAAATAAAAAAAATTAATAAATAAAATGACCCCCCAAAAGGGGTGGGGTTAAAATTTAAAAACATGCGTTTTTATTTTTTGTGCTAATTAAATACTACAAAATCGGATAAACTAAATAAAGCAAACCGCGTATTTGTACATTGACTACATCAGCAGATATTACAATTTTTGTGTTGTACCATCAATCCTGCCACAAAATTTGTCATGTTTAAAAGAATAAATCTAAATTTCTTTGCAACGTATGTGTATGAAATTTTGTACAGAGTTTTTATGTTGTGTTTTTAATAAATTGTCTTTAGGATTTTTAATTTCATGTGAAAATTTGAACATATACTCCTCGAAGCAAAAATCACTCTAAAAAATCATCTTTTTTTTTTTTTTTTTTTTTTTTTTTTTTTTGCTTTTGAATTTATTATAAATTTTGTAAGTAATACTTTTATAAATCCTGAAGACAAATGAACAAGAAGACTTTTCTTCCCAAAATAGTGAAAAGAGTAATGAAATCGGGCAAGTGGTTCGTGAATTATATCAAAAATTACATACGATAAAATTAAAAAGTTAAAAAATTTAAATTTTTTATTAAAAAATTTTGAAAGTTTTCGAAACTTTTTTATCCGAAAAATACTTTTTATAGAAAAACGCATTTCAGGGGAAAATAAATCTTTAAACAACGTCCATAAATAAAAAACAAAATAAAATTTTGACCCCCAAAAGAGGTGGAGTTAAAATTTAAAAAGAAATGCGTTTTTATTTTTTGTGCTAATTAAATACTACAAAGTGAGATAAATTAAATAAAGCAAACCGCGTATTTGTACATTGACTACATCAGCAGATATTACAATTTTTGTGTTGTACCATCAATCCTGCCACAAAATTTGTCATGTTTAAAAGAATATATCTAAATTTGTTTGCAACGTATGTGTATGAAATTTTGTACAGAGTGTTTGTGTTGTGTTTTTAATAAATTTTTTAGGATTTTTAATTTCATGTGAAAATTTTGAAAATATACTCCTCGAAGCAAAAATCACTCTAAAAATCATCTTTTTTTTTTTTTTTTTTTTTTTTTTTTTTTTTAAATTTATTATAAATTTTGTAAGTAATACTTTTATAAATCCTGAAGACAAATGAACAAGAAGACTTTTCTTCCCAAAATAGTGAAAAGAGTAATTAAATCGGGCAAGTGGTTCGTGAATTATATCAAAAATTACATACGATAAAATTAAAAAGTTAAAAAATTTAAATTTTTTTATTAAAAAATTTTGAAAGTTTTCGAAACTTTTTTATCCGAAAAATACTTTTTATAGAAAAACGCATTTCAGGGGAAAATAAATCTTTAAACAACGTCCATAAATAAAAAAAATTAATAAATAAAATGACCCCCCAAAAGGGGTGGGGTTAAAATTTAAAAACATGCGTTTTTATTTTTTGTGCTAATTAAATACTACAAAATCGGATAAACTAAATAAAGCAAACCGCGTATTTGTACATTGACTACATCAGCAGATATTACAATTTTTGTGTTGTACCATCAATCCTGCCACAAAATTTGTCATGTTTAAAAGAATATATCTAAATTTCTCTGCAACGTATGTGTAAGAAATTTTGTACAGAGTTTTTATGTTGTGTTTTTAATGAATTGTCGTTAGGATTTTTAATTTCATGTGAAAATTTGAACATATACTCCTCGAAGCAAAAATCACTCTAAAAAATCATCTTTTTTTTTTTTTTTTTTTTTTTTTTTTTTTTTTTTTTTTTTTTGCTTTTGAATTTATTATAAATTTTGTAAGTACAACTTTTATAAATCCTGAAGACAAATGAACAAGAAGACTTTTCTTCACACAATAGTGAAAAGAGTAATGCAATTCGGCAAGTGGTTCGTGAATTATATCAAAAATTACATACGTTAAAATTAAAAAGTTAAAAAATTTAAATTTTTTATTAAAAATTTTTGAAACTTTTCGAAACTTTTTTATCCGAAAAATACTTTTTATAGAAAAACACATTTCAGGGGAAAAAAAAATCTTTAAACAATGCCTATAAAAAAAAAAAAAAAAAAAAAGAAAAAAAAAAAAAAAAAAATTGACCCCCAAAAGGGGTGAATTTAAAGGGGTTAAAATTAAAAAAAAAAATGCGTTTTTATTTTTTGTGCGAATGAAATACTACAAAGTCAGATAAATTAAATAAAGCAAATCGCGTATTTCTAAGATGACTGCATCTGCAGATATAACAATTTGTGTGTTGTACTATCAATCCTGCCACAAAATTTGTCAAGTTTAAAAGGATCTATCTAAATTTCCTTGCAACGTATGTGTATGAAATTTTGTTAAGTGTTTTTATGTTATGTTTTTAATAATTTGTCTTTAGGATTTTTAATTTCATGGGGAAATTTTTAAAATATACTCCTCAAAGTAAAAATTAATCTCAAAAATCCTCTTTTTTTACTTTTGAATTTATTATAAATTTGTAAGTATTATTTTTAAAAATCCTAAAAACAAATTAACAAGAAGTCTTTTCTGCACACAATAGGGAAATGAGTAATGAAATCGGGCGAGTGGTTCGTGATCGTGAGTTATATAAAATAATAAATACATTTAAAATTTAAATATTTTAATCAAAAAATTTTCAAAGCTTTCAAAACTTTTCTATTTGAAAAAATTTTTTTACAAAAAAACACGTTTCAAGGAAAAAAAAAAACTTCAAACAATGCCTATAAATAATGGAAATTAAATTTTGACCCCCACCTTAAGGGGGTTAAAATATTTAAAAATGGGCGTTCTTATTTTTTGTGCTAAGAAAATACTACAAAGTGAGATAAATTAAATAAAGCAAACCGTGTATATATACGATGATTACATCCGCAGATATAACAATTTTTGTGTTGTACTATAAGCCCTGCCCCGCCCATAACTAAAACTTTAAGTCCATTTATCTCGGAATGCTTTTTTTCACAATATGTCATGTTTAAAAGGATATATCTAAACTTCCTTGCAAGATATGTGTATGATATTTTGAACAGAGTGGTTATGTTATGTTTTTAATAAATTGTCTTCATGATTTTAAATTTCATGTGAAAAATTTGAAAATATAATTCTCGAAGTAAAAATCACTCTAAAAAATCCTCTATTTTTTTTTTAAACTTTTAAATTTATTATAAATTTTGTAATTAATATTTTTAAAAGTACTGAAGATAAATTAAGAAGAAAACTTTTCTGTACACAACAGTGAAAAAAGTAATGAAATCGGGCAAGTGGTTCATGAGTTATTAAAAAAATTAAATAATTTTAAAATTTTAAATTTTAAATAAAAAAATTTTCAAATTTTTCAAAAAAAAATTGTCTGAAAAGTATTTTTTTATAGACGCATTTCAGGAAAAAAAAAAATCATTAACAAATAATAATATCCAAAACAATGCTAATAAAACTTTTACTTTCCGTGAAGAATAAATATATGTAAAATAATTATTTTCATATTCGGAGAATATAAATTATAGAAGAGGCATGTACTATAAATGTGCGCGCAAACAACAAATAAATAAATAATAAACGCAATAAAGACATCTGCGCCATTTTGAGCTCTTTCATACATATCACAGGAACTGAAAAAATAGTCCGGTTGAAAACATCTCGATTAAAAAATCTAACTAATGCTTGCAAATTTAATGTTTACATACAAGATAATGTTACACACTTTTATTGTATTCACCAACAAATAAATAAATAATAAACGCAATAAAGACATCAGCGCCATTTTGAACTCGATCATACATATCACAGGAACTGAAAAAATAGTTCGGTTGAAAACATCTCGATTAAAAAAATCTAACTATGCTTGCAAATTTAATGTTTACATCCAAGATAATGTTACACACTTTTATTATATTCGCCAACAAATAAATAAATAATAAACGAAATAAAGACATCAGCGCCATTTTGAACTCGATCATACATATCGCAGGAACTGAAAAAATAGTTCGGTTGAAAACATCTCGATTAAAAAATCTAACTATGCTTGCAAATTTAATGTTTACATTCAAGATAATGTTACATACTTTTATTATATTCGCCATTTTGAGCTCGATCACACATATCACAGGAACTGAAAAAATAGTCCGGTTGAAAATATCTCGATTAAAAAATCTAACTATGCTTGCAAATTTAATGTTTACATCCAAGATAATGTTACACACTTTTATTTCCCAAAATGAATAAAAACCATAAAAAAAATATTTTCAAACTCGTAAAAGGTGAAAACTTGCAATATAGTTCATTTTAAACTCATTTTTCAAACAACTAGAAGTTCGAAAAAGTTGTTTTTGAGTTAAATCTACAGTCAATAAGCCTACGATAATACCTACTGGAGAAACAAAAATGGCGAAAATCTGTTTATGATACTTACTTGATTTCACAATTCAATAAAATGTAATTTCACAATTCAATAAAACGTAATAAACTTTCCTTTCAGTTTTAAAAGTGCTATTTTTCGAGTTGTGAAAATATTCTTTTATGATTACCCATATTTACTTATTCTAATCAATATTATAAAAAGTTTTAATGCAAAAAAATTTTACTTACCTGGTCACGTACAAAATGCGGACTGCGGAAGGTTTTTGAGTTCACAAACTTTTATCGGCCAATGTAATATAGTTCTAACTTTTGTGGTTACAGTTCCAACGAAATGCCTTTACTCCCCCGAGACTTTCTGTTCCTGTTTTCATCAAAATAATTTTATTTCGAAAGTTCAACAAAATGCAGTTCTTCCAAAAAACTGAAAACCAACGAATTACATTTAAAAAATCCAATAATAATAATAATAATAAAAACTGTATGGAAAATGCATGTGTATTTATGCACGTAACATAAATAAATAAATACTGCGTGTGGCATAAATCAGTTCGTATTTCAAAAATTCATAACAAATTAACGAATTGTCGTATCGCAGTGCGGTTTGCACCATAAGATTTGTCAAAGAGTCAGAATTTTTATGGTAAAAGAAAATAAAATAGTGCAAAGAGTCCCATAAGAAGTTCATATTTCAAAAAATCATAAAGAATGAACAAATTGTCGTATCGGAGTGCGGTTTTCACCATTAAACTTGTCAAAGAGACGGAAATTTTATGGAAAAAGAAAATAAAATAGTTCATATAGAGACCTGTATATCCATTCAAATTTCAAAAACTCAGAATTTTTTTTAAAATGTCATATAGGAATGCGGTTTGCACCGTAAGACGTTTTAAAGAGTGGGAATTTTGTGGCAAAAATAGCTCAAAGAAAATTTAAACTATTTTTTTCCTTTGCAACAAAAGAAAAAAAAAATCGACCCTATCAAATCTTATGAGACAAACTGCAATCTGTTACGGACAGTTTGTTAACAATTTATGAATCTTTGAAATGTGACCAGACTTATTTCACACCCGGTAAATAAATGAATGTTTGTATATAGACCACTCACATAAATACATATATACATTACTAACAGAACCACCCGGCTTTGCGCGGGTTAACATAAATTAAAATACAATAATACGACAATATCAATGATGGAGCTTTGTGTATTCTTGACCCTAAATCGATAAAAAGACAATGAGAAAAATTAGCGTTACTTTGACTCAACCATAGTAAAATTTCTCAGCTTTATAAATGAGAATGCGCGTTTTCTTTGCGCATACAATAAAAAAATAAACGATTTTCCTGACAATGAAAAAAACAACAACCAGATGTCGTAGCATTTTATGAAATTCGCTTTCATATGGCATCTGTCTATATTATAAAATAAATATATCCGTGAGTAATGTCGACATCATATTGACGGTAGCAACGATCTAACCATTAAATTTTGCTTGTACTGCATTTTTGTAACTACTAAATATCGCACAATTTCCTTTTTTACACTGTCGATTAGAAAAAAAAATGCACTTTTAAATTCAGTTTGAAAAGTTTATCTCAATTTACTGATTTATGGATTTTAATGTAATTTTAAAACATGAGTATTTTTTAATCTGTGTCTAACCCAATTACGAAAGATTAACTTATGTGATCTTTATAAAGTAAAGACATTTATTTCTAAACATAGCACATTCAATTTTTATGTGGTCGAATAAAAAAACAAATGTACTTTCAATGCTATGGTGGCAACAGGGTGTGGCAACAAGAAAGAATAATTGCATTAGAAATTGAAAAAAAAAAAAAAGATTTCTGTAATGATAAACTTTGCGAGATGTTTGAAAAAAATGGTAAAGAATGGTCTGAGAAATTTTTAAAGTTGACAGTAATTTTATTCGTGTTCTAAAGCATGTGTACACTAAGTTTCGTTCAAATCAGACAAAAACTGTAGATATGTATAAGGAAAACACACACACTCACCAAGAACGGCTTTTCTATGTATAAGATATACATACAGGGCTGTGTTTTAAAATTTGGAGACTCTGGGACTAACTTATTTTTGAGGGCCTTTACACATGAACCCACCTTTAGTTTTTGACTTTTCTAGAAATATTCAGCTGCGGAAAAGCTTATACTAGCAAAATAGTTTTAAAGGGAAATCAATTTACGTTTTCATAGTCTAAATAGACTTTATTTACATATAGTATGTTTACATAAAGCAAAATCGTCAGCCAAATTTATAAGTTTTCGTTAAGGGGTTTCAGTGAATTTTATGTAGATTTCGTAAGAAATACTACCTATTACATTTTCCTTTAAGTTGGAATTTTTGAAAATTTTTTGCAGATCTACGCCGATCATGATTCCCAGAACCCAAAACCATCCCCTGCTCAAAACTTTATCTATCTATCTATCTATCTATCTATCTATCTATCTATGTCACTTTTTTATGGACACGATAACTGCAATAATTTTGCACAAATCTCTTCCAAATTGATACATAAAATCAAGAGGCATAAAATCTCGGTCAAGTTCGTTAATGGGCAAAATCGAACCAAGGGGGGAGGGAAATGGGGAGGAAGGGGGGTTTTAGAAGAAAAAATTCATAACTTCGTCAATTCACAAGATATCAAATACGGTTAAATTTATTATAAATCCTCTTAATATTATCTAAAACTTTTATATTGACAAGTTTTGTTATAGGACTAACCCTTATAGAAAAAAAAAAAATCCCTGCCGGCTCCACCTGCAAACAAATTAGGTTTCGAAGTGGGCGGTTCCAACTGCCGTACATGGCACAAAGTTCATTTCTTCCGTAATTCCTAACAAACAGGCGCCCCACGGTCTGCGTCTTCGAAATCTACCTGTGTCTTTAGGCCGACCCATCAGGGATTTTTTTTTTTTTTTTTTCCGATCACGAAATTCTGTTTTTCTAATGGGAAAATGTTAAAAGAGGATTCACATTACCTAATATATTTTCCAAAATTCAGTTTTCAGCAACGAAAATTTAGACGTTTGGTGCCAATGTTTCTCGCTTTTTAAATTTTTCTTAAATTTTAACTATTTTTTAAAAGACGGTAAACTTTTAAATTATTCCTTAAAATTTCAAAATGAATTGCTTTTAAAAATACTTAAATTTAAGGAAGGTAATTTTTGAAAACGTAGAACGTAACTATCAAATTCCTATTTTCTGATGGTGAAAACCAAATTTTGATAAATGTATTAGACAATGAATAATGGCCTATTTAATTTCGTCCATTGGAAATATCCATCATTGGAAATATCGTCCATATGGGATTTCGCGATCTGTGAAAGAAATTTCAAAGAGCGTCGCAATGTCCTACACTATAAGACGATACATTCATACATACATGTGCATATATGTACCTGTATAAAGCCTTTTTAAGCGACTCTGTAAAAGAAAAAATAAAGAGTATGTTGCTCTTTGTGGAATTTTAAAATGTAACGAGAGTTACAGGAAATTTGTGTGTGTGTGTGTGTGCGTTTAATAAAACTAGTCTAAGAAATCACAAATGAACTATTTTATTAAGCTTTTTGTGTAGCTTAAACGGTGTTGAATGTAAGTATGCATATAGCAATGAATAAGTTTTTGAATTTTAAATTATATATTCAGTGATGAAAATAATGAAAGCAGTCTAATTTTTCATCAACGTATCAAGTTTTTTATAGGACCAACCCTTATAGCTAAAAAAAATCCCTGCCAGCTCCGCCTGCAAACAAGTTAGGTTTCGAAGTGGGCGGTTCCATCTGCCTCATCATGGCAAAAAGGTCATTTCTTCCGCATTTCCCAACAAACAGGCGCCCCATGGTCTGCGTCTTCGAAATCTACCTGTGCCTGTAGGCCAAGCCTTCAGGGATTTTTTATTTTTTTATCCCGTAAGTCATTGTGCGCATGATATCTTGAGACCGTATGACTGGAATGTTATGAAATTTGATATAGATAATAAGCACTATGTATTTTAAAAATGATCTACTCTTACGTCAAAGTTATTTCATTAACCATGTAAAAAAAATATTTTTGTAAAAAATTTCAAAATTTTACATTTTTTAATGAATAAAAATTGTCATAATTAAAAGTCTTACCGTTGTAAATATTTAAAAGTAGATCATTTTAAACACACATATGCGCTTATTATCTAAATCAAATTTCTTAACAATCCATGCATACGTTCTCAAGATATCATGCGCGCAATGACTTACGGAGTAAAAAAAAAGAGCTATTTTAATTTCTACAATTCAGTAAAATATTAGTTAGTTTCTAATAGTATTATATTAAAAAGCACAATCTATTTAATTAATGATCAAAATTTTATGTTTATACATATAAAGGTTTTGAAAATACACTAATTCATACTTTGATTGTTTTTTTTTTTCAATTTTCGTCGCGCTTTAAAGGTACAAGACCCCTTAAAAAGGTAAACTAGTCGTTGGGGGCCACCGTAATGCTTACCCATCATGGATAAGCATAATATAAAATATGAAAATAAAACATGTGCAAACTATTTATATAAAATGCATTGCAATTCGAATAAAATCGTGGCTTGATGACGTCATAAACTTTAAATGCTCTATTACTGCAAAATTGATAATCATATTAACTAACGGTTTACTGTGTCTCATTTCCAATTAAAATATATCTTTGAATTGAAATTTGGATGAAATACAGGGTCAGGAAAAATCGAAGAGTGTGGAAAATAGGATTACAAATATCTCGGCAACTCATTATCCGATCAACTTCCCTTTTTTATGCAAAATTTATGTTTTTTTTTATTGTCTTTTATATTCCATCCTTAAAATAAACAATTTCGAAAATTTTTATATACCTTTTATCAGAACGAATATTTCGAGAGTCCGAAAAAAAATAGTTCCAGATAATCGAGGTTACTAAAATTCAATAAGCTTCTTCCCATTATTACATACTAAGTACACACCAAATTTCAAGTCTCTATCTCAATTTGTTCGGGAGTGCAAAATTTATGTTTTTTTTTATTGTCTTTTATATTCCATCCTTAAAATAAACAATTTCGAAAATTTTTATATACCTTTTATCAGAACGAATATTTCGAGAGTCCGAAAAAAAATAGTTCCAGATAATCGAGGTTACTAAAATTCAATAAGCTTCTTCCCATTATTACATACTAAGTACACACCAAATTTCAAGTCTCTATCTCAATTTGTTCGGGAGTATGTATTAGACATACGAGAGATTATCGTATTAGAACATATAATACATGAATATTTGAATATATACATGAGTCCGAAAAAAAATAGTTCCAGATAATCGAGGTTACTAAAATTCAATAAGCTTCTTCCCATTATTACATACTAAGTACACACCAAATTTCAAGTCTCTATCTCAATTTGTTCGGGAGATAGAGCATTTACAGACACAAACACAGACAGATGGACGGCAATTTTTTTTTCTATAAATATGTTTTTCGGAATTTCCAGTGTCTAAAACGTGTAAATCCGTCAAAAATTTTTTTTCGATTTTCAAAACGATTACAAGACTTACCCTATACTACGTATGATGGGTAAGTAAAACGGAACCATTATAAGATGACTCCTGTGTCCATCTGTCAGAACCCTTTTTCTTGTAAAATATGGGACGTGGAAAGTTCAAACTGGGGAAAGTTATAAAGCCTTTTTACCCACTTAGTTTCAGATTATTAGCCATTCACAAATATGTCTAGGAAAAATTTAGGCGGCTAATTAAGCTACTTGAAAAATAAATGTTTTCCTTTTATATATCGTGTGGGGTATCGTGTGAAAGATCTCGTAATACCAAACTCAAAAATATATTTGTTTTAATTTTAGGTCACATATTTTCAGACATATCGTCGAAAATGCCTCACTATTTCCGAATCAACTGAAATTAAAATTATGAAAAAATTAGGGATAGTAGAAGTTAAAATGCGCATTTTAAAGTTTTTATGGTGTTTTAAGAAGTTATTTTAGTTCTTAGTGTTTCACACCAGTTTCAACTTATTTTATTTTATAGTAGAAGTTAATTTAAACCTTTCAAGAAAACTATAGAGATTTTTTTAGGTAACATAATTTTTGAGAAAAACGCATTTTTCCGTTACACACAAACTTTATTTTTCAGGTGGTCAGCCCATAAATTGACGAGAGTTGACGGGCGCTCGAGGTATCTATCAACGCAGAATCATCCAAGGATATTTAATAATGATTTTTGAGAAATAAATGTCAGTAATTAGCTGAGATATTAATTAAGTTATTTGAAAAAAAAAATTCTTTTTATGTATCGTGTAGGGTATCGTTGGAAAGAGCTCGTAACATCGAACAAAAAAATATATTTGTTTTAGTTTTATGTTTTTTTTTTTCAGAGATATCGTCGAAAGTACAGGAAAAATATGCCCCCCCCCCCCTCCCCACCTCCTATTTCCAAATCTACTGAAACTAAAATTATGAAAAAATTATGGGTAGTAGAAGTTTATTAATTAATAAATTCAATGTACGGAACCCTTTGAGCTCGAGTTGACCGATTTATATTTCTTTTATTATTTAAACTTAAAAGTCTTCTTTATTTTTTTAAATTCTATTCTTTCTTCTACGTTAAAATACGTCTCAAACCTCTTACTTCTTTTTCAAACCAACTCGCTTTTACATGTGCATTTTCCTCAGTGAAAATATTTTGCAGCATGTGAGAGACAATGTCCCAAGAGATTCTGTTCAACGAAAGCATCAGGTCAGTTTTTCCAATGCACCTGGATCTGCGGTTTTCAACCAAACAACAACAACAACAATAAGAATGTAATATGCAGAAATGCTTGGCTTTTAATTTCGTGGAAAACGGTGCAACGTACAACGTGGAAGGTAGAACGTGGATTTCGTTTTTTTTCGTGCTAGACTGAGTTGCTAGGCGTTGCGTCTCAGAGATTGAGAGTATTTTAAGCTGATTTAGTGGTAAGTTTTATAACTTAAATGTACATTTTCTAGTACAATTATTAGCTGTTGTTGTTTTATCAGGGAATAGTAATTGCTTTTTTCCCTCATAAAGTAATAATTTCTTAATAAACATAGTAAGCACATCTATAGGCTTTTTTTTTTTCTATAGTAGTTTCAACTTATTGTAAATTCAAATTCTTTTTAAGCGGATTCGTTAGCTTGTAGTATTAAAAAAATCAGTTGTTTGTTTTTCATATTTTTAAAATATTTATACGTACAAATCTGTTTTGCTTTTCGTTTGTTTCGCTGGATTCAGTCGAATAAAAAACATTTCACCAGCCACATTTAGCCCCACCAGTGGCTGAGAGGTTGTGCTCTCGAAGCTGGTAGACGGGAGGTGCTGGGTTCGATCCCAATCGCGCCCGTCGGCCTAATCGCTCGGAGTTTTCGTGGTTTTCTTTCGAGCCGTGGATTTTCTCCATGCGTAAATACGGATTAGGTTCCCTTAGAAAGACCCCCACGAAGGGCACTCCCCCTGGGCCTATATCCCTAGTGTCGATAATTGGCCGTCAATAGTCAATAATCAACCCAACCAGCCACATTTAACGGCTTCACGACAAGCGTCCTTCGCAGAATTTTTAATCTTTTACCACCTTTTTTTTTCAATTATTATTTTTGATTAATTTAATCGCATAAATGCTTCGATTAAATAAAACAAAATTATCAATTAAAAATTACTTGTACGAATAATGAAGGATTCTGAGTACTTTATGCGTCACGTATAAGTGACTCTCGTCGTGAAGGATTGACAAAGTTGCAAGTGCGGGTTTATAATACATTAGACATGACCTGACAGTGTCTCTTCAAAGATTACAAGTGTAGATATAACATTAAGATGATTCGGGATATAAAACTCTGGAAAGGACATTTTACATTTTCGACTTAAAAATTGTTCTAAAATTTTTTTTAGAATAAAATGTCGCACATCGCATTTAAATACGATAATTAGATTAAAAGATATAACTATTTTTACTCATTCTATGTGTTGTTGCTGCGTTATCTTCCACGATTCAGATTTATTTATCTCGCAATGTATTATTCTTTTAAGATTTGATTATATTTAAATTGATGTAGCTAAATTTCTATGAAAGATAAGCTTTGAAATCGTGTACAATGTGGGCGAATATTTAAAAAATATATGATTCTCACGCTAAAAAGTACTATTTAACCCTTCAGTTACCACATACGATCTGCCGGAGCAATTTTCACTTTTCAATTGTTTTTAGTTATTTATCGTCCGAAAAAGACAAACATGTGCAATTTTGATGCTTTTTTTTTTTTGTTTTTCTTTGGTGATTATAGTTAGGGTGTCAACGATTTTAATCAGATGATTTAAATCGGTGATTAAATCATGATTTAAATCAACTGATTTTTTTTAAAATTATTGATTTAAATCAAACTGATTTTTTTTAATCCTAAATTTTCTAAATGTTTAAAATGACAAAATAAAATAGAATAAATAAATAAAAATCTAAGATGAACATAATTTGGAAAGTTTCTATGGGTATTACCTTATGAATAAATAATAATAAAAAAAGCTTTGAATAATTGTTTCTAAACTTACTTCCTTAGGCTTCTAAGAAATTAAGAGAAAGTGTACTAAGTGTAAGAAACTGTACGTTTGTAAAAAGCAAGTTTTTATTAGGAATTAAGAGCATTTTATTTAAAAATGATATTTAAATAAAATACAATTTGCAGTGTCATAATTTCTTTTAAATAATCAAATTATCCCTTCTTTTACATAAAATAAGAATATCAAATATAATAAATTTCTACTAGTAAAAGAATAAATAGTCGATACCTTATTTTTACAATAATAAATTTATAGCAAATTAGAACTAAAGAAGAATGAAAGAATGACATCTGCTCAACGGCCATTGTAAAACGATACACAAGAGAAAAATATCTAATTGGTATTAAAATGTTAAACACAGCAAACAGCTTCTTCAGTAGAAGTTGAATTTTTTTTTTTTCACTTTTAAACTCCCATATACACCAAATAAAGAAATTAGTTAGGGATTTAAAAAGATGCTTTTTTTTCATTATTATTATTTAAAATGCTGAATGCTAATAATCCCCACCGAGTAGTAACAATGCTGCTATTTAATATTTTGAGAGTTTCAGATATATATGGTTATTCTTATATTTACTCTGTTTCTGTATGTGTGCATGAATGAGTAACTCAATTTCATACTTTTTTCATCATACACGTACGTGTGTGTGAGTTTAGATTTAGGCTATTAAGAGTACAAATGCAAAACAAGTTGCAAATAATAATTGTTTGTTTTGTAATTTGTGCTAATAAATAATGAATTTACGTATTTGCAGTTTTTATTAATTTTGTAATTACCTACTGTTCCCTCTAATTCCTTTTTTTTTTTTTTTTTTTTTTTTTTTTTAAAGGGTGCAACACCCTAACCTTTATTAAATTGGCAAAATGCATTCTGCTTAAAAAAAAAATAGTGAAATTCATTTTTAGTTGTACCAAGAGATTTCTTGCAAAATACTTCTCTATACCACAGTATTTCTAAATCTGTGTGCCCAGGTACCATGTTCTAAATATGTGTGCTTTATTTCCCAAGGTCTTGACTTTGCAAAAATATTGAACTTTATTTACAAAAAACAGGAAATTATTAAATAATGTTGTAATTTAATTATATTTTTCATTAACAATTAATGTCACTTTATTTATCGTATTAAAAATATATATACTTTTTTTCCTTATATAGTTACTAAACACATTACTAATATATTTCCTCATGAAATAATGCCGTTTTCTGCTGAACTAGTACCCTTTTCTGGGAACTAGCACCCTGCCCCTTTTTTAGGTGGATTTCCTAAGAAATACTACCTATTACATTCTCCCCTATGTTGGAATTTCTGAAAAAATTTTGCAGATATACGCCGATCATGACTCTCAGAACCCAAAACCACCCCCAGTTCAAAACTTTATATGTATATATATATATATGTGTGTGTCACCTTTTTATGGACACGATAACTCCCAATGTGGTCGTTGTGTTGTTTGCGGAATGTTAGATAATTATTTAATTATTGTGAGTAAAATATTTCATCTATTCTTTACAGGTTTTTTATTTCCAATTTTTACTTTCTTCTATCTAAGATAGAGGAAAGTATTGTAATAGAATTTATTTTCGACTACCGGTTTTCGACGGATTTACACGTTTTAGGGATCAGAGATTCCGAAAAACATGTTTTTACAAAATGTCTGTCTGTCCGCATTGTATCATCGAAAAGTGTATGAAGTTATGCTTCAAATTGAATCACATTTTTTTTCTATGTTTTTGGCTGTGGCAAGCAGGTCCTACTTGAATTTGGGGATATTTCGACGAAAGGGGGCGCTGCTATCGCGATTTTTGTTCGATTTTCACTATTGTACCATCGAAAAGTGTATAAAGTTATGCAGATAATTGAACCAAATTTTTAAAATATGTTTTTGACTATAGACTGCCGGTCCAAGTTGAATTCGGGGATATTTCGACGAAAGGGGGCGCTACGATCGGGATTTTTGTTCGATTTTCACTACTGTATCATCGAAAAGAGTATGATGTTATGCAGATAATTAAAACAAATTTTTTACTATGTTTTTGGCTATGGCCAGCAGGTCCTACTTGAATTTGGTAAAATTCCGCCGGAAGGGGGTGCTGTGATAGCCATTTAAAGATTTCAAATTCAAAAAGATGTAAAAAAAAATTAGAAATCTTAAAAGTGTTTTTCGTTAAATTTTCGGCCCTGATCCGGAGAATCCAGAGCAATTTTTTTTTTGCCTCTATCTTAAAAAATGGCTGAGATATAGAGGTTTGAAATTTTAGGGTAGCTGACATTTTCAAACAAGACAGCAGAATTCATCCATAAACGGATTTAATTTTTGAGTTTTAGTTAACATGGTTTCGGCAAATTCTCTTTCATTGTTGTAACCATTGTTCCTATTCTTATATGCTTAACACTATATATTTATATTCGCCAACGTCAAATTCTCGCCAAGCTTGGCGACCGTTGGCGAAATATCGACAAATTTGGCGACAAAAATAGGTTGCCATAAATGAAGCCAACTTGGCTGTAGAGGACTAATTTGGCGGTATTCTCATTCAAATTCAATGTTGACGAGAACTGGGAATGAATCTTCTTTAATTGGGCTCCACGCATTTTAGCTTCGTGTTTTCCAGTAAAATTAGCTATAATCGTAAAACCAAGGAATAGGGAGGCTATCTGTTCCTGTCGGTACAGGCCAGAAGGACTTTTCGTAGTTTAGTATACATCAGTTGATCGCATCCCGGTAACCCGACGATTCGCAAGAAGCTGACGTACAACAGAATGACGAAAAATATTGATTTTATTGGCGATGTCCGATGTGATAGCGAATTTTGAAGTATTAACATGACTGAGATAGAAGAAAGTTTTGGAATTGGCACATCCGGCTAGTTTTATTTCCAATTGTTTTCTGGTAATAATACAATATACCTGGTGGAATATACTGATCTTAGCATAATTGTTAGTATATTTTTATGAAATATTGTATTATTTTTAAAACACGTGTGGATACATCCAGGCTGAAGATTAATATCTACACATGTTTTTTTCATTTCCAGTTCTATTTTAAATCTCTTGTTATCCAAATTTCCATTATATTACATTTTGTGTCATATTTTTATTTCAAAATCTATTTGAATTCACTTGATATCCAACTTCCAAATATATATATATTCTTTAAATATTTTTCGCAAATTTCAGTATTTTTGGCCGATTACCATCGTTGAAAATGCTATGGTAATATTATGTTTGCATTGCACTTGTTAATTTATTAACTTTGTGGTATTCTGTCTACACTGTAAAAAAAATCACAGTATTTTTACAGCAAAAAATGCTGGCAATATGGGTGCCAGCATATTTTGCTGTGGATTTACAGCAGTTTTGTTTTTCATGGATAAACAGCACTTTTGTAAATTCACAGCATTTTTTGCGGTTAATTTTACAGCAGTTCAGTTTTTTTTATTTTACAGCAGATTTGTTAATTTTACAGCAGATTTGTTAATTTTACAGCCGTTTTTGCTGTTAATTTTAATGCAATTTTAACAGAATCACTGTAAAACTTATAGCATTTGTTGTTGATATTTTACCCCCCCCCCCTCCCTCTCCGTGTATTTTTTTTTCTTATTTTAACCTGAGACATATTTCAAAGACTTTGGGCACTAAGTATTACCTTTTTGTTTACTTATATCATTATTTTAATATCATTATTATATAATAGATTCTGTTATACATATATACGATACAAATTTCGGTTTTTGGTCAAGTATATCACCCACAAAAATTTTAGTCATTTGCCTATAGAGATAAAATGTTTTTTCAATAAATCATAACAAAGGAAGATTTTACTTTATCTAGCTTTTAATTAATTATTCAGTATTTCTTTACAGGACTTTGTTTAACCGTTTGTTTGTATTTGAAAATACCCACTAATTTAAATCATGCATATATATATATTTTTTCCTCCAACAAATTTAGGGTTATTTTTTGTATCTATTTAAATATTTTTGTTTATTCAATGTAGCCATTATTTCCTCCACCCCTCAACACGAACATGCAAAACTTTCTGATATTTAAACTATCATTCATATATAATTAATAACAAGACCTTATTGTACGCAACTTGCTGATATGGAAACTTTATATTGATAAAAAACTTATTTTATGCTAAGATATTTTTATAAGTTTACATTTAATTCCATAAATATCAGGTCTGATTGAAAAATGAACACGGGGAGAAAAAAAAAACACTTATGAGTTCAAGAAACGTAGAATAAAATAATAATAAAAAAAATCTGTTCACATAAAAACTTTAAAATTAAGCGTAAAAAATAAATAGATAATGAACAAAAACATTAAACGAGTTGCTGCAAATTACTGCTGCGACAGTAAACAAACAAGGAATATTTTAGGAATTGATAAAATAGTGCATCCAGATTACTCATAATAAATGATTTGAAAATGGAAAATAAATCACTGTTCGAAATATCGGCTAAATATATTAAATAAATAAAAATACTTAAATTACTGTCCAAAGTGAACCGAAAACTGTAGCTGGTAAAATATTTATAGGATTTAGAAAGTATATTCGAATGCGAACATATGAACTGGAGTTTTGAAAAATATATAATAGCGTAATAAGGCATAGCTAAAAACAGGGATCTTGTTTAAAAAAAAAAAAAAAAAAATGCTTGCATAAAGTTTCCCTGTGATGCTTAAACTCAAATTATACGTAATAATAACAAAGTTCTAGAAGAACATACTGAGGTAAAGTAAAACATACTGAGGTAAAGTGTATACACTCTATTACTAATTATCTCATTGGAGATTTTGTTAGAATGTTGCGAGAACTTGATTAATGTTTTTTGAAATTTAAAAATATTATAATTATATATATATATGTAGGATTTCAGTTTGAACGCTTCATCTCCTTTATGACGCAAATGATCATCAAATTAACAGACACTCTAGTACTATTATTATCCATGATTTAAATGCACGAGTTATAAATATTTTGGATCGCGAGATCAAGATTTGAACATCTTCAAAATTGGAAAAGAGCCAGTCTTCAAATTTTTATTGTGAAGCAAGCTTGGAAATGAGAAATATCAAGTAAAGGCGCTGTTAGGCCTAGTTGTTTTCTTTGGTAAATAAAAATATTGTATATGTTTGGCGAGAAGTGGATTAGCTGAAAAGAAATTGCTAGTCAAGTATTGTAGAATTATATTTCTAGGACTGTATTAAAGTTCATATTTTGTTATTCATCGTCTATTTGGCATATAATTCCAGTATATCCACTATTTACATATCATCTTCTTACATTTATGGGGGCTTGGCCGGGATATTTTGAACAGTCATTTAACCATGGAAATTACAATAAATATAGATATGGGAAACAGAGTTCCGAGAATTCTTACGAAAATGAATCTGAGATTCCTGAAAACTTTGAGACTAAAGATGCTTTGATACCTCAAGACATAACAGAAAATGCTTCACCTAATTCAAAAGCAAGATATAATCCAAATTTTACCCCTAGGTACATGAATAGAGGCTACTATCATGGTCGAAATAATTATAATTATGGTGGCCGACGATCATGCAAGGCTAGTTATAATCAACAAAGATATTCAGAACCATCATATAAGAATAATTCTCATCATGGATTTAATGGAGTTTATAGTGGAAGAGATGCTTATTCAAATTCTTATCATTCTAGAAGCAATAGGTATATAGCTTCTAACGATAGGAAGCAATATCCGGAAAGAAATTACAGAGATATTAGATATGCAGATACTAAAGATAGAGAGCAATATCCAGAAAGAAAGAAAAATCTCAAAAAATTAACTGTTTAGCCATAAAAACATAATAAATCGAGATGCTGATGTCGAGACGCCATCACGTCAGGATGACTGATTTGTAGGATTTCAGTTTGAACACTTCATCTTCTTTATGACGTAAATGATCATCAAATTAAATGACACTCTAGTACTATTATTATCCATGATTTAAATGCACGAGTTATAAATATTTTGGATCGTGAGATCAAGATTTGAACATCTTCAAAATTGGAAAGGAGACAGTCTTCTAATTTTTATTGTGAAGCAAGCTTGGAAATGAGAAATATCCAGTAAAGGCGCTGTTAGGCCTAGTTGTTTTCTTTGGTAAATAAAAATATTGTATATGTTTGGCGAGAAGTGGATTATCTGAAAAGAAATTGCTAGTCAAGTATTGTAGAATTATATTTCTAGGACTGTATTAAAGTTCATATTTTGTTATTCATCGTCTATTTGACATATAATTCCAGTATATCTACTATTTACATATCATCTTCTTACATTTATGGGGGCTCGGCCGGGATATTTTGAACAGTCATTTAACCGTGGAAATTACAATAAATATAGGTATGGGAAACAGAGTTCCGAGAATTCTTACCAAAATGAATCTGAGATTCCTGAAAACTTTGAGACTAAAGATTTTTTGATACCTCAAGACATAACAGAAAATGCTTCACCTAATTCAAAAGCAAGATATAATCCAAATTTTACCCCTAGGTACATGAATAGAGGCTACTATCATGGTCGAAATAATTATAATTATTGTGGCCGACGATCATGCAAGGCTAGTTATAATGAACAGATATTCACAACCATCACATAAGAATAATTATCATCATGGATTTAAAGGAGCTTATAGTGGAAGTGATGCTTATTCAAATTCTTATCATTCTAGAAGCAATAGGTATATAGCTTCTAAAGATAGGGAGCAATATCCGGAAAGAAATTACAGAGATATTAGATATGCAGATTCTAAAGATAGAGTGCAATATCCAGAAATAAATAAAAATCTCAAAAAATTAACTGTTTAGGCATGAAAAACATAATAAATCAAGATGCTGATGTCGAGACGTCATCACGTCAGGATAACCGATTTATAGGATTTCAGTTTGAACACTTCATCTTCTTTATGACGTAAATGATCATCATATTAACTGACACTCTAGCAGTATTATTATCCATGATTTAAATGCACGAGTTATAAATATTTTGGATCGCGAGATCAAGATTTGAACATCTTCAAAATTGGAAAAGAGCCAGTCTTCTAATTTTTATTGTGAAGCAAGCTTGGAAATGAGAAATATCCAGTAAAGGAGCTGTTAGGCCTAGTTGTTTTCTTTGGTAAATAAAAATATTGTATATGTTTGGCGAGAAGTGGATTAGCTGAAAAGAAATTGCTAGTCAAGTATTGTAGAATTATATTTCTAGCACTGTATTAAAGTTCATATTTTGTTATTCATCGTCTATTCGTGCATATAATTCTAGTAAATTTACTATTTACATATCATCTTCTTACATTTATATACATTTAAAAGATTCAAATATTTCTTTATAACCATACAATGTATGAAGAAACGATGTACGTAATTAAAACAGTCTGAATCTATTTTATGAAATGCCTTAAATAACAAGAAATTGTAGCATAATCTGAATGACAGCATTTCTAAAAATCAAAATAATGCCTGAACAATGTACTAAAGTAATATTTTTTTCATTTATCTGAATGAAATGTTAATCTGACAAAAATCAGAGAGAATATAAAATTTATAAAAGTTCTAATAAAACACAGTATACTACTGTGGGCAAAAAATAGTAAGACTTTGTTCATAATTTTAAAATTCTTAATTTATTCTTCCAAATCTATTTCGTCCCCCTCAAAGTAATCCCCCCTGGCCCAATACACTTGTGCCAACGTTTCTTCCAATCCTCGAAACAGTAGTTAAAGTCAATTTCCGGAATAGCCTTCAATGCGTGTAGCGATTCACGTTTAATGTCTTCAATTGACTCAAAACGGTTTCCCCGGAGCGGTCGTTTGAGTTTGCTAAATAGCCAGAAGTCACACGGAGCTAAATCAGGCGAATACGGTGGTTGCGGCGCGATATTGGTTGAAAATTTGGCGAAAAACTCATGAAGAATTAATGCAGTATGCGACGGTGCATTATTGGTGCATCTTTCAAAATGGTTTTCACTGATCCTTCCGATATTCCAACGATGCCAGTAAGGTCTCTGACTGTTAATCGTCGATTCTCAAGCACCAATTCCTTGATTTTATTGACGTGTTGATCATCAGTTGATGTTGATGGCCGTCCTGGACGTGGTTCGTCGTCAACGCGTTCTCGACCCTCTTTGAATAATTTGTACCAATCAAAAACACTTGCTCGCGACAAACAATTATCACCGAAGGCCTTTTGCAACATTCTGAACGTTTCGGCACCAGAAATTTGATTCCGCACACAAAATTTAATGGAACTTCTTTGTTGAATAATTTCACTCATTGTAAAAATCGCCGAATGCACTTTTTGTACTTCAGAAAGACAAGCGTATACTAAACACTAATGATTATTTTGATGTGACATTTGGCACAGATGTCACTGACAGTCTTACCAACCTAGAAAAAAAATATTTCGACGAATGGGTTTTCGCGCGAAATTTAAATTAAAAAGTCTTACTATTTTTTGCCCACAGTAGTACATGTGTTACAGATTCTTAAAAATAGGCTTATTTATTACATAAAAGTGCATTTCCATAAAGACAGAAGAACAATAACAAACAACACAAGACATTAATACATTTTTAATAAACAAAATTACATTTACTCAAAAAATGTTATTTTATTGCAGATATTACATTTTCATTTTATAAAATTATTTTTATTCAAACTAAAAATGCAACAGTATTTAGAACATATCAAAGATGGAAGTTGGAAAAAAAAAAATCAGTCACCATAAAACAGAAAATGTAATGTTTATTTACAGTTTACGCAAAATAAACATTGTCAGTTACATACAAAAGCAGCTATGGAATAAAGATATTTTTAAAAACCTCTTTTAACTGCACCCTTTTTAGGTAGATTTCTACATTATTACATTCTCCCCTAAGTTGGAATTTTTGAAAAATTTTTGCAGATCTACGTCCATCATGACTTCCAGAACCCAAAACCACCCCCAGTTCAAAACTTTATCTATCTATCTATCTATCTATGTCACTTTTTTATGGACACGATAACGTCAATAATTCTGCACAAATCTCTTCCAAACTGATACATAAAATCAAGGGGCAGAAAATCTCGGTCAAGTTCGATAATGGGCAAAATCGAACCAAGGGGGGGGGGGATGGGGGATTTTTGTGAAAACAGAAAAAAAACCATATACGTATCGAATTGGTTTAAAGTTATTATTACTTCTAGGAAAAGGGCCGAAAATTTATGTATGACAGATTTTTGATATCATTAAAAATGGCCCAAAGGGGAAAAAAAGGGGGTTTTAGAAGAAAAAAATTTATAACTTCGTCAATTCACAAGATATCAAATCCGCTTAAATTTATTATAAATCCTCTTAATATTATATAAAATTTTTATATTGACAACCCTTATAGAAAAAAAAAAATCCCTGCCGGCTCCACCTACAAACAAGTTAGGTTTCGAAGTGGGTGGTTCCAACTGCTGCATCATGGCGAAAAGGACATTACTTCCGCAATTCCCAACAAATAGGCGCCCCATGGTCTGCGTCTTTGAAATCTACCTGTGCCTGTAGACCGAGCCGTCAGGGATTTTTGTTTAATTCCTGTATCACATATAAACTTAATATCAAGTGCAATAATGCTTGTGAAATACAACAGAGAGCAGAGCTATTTTCTTTTCGAATATTCAGTTGTAAAATTCGCCTTTGACAATTATTTTTTTGTTCTGCACAAGAGAAAATTTTTCTCAAAAAAAAAAAAAAAACATATTTTTATTTTTATGCATCTAAGCAAAAACAGAACCCAAAATGTTGTTTCACTTTTACTTTGTGGTAAGGTGTCCAAAGTTTAAATTGTAACAAAAACTACTTAATAACTCTCAATAATAATTTTTAATGCTTGTAAACGTTATAAAATATACGTTATATAAGTTTTGTAATTTTGTAATAAATGTTAGATTTTAAAAAAATTGTTAAATTTGTGTTTAATTTATGTAATTTTGTTTATTTATTTATTGTTGAAGTTTCATTTTCGCTATGGAGCAATAACCAAAAAAACAAATGATGAAGTATTTATATTGTTTTGGGTGCTAACAGGTTAATCCTTCGTAATCGGGCTGCACACGATAGAGGTATTTTTTTTTTAAACCCATGCTTGAAAATTATTTTAAAAACCATAAAATATCAACAAAATGAGACACTGTTTTCAAACAAATTGCATTTGAAAGTACATTTTTTTTTTGTTACTCGGAGGTGTAAAAATATAAATTATGGGATGATTAGAAATAATTAAATTTGCGGGAAAAAAAGTAAATGGATTGCTTACATCGT
Source organism: Maratus michaelseni (assembly GCA_963931845.1). NCBI lineage: Eukaryota > Metazoa > Arthropoda > Arachnida > Araneae > Salticidae > Maratus > Maratus michaelseni. The sequence continues at coordinate 208,133,724 of OZ007599.1, read as the reverse complement.
CGCCACAGGTGATATGACGTCAGCGTTAATCACGGAAATGTTTTTGCCTTATAATATGAATTTTAAGAGCAAAATATGTTTTCTTCCACTTAAAATAATTCAGGCATGGGAGGGTAAAGATGAAAAAAAAAAATCATTGTTCCAGAGCAAAGAATACAGCACATTTAAATGAACCACATACCTGTTTATGAGGAAATTAATCTAAAACGGAAATTTATTTATCCTTTTGTCATTCCGTTTTAACAGGTTTTACTGTAAAGCCAATTCCATTGATCCTCATATTGAGTTCAATGCTGAAAATGAACATAACATGTAGGTTATATTTTCTTGACCCCCTACATATCAGGTTTGAAACCAAGTTTCTCATTTTTGTCGTTTAGAAAAAGCTTCTCTATACCACCTTGTAAAATCATCCAGCTAAACAGAAAATGACAGCCTTTTACACATGCGAGTATCGTGCACAACATATTTGTTTTGATGCTGACTCCCTTTCTAAGGAACTAAGTTATTGGCAATCTGTTGTTAAAAATATGGATTTTTAATCCTACAGTAAAACATTTTAGAGAAAAATTGCAAGAAACCTGGAAAAAATTAGACATAAACATTAGAAATAACGTTTCAGACAGGTTTCGTATTAACAAGTATAATTGTATGGTAGTCTTTGCGCCGGGACTATAAAATTTTCCGTTCTAGACAGGTTTCCGTTTTAGGAGGTTGATTAGTATGGTACCCTTTCTGTCGGAACCATGGATTTTTTTACGTTTAACCCCTTGGAAGGTGGTGGGATAATATATATATCCCACTTCATTTTAATCCCCAAATACCACAATGACACCAGAATTTTGTTTTTATAATGTACACGAAGAAAAGCTTTTACTTATTTTCAAATAAATTTGTTCTTAAATCCTGTTGTCAATTCAATCATTTAATTATTTTAGCAACAAAAGTATTTTGCCCTGTAATGTGTTAATGTATTAATTTTGTAACTTGAGATTATTTTGGGAAGGTGGCACTCAAATAGTATTTGTGTCCCGGGCCCCAAATTGAGTATTATATCTCGATATAGAAGCCATTGTCTCGCTTTTTTGTGACTGTAGACCTGGCAATACTAGAGCTTTACTAGGCTCCTATAGCTTGGCATTTCAAACACGGCCGTTCGGACGATTCTATTGTGGATAATCGGTAAAAGGTTGTAACGTACGAGGGAAGATGACAACCATAATTGGCGCGTTAGCGTAAATTTCTTTAAATATCCCCCGAATTCTATTCTTAATGGCATAAAAAATTCCGCCCTGATAATCTCATAGTTCTCCTTTTGCCCCCATGAACTTACAAACTTGCTAAAATTTTAAAAGGCTTTAAATTCAATGTTATTTTCAAATCTAATGTCAGTGTAAAATTAATTTTCCTTCTTTTAAATAAATTATTTTCATGATCCTTAGATGTAGAGTGTAAAACGAACATATAACTCAAGAAGTAATAATTTTTTAAATCGGCTATGTGCCCACGCGTTTAGATTTGCCGATGCTAAAATTATTCACAGTGCTCTCAAAGAGCACAGTGTCAAAGAGAGTGTCAAAGAGCTGGAATTTTTGGAAAATCTTGCTATTTATAACTCTAAAAAAATTCGGAAAGAGAAATTAAAATCGAACTATCTACGGCGCAGAAATATTTGTTCAAGAATTCTCTTTCTAATATTTTTTAATTTCCTTGGATTTCAATCAATAATTTTCTCTCTCACACTTTAATATTATTTCTTTCCTGATAATTTCTTGGAACACACTTTTTTTTCCAAGTAATTCCTTAGTGTTTTTTCTGCATTTTCGTTCTTTCGCTTCCCACTAGTGTTGCCAAGTGTCCCGATTTTCCAGGCTTTTAAGACACGTCCCGTGGAACCACTGCGGACGAACCCGTGGAACTGTGGAACCACTGCGGACTTCTGCTGTCCCGCCAAAAGTCCCGATTTTTCATGATGTACGAATTCTTTTAAATTTCTTTTAGTGTCATGCTATTCTTTAGTCTGCATCAATTGGAACTTTATGGAGTAAACCTGTCTACTACGGAAAATGTTTACGGTCTCGCAGAAAGAAATTTACTTGATTAAGCGAAAAACCTCCTAAAACGGAAAATTTTCCGTTTTTTGGCGATTTTATTTTTACAGGTTTTAGTGTACTTTATTCTCTAAATCCTGTAAAATCGGAACCTGCTTATAACAAATAACGTCTTATACGTAAAACAATCATGGTCCCTACGGAAAGTATACTATACTATTATAACTTCTCAATCGAAAACCTCTCCAATACGGAATTTTGTTTTGGTCACTAGCTATTACGCTGTCGCATATTTTACTCTTTAAGATTATTGTGTTTATTTAATACAGTAAAACCTGCTAAGATGAAATTTCAAGTGACCAGAGAAAAAATCCGTCCTAGAGAGGTTTCCGTTTTAGGATGTAGATTAGTATGATACTCTTTCCGCCGGAACCATGGATTTTTTTACGTTTAACCTCTTGAAAGGCGGTGGGATAATAGATATCCCACTTAATTTTAATCCCCAAATACCACAATGGCACCAGAATTTTACTTCTATAAATGTACGTGAAGAAAAGCTTTTGCTTATTTTCAAATAAATTTGTTCGTAAATCCTGATGTCATTCAATCATTTAAATATTTTAGCAACAAAAGTACTTTGCCCTTGAAAGGGTTAAAACAGGATTCTGTTCAGGGTCTGATTATCAGAGCGGCATATGGGGATCGTGCCCCAGTTCTCCCGTTATTGGGGGGCCCAAAACGCATTTTGTGTTTTCTCTGAAAAATAAACATTAAAGAAAATTTCTGTTTACAATTGGCATTAAAACAGTGTTTTACCTATTTGTCATCACTGCACTATCTCAATACTTGCAAGTGAGTTGAAAAGAAACTGCCACATTTCTAAAAAAATTATAGTACGTCAAACATGCTTGTGCAAACAACGCTTCTAAAACTAGCATCACATAGACAAACATAAAACAAATATTTCAAACATAAAACAATGTGTAAAATTTTAACTGCCCGTAAGGCTGCATGTTATGTTAATAATGTATTAATTTTTTAACTTGAGATTATTTTGGGAAGGTGGCACTCAAATAGCATGTGTGTCCTGGGCCCCAAATGGAGTTGATCGGGCTCTGATTCTGTTATAGACATGTTCAGTTTTCATAGGATTTACTGTATTTTTATGCCTCGATATAGAAGCCACTGTCCCGCTTTTTTGTGACAGTAGACTTGGCAATACTACTTCTCATCCTTCTTGCTATACATTTGGTATATAAGTTTTCTATTATCTGTGTATAGTGTCTCTCATTTCCCTACGTGGGTGAGTTTTTCTTCCTTCTCAATCCCAGGAACGAGGATCCCCAAACGTATCCCTTTCCTCAAATTCGCTAGTTCGCATTGACAGATTTATGTTGCTGTAGCATTTCCCGCATTCCTCTTCCTTACAATCACTTCACAGGTCACAGGGCGCATGGTGGTCCGGATTGCGTTCGTAGCAGTAACAAATTACAAAAAAATTATTAGTTGGAAATATTTATAGAATGTACTGATATTTTTTGTTCTTATATATACTTTATTCTATGATATTTCATGATTTCATATAAATAAATCAGAAAAATACGTTGTAAAAATATTTAGGATTTAAATTTAATCTTTTTACATTTATTATTATTATTTTCGGTTGCATATAAATGAATCTAATTTTCTTCTGATGAATCATCACTGATTTGATTTGCAAATTTCATCGAGAGTTCATCAAATGTAAATCAAAAACACTAGCACTAAATACTTTTTATTTTTTATTTATTTAATTTAATTTTGTTTTTTTAATTCATTTATTCTTGAGGTAGCAATCACACACTCATCAAAATTTGAAACTGAACTACTTATATTCTAAAGACGAACATATTACAAGGTGATTCTAAAATCATGTGAAAAACTTTGAGGGTTAACCATTGACAGCTCGTTAAAACAAACATTTTTTTGTATAGGGCACCAGAGGATGTTTTGTATAGGGAAAACTGGTAGTCAAACTACAGGGTGCTTAACTTGAATCTGTGCCCGTATTTTTTTTATCATACTTTTAACAAAAATGAAGACAGTTTTACGGTATTTACAACAGATTTAACTTGTTTTGTGCAAATTGAGATGAAATCACGAGAAGTAATAGAAGAAATTCGAGGACGTTCTAAAATTTGGGTACCCGCAGTTCTCGCGGGTTTCCAAATTCGTTTTGTTCAGTTTTTTATTTAAAACACCTATTGTATTTTAAGAAATTTATAGAATTATGGGACAAAAAAAAAATAAAAAAAATAAAGCTTAAAAAGTTATAATTTTTAAAGTCATGAAAGGTTTTAAAATTCCGTTAAAAAATTTGGTCAACTTACGTATGGTGTAAAATATCTAGTAAGTGCTGTGCTGTTAACAATCTAAGTGTCACAGATTTACACAAAAAAGTCTTGTTTCACTTCAAGAGTAATTAGATGTATCAAATGACTCCAGTTATGGGTAATGAACGGCGCCGCTTTGCTAATTATTATACTTTTTGTTTCACAAAAACATAAGTAGTGGAAAAAACGCATTAGCGATATGGTTTCTTTCTATATTCTTATTTATATACTCTTATAATGAAAAATATAAATTTTAAAAAGTTAACTACTTAATATATAGTCCTTGTTAGTTAGAGTAGGCTTTGTTTCATATATAGTACCAAACTGCTCTGAATGGGTACGTTGGAATTTTTGCGACTTGTGTCATGGCGAATAAAGCTGAAAATTTCAACTTAAAAATTTAAGTGATATTTATTAGTATTAATTATTTTTTTATACAACTCGAAGGGTATCATATGTACTATTTCTAATGTCAACATCCTTTTTTATATGCACATACAAAAATCACAACGAATCAGGTATCATTTGAAAGGTTTATGACCAGGCTTTTGACATAATACACCCATATTTCGTTAATTGAACGGCACTGCTTAGCAAATTATTACTTTTTGATTGACAAAAACATAAATAGTAGTAAAAAAGCATTAGCGACATGATTTCTTTCTATTCTTTTTATGTACTCGTATAATGGAAAATATAAATTAAAAAAAGTTAACTGCTTAATATATAGTCCTTGTTCATTTGAGTTGTCTTTAAATTTATGCGATTTGTGTCATGAGGAATAAAACTGAAAATTACAACCTAAAAAATTGAAGTAATTATTTATTATTATTAATTATTGTTATTTTTTTTTGTACAACTCAAAGAGTGTCATATCACTCTAAAAACGACATTTTCAAACTGAGCAAAAAATACTCAAATCTGAGTATGTCGCATAGACAAAATGGCTCCGAATCAAAATTATTCAAGTTTGAAACATGTATATATACTCATTTCTGAAAACATGCACATACTCAAGAATAAAACATCATGTGCTCTTATTTGAGTATGCCCATGTTTCAAAAATGAGTATGAACTGACCTCTATGTGCTCATTTTTGAGTTTTTCCATGCTTCAAAAATGAGTTTGAACTGATTCTAACCCTTTTTGAGTATGTACATGTTTCAAAAATAAGTATGTGCTCAGATTTGAGTATGCCCATGTTTCAATATTCTAAGTATTTCTGATATTTCAGAATTAAAAACATTGAGTCGTCATATTTGAAACAAAAAGTTTCATAACAGAATGAAAACATCGATTTACTCAGATTTGAAAGTGTCATTTTTCTCAGTGATGTATTATTTCTGATGTCAACATTCCTTTTTATGCACATACAAAACGCACAACGATGAATGAGGTACCATTTGAAAGGATTTTGAACAGGCTTTTGACATAGTACACTCACATTTCGCTAGAATACGTTGTTTGATTAAAAACTGAAGTTAATTAAAAATTAATGAAGAAACGCTACAGCAAATAATTTTAAAGATTAGATGCAGTTCGAAAGCATCGTACCGGTACACTGGTCAAGTAATATTTTATTTTATAACAATAGAAAATATCATGCACCATTTCCCGAAAATTTGGGTATTTTTAGGAAAACCAAAGTATGGAAATGGATGGACATTTTGGTGAATCTACATTAATAAAACAAAGAGCTTGTGAGTCTGTCTGTGTAAGCTCTCTTCCTGTGATGTATAAGGCCAGCGCTACGACATTATGGACACGAAGATACTCCAAGATGTACCCGAGAATCCCCTGAAGAGACATTTTCAAAATTCGATTTAGATTTTTTACATTAAGTTTTAAGTTATTTTTTACTGGATTTTTTTACTAAGTATTTTTTTTTACCATTCACATCTTTGTTTCTAAATATCGCATAATTTCAGTCTTTACAACACAGAATAGATCAAAAAATGCGTTTTCAGATAAAGTTTTTATCTCAAAACTGCAACGTAATTTACGAATTTTTAATGATTATTAAAAGAATCCTTTTAATTAAAAAATAAAACATGTAATTTTTTACTTTTAACTTCAATAAATGCTAAACTGCAAACGATTATTTTGTTTCTTTGCACAATACCGCGACACGAATAATGACACGCTTTTGTTTTTAACACTAAAATTTCATAAGAGGTTCCATCTATTTTCAGAGCTGAAAAAAAAAAAAAAACTATTTTCCGCCGCGAAACTCTGAAACATTTACAAACTCATTTTTAAACGTAAAAGCATGACACTGTTCCAGTCATAGCTATTCATTTTATCATTGTTTTATATTTGTGATTTTCAAAAAAAACATTAATAAAATCCAGGTTTTTTTTTTCTTTCAATCGCCTGAAAAAAAAGTAATTGCCAAAAGAGATCTTCTCGTGTCTGGCCTAAAACTCATTATCATAAACTCTGAGCTGCTATTTGGACGGATTAATGTTACACTAAATTTTAGAGATAGTGGGGATTGATGGTAACGCCATCTGAAAGGGGAAAAACCGCGATTTATTAATTTAATAAATGTTAAACTACAAACGATTATTTTGTTTCTTTGCACAATACCGCGACACGAATAATGATACCATTTTGTTTTTAACAATTTCCAACGTAGTTAAAAAGTGTTTATGAATTCGGTTTGTCTGTCTATCTGTCCAAACTCTAACTTGGTGTAAGTATGCTTGGAATACCAAGTAATTGATGTATATTATTGAGATTTACTATGACATATTCGGTATTGAACATGAAGCGTGTAGCATTTATAGTTCTTTTACAGGGGCACTCAAAAGAATTTCACTACATTATGGACTATGGGGAAAAATCATTTGTAATGTATTTTAATAACGTTACTCTATTTCAAAAATATTCAAATTGATATATACCCCTGAGACTACATGAAGCTTCGTGCAGAATAGGATGCGTATATAGCATTTTATCGTCCATTTACAGGGACACACAAAATAATTCGGTTACATTACTGTCTATGAGAGATAATTGCTGGAAGTTTATTTTCAGTTGTGGTGTGCTTTTTAAAATTAAACAAATTTGTTCCATATTGCTTGTTGTGTACAAATTCTTTAGACAACATACAGAGCTGCACAAAAGAATTCTAGTACATTTTCGTTTATTGACGGAAATTCCTGAAAGGGAATTTTTAACTGTGTTATGCGCTTCCTAACTGAACTAAATGTTAGCATACTATGAAATATGCTAGATAGGCCAAAATTTTCAGGCCCATGTAAAAATAAGTAAAATAAGGCCTGGCACAACAATTTTTTCAAAAAATGCATAGATTTTGAAATGGCCGTTATTCTACAATTAAAATTATTTTTAAAGAATAACACGTACAATTTTAGGCGACAAAATTAAAGCACTACAGTAAAACTTGTGAAATAGAACCTGATTTAAATGGAAAAATGTCTTCATCCATGCAAAAAGAATATAATACATATACAACAGACGATGTACCTGCTAAGGATGGAACCTGTCTAATAACAGATTTTTCTTCTCTTGCTGAATGTTCATTTGAATGTAATTGTCTAAAGTGAATATTTTAAATCAGTCTTTATGTACACAATTCTCTAAGTGGTCATTTATATTGTTAATATTTTGAAGTCTATGCATTTCGAACATAATCTGAAAATAAAATCTATGCATAAATAAGTGGGCTTTTTGAACAATTTTAATTTTAGGAATACGTTTCTTCAGAAATATCGGCATATTTTGTAGAAATGCAGTCGGGCGGAGATTTTTATCTTTTATATCGGACCGGGCAAGAAAAAAAACTTGTACGGGCCGGGCAAAAAAAAAAAAAAAAAAAAAAAAAACTTTTGTACGCGCTGGGCTCGGGCAGAACTTTTTGCTTTTATGCCGTGCCAAACCGGGCTCGGGCTGAACTTTTTGCTTTTATATCGGGCCGAACCGTGCTCGGGCCGAACTTTTAACTTTTATACCTGGCCGGACCAAAAACTCGTACTGGTCGGGCCGGGCTCCCGAACCTGGAAACTTTGGTCCATGCAGACCACTAACTTTAGTACAAAATAAAAATGTTATGATTAATAAATTATTAATAAATTTGAAAATTTAATTTTGAATGAAACAAGCTAATAAAAATATTCACCACTTTAATAAACTAACTATTTTAATAGTAATAATGGTTCATAATTAAATAATTTTCACACTTTAATTTTATCTAAGTCAAAAAATAAAATCGAAGATATAGTTTATGATCGAATTAGGATCACGTTCGGTGTTGGTCAAGTTTTTGTAGTTAAATTTTAATACATATCCGTAAGTCAAATTATATATATTATTTCTGATATCAACATCCCTTTTTCTATGCACATACATCATTTACTGATCATAAAATAGGGAATAATATTGTCAGAATAGCGGTAAATTACGGTTATGTAACCGTTTTCTATAAAAACGGTCAAATGACTGGACAGTTTGCTACAGGTTTTTAACAGTGTATACATAACACAAAACCTAGTGTTGACAGATGTCCCGATTTTCAGGGGCTCCATGACCCGTCCCGCGTAAAGCCAAAAAACCCGATTTTTCATGATGCACAAATTATTTAAAATTTGTTTTCACACCCTGATATTCATTAGTCTGCTTCGACTAGAACTTAATACAGTAAAACCTGTGAAGACAAAACTTATCTATAAAGAAATTTTCATAGTCCTTTCAAAAGTAATACCTTACAAATCTATATGTCTAGACGAAAACCTGTTTAAAACGGATTTCTTTGTAGTTCCAAGCGATTTTGTTTTCACAAGTTTTACTGTATTTGCTCAGTAAACCCTACGTAAACGGATCCTATTTATAACAGAATTCTGTTTTAAAAGTAAAAATTTCATAGTCTCTACGGTAGGAAGAGGGCCGAAACTAGCTTTATTTTCACCCAGGGTAAACATGGATTTTATCGCCCGCTCCCTCAACAAAGTAAATTTACAAAGATAATTTTACTAAGTTGCTATTAGCTGACTTATTTTAAAATTAAAAATATGTAATCATAAAATACGCAATATTGAAATACGTAATCATCTCTGACAAATATTTATTCATTAAAACCTGCGAAAATGGAATTAAAAGGAACCGGAAAGAATTTAGCTTTACACAGGTTTCGATCTTAGAAGGTATAATTGTTGGTATTCTTCCTGTTGTAACCATGTAATTTTTTAATTTAAGACATGATTCCATTATAGAAGAACTTCATTTTCCCAGACTTTACTGTAGTTGTAGTATTAAAAATTATTACAATTGAGACGTTTAAAGTCATAGTGATATGAATCACATTGTCTTACGAACTCGAAAACCAGGATTTATACTTCAGGCATAACAAAGAATACCAATACCGTAAAATATCTTCGTGTACTATCTACAGTAGTTTCGTGAAAATACCTTTTATTCCGCTCTTCTTATTTATAGACTGATATGTCTAGATACTTTCCGGCTACAAAATATTTTTGCTTTATGGTTCAACGTTTTACCAGTGTATTGTTCAATATTTACCAGGTCGTGGTTTAACCTACACAAGTTTATGGTCCAACAGGAGTACCAAATATTGGAACCATATTATGGTGGAAATATTTTGAGCACATGTTTCGGTGAAATGTTGAACCAAATTGTTAACAGTGAATAGTTTAATGAATGCGAAGCATAAATTTTTTTGTTCAGCTATAACTAGCATTAAGTAAAATAAATTCCCTTTAATGACAGTGAATTCTTTTACTTTATTTTTTATAATATTTCTGAAAGTAGATAAGCTATTTTCACTGTCTTTTTGCGTTTGGCGGTTAAAATATTTTAATCGTAAAATGTAACTCAGACATCGGACAGTAGAAAGTTTTCATTGTGAAGTTTTATGTATGAGATAATTTAAATTTTATTTTCAGCTGTAACAAGCGTTAATTGGAAAAAATTCAATTAACTTGTGCTAGTGAATTATTTAAATTTTACTTTTAAGAGCGGCTTTCAAAGTAGATCAGCTGTTTTCAACGTCTTTTTTTCTTTTGGAGGTTAAAATATTACGATCGCAACACACAGGTCAAACATCGGGTAGCAGTTTTTCAAGGTTTCCGAAAAATGAAAGGTCTAAAAGCAGACCTGAAAGTGAGAAAAACAAAATTCTTGAGAAAACTAACATTCTACAGCTGAAGTTTTTACAACCCCATCTAAAGAACTGAAGGAAGTCGTCGACCACCACTCATATCTCTTTGTATATATCACGTGACCGTGTAGCACTGAGAATCGGCACGTGCTTCCTTCAAAAAAGTTCCAGGCGTCGTTAGTTCGTAATCATAACTTCGGTAGCGATCGTACTGCGTTCATCAGGTGTCTCTCTCAGATAGGACTTAGTCAACTAGTGCAATACCATGGCTGTTCGTAACATTGCAAAAGCATTTTTGACTGGTTTCGGTAAGTAACTGTTTTAATATAAATTTAAAATAATAATAACTGGTTTCCCTCTTTGTTTTCATTTTCTCTTCTCTTCGACATCAGTTATTTGTTTACTCTTTCTGTGTTTACAGAATTGGTGGAAGAGAAACAATTCGTCTGCTCATGCGCCTTGCTTTTTCTCGTGTTATTTTAGCGTTATTCATATATAAGGAATTTTGTTTTTAAAAGCTTTAAATTATGTAGATAATTTCAGTTATTACTGGCATTAATAGAAAATAATTTATAGATAACAGATAAAATTACTTAAATAGTGTTTTCATGATTATCTATCTTTTTTTCTTATAGCAATTTTCGAATACTGCTTACAAATTTGATGTACAATTAAATAGTTGGATATACTTAAACATAATGACTTCAGATTTTGACATTTTAATTTATTCGTCCAATGCGGTTATTTAATTATATATTATTTAATTTATTTGTATAGTGCGTTTGAGAACAAAACATTATTGATACACTCACACACATAATCCATAATAATTATTAATTTTACTGTTATTGTTATTATTAATTACAATAAAATTGAATCTCAGCAATACATTTCAACTTTTTAATTAAAAGAAAAAACTGCAATTTTTATTTGAGTTTTATCATTTCATTTGTCATGAATGAATGAGAGAGATGGTGAACTTATGAATCTTAAAATATGCCTGTCTTCTTGTATTTCTCCACTACTACTCCTAGAATATCGAACGTTGGGCAATGAAATTAACACCAGTTATCGGCATGGATCCGAAGATGTCATATAAGGTCTCAGAGTTTTAAAATTCGAATTAGATTACGAGATAGTAATTTTTCTTTTGTAATTTTTAATGATATTTCTATATTGGTGGCAACTAAATTTCTCCATTTTTGTGGATAAAAGAGAGAAAAAGGGAAACGATATGGATTATTTAGATTGCTTTACGTCATTTTCTCATTAAAACTGAAGAGAGAAATTATTTTGAATTTAAACAGATGGTGAAAAATAAAGTGATTAAATTAATTTTTCGGAGAAAATTCGAAGAAATAAAAATAATGTCATATAAGGTCTCAGAGTTTTAAAATTCGAATTAGTTTACGAGATATTAATTTCTCGCTTGAATATGTGCACATGCACATATTCAAACTTCATGAATCAATTTATCTTACAGAAACAAAAATCATCTGTCGACATATTGACATTTAGAAATCATTACATCGTAGATTTTTTTTTTTTTTTTTTTTTTGCAGTTTTCATTCCACGAAGGAGGAAGATTAAAACTCTTTGCATTCAGGTGGACAATTATTGACCCTTATTCACAAGAATTGAATTTAACGAAAAAGCATATGCTATTTTCAGTTAATTATTTTGAAAGATGGCAGGTTAAAACGTTTCACAAGGGCGCTAAAAGTAAAATAGTCATTGGGAAAAAATGATACATAATTTTTTTTTCTTGTAAAGCATTTACTTTAATTCAATAAGCTAAAATATTTTTAATAAGTTTGTCAAAATGATGTCATTTTCATTTCATCAGCTCCGAAATTAGAAACCAAATCTTAAAGTACCGATATACTTTTGACAAAATTTTGCATAAAAAACCACGTAATCTGCAAAATGTAATTTTCTCAGCTTCTGTGTAACCTACATTGTAAATACGATTTCTTATTTGAAATTTAGTATTTAACAAAACTAGTGTTATAAGTTTTTTCTAAATGTACAATAATATTGGATTTATTTTTACCTCAAGAAATCGCAAGATCTCATGCAATGTAAACACAACACATTGGGTGACCACGCAAATGGTATACATTATTAAATTAATCCTTTAATTACATTATTAGTTTATCAATTAAAAATATTTTTAAAAAGTTTTCATTTTATTTTCATCTGGATTTGATTTAAAAAGAAAATTTTTAGAATTTGAGTCTTTTTCCCTTTAGTTTAAGGAGTACTTTTATTTCACCTTTAATTGACAACTTTTTTGAATTATTAACAGATTTGTAAGTTTCTGGAGGCATGTTTACTATTTTGAAGTTTTGTGAGTCATTCGCCGGAAAAATATTAAAATGTAAAATAATAATAATAATAATAATAATAATAATAATTATTATTATTATTATTATTATTATATTTTCTGCAGGGAGTTTTCAATATAGTATGTTGAAATTAAAACAATAATTAAAACAAATTAATGAAAACTATGTTTCAGTTGAGAGCATTTTAGTATAGTATGCTTAAAGAAACTAAATAAATAATAAAAAGATAATTTATGGTACAAGCATTCAGCATAGTATTGTTTTAATTAAATAAATAAATAAAACAAAATAATGAAAACTATGTTTCTGTCGAGATCTTTCAGTACAGATGTTGAAATGAAATAAATAAACATTGAAAACTTTTTTTTTCCCCGCCGAGAGCTTTTAGTATCATGAATTCAGTATACTGAAATAAAATAAATAAATAATGCAGATTTTTTTTTCTACCAAGAGCTTTCGGTATGGTACGGCATAACACTATATTTTATGTCAAGAGCTTTGAACATAGTATCTTTAAATAAAAAAATAAATAAAGCAAAATAATGAAAACTATGTTTATGCCGAGAGTTTTCAGTATAGATGTTGAAATGAAATAAATAAACATTGAAAACCTTTTTTTTTCCCGCCGAGAACTTTTAGTATAATGAATTCAGTATACTGAATTACAAGAATTAATAAACAAACAAAACAAAATAATGAAAATTATATTTTCTGCCGACAGTTTTCAATACAGTGAAATAGTTACTTATGGTGAAATAGAAAAGAAAAATTTCAACCGCATTCAATATCCATTTTTTATTTTCGATTTAATCTTTTCATAAGATATTAATACTAAGCATATGTCAGTGGGTCATTCTAAAAATAAACGTCCCTTTTGAAAAAAAAAATTCAAATTTTTTTTCACAAAAAATGAAGTAAAAAAAATCTTTGAGAGGATTGTATACACCTTCAAAAATAGAAATTGAATATCAGCAGCACACTTTAAAAAAAATATTATTTACTACACTTAGAAACGTAGACACATTGAATGAAAAGTGTCTCCTGTGTGTCTCCTGTCCCATTTTGTTTTATGAAAGTAAAAAAGTATTTTTACAATTTTAACATTTTGATATGAATGTTCTTTCTCACTGCCACATAATTTTTTGTTTATGTATATATTTTTCTCACAAAATGGACATATTATGTCCCCTGTTTTACCTTTTTAGTATTCTCACAATATAAAACTTTACATAATTAGGTAAAAAGTATAGCAATATAATAAAATCTCAGTCAAACTTATTTATACATATTAGTCATTGCCTATTTAACCCTCTGAATCTTAAGAAAGTTTTTTTCTTTTTGTTAAAACACAAAAACTGTTAGTAACACAGGGGACACCAAAGTAACAAAGTGCACACATGTTCAGCACTAAGAATGCAAAAATCATTGAAATGTGCTTATATATTAATTAGAAATTTATTTCTCATATTTTCAAATGTGAACTGAGAGAGCAGCTACAACATAAAATTGGTAGTTTGCAGTAAAAGAAGCATGACGATATTTTCCACTTTCTTAGAAAAAACGAACTTTAATAATAATACAATCTGCATATTTTTTGAGTTAAAATAACATACAAAACTTTATATGTAAGTTTTAGCCACACAATTGCCTAAAAAAAAATTAAGACCCTGTGTTACCTCATTGTCTCTTGCGTTACCAACATCATGGTAACACAGGGGACTAGTAACACGGGGGACAAAATGAAATAAAATATTATCTTTATAATTATATTTTTATAGAAACAATGCCAAAGTCATATGAATGTTTTCTTTTAACTGAGATATACAATTTAAACCGAAATTAATTAAAATATATATATATTATTAATGTAAATTGATGGTAACACAGGGGACACATAAAAAACACACCTACCTTCAAAAATCACTTTAGCTCAGATAATATTTTTCAAAATTTAACATATGAAATAATGACAGATAAATGATAGCTCTAAAAGAGCATGACTGAGTGTTGTTAACAACATTTAGGTTACATATTCTTGTTATAATATTAAGAACAAAGTAGAAGTAACACAGGGAACAAATATTAGGGGACACAAGAACTTTCCTTATAAAATAAAAACATATTTAAAAATATATATTTAAAGTATGTAGATATAATATTAAGACTATAGAGACTTAAAAAATATAATCAGACATAGCTTTTAAAATATATATGGTGAAAAAATGATGGTTTGAAAATAAAAAATTGCTCATGGGACAAGGCTTTTTATAGGATACAATTTTAAGTAAAGCTATTTAAAAAGTAATAAATGCAATTTATCTAAAATTTCAGAATTGAATTAAAGAAAAATATTTCTGAAATATCTTTTCAAGTATATGAATTTATTTTTGGAACAAAATTGTGGGAAATATAACCTTACAAAGTGTCGGACCCTAAAAGGATGCTTTATTTTTGGAATGACCCCAGTACTTAGTAAAATGATTTTTCAGATATTTCATCTATGTCATAATCTCAAATAAAATGTTGCGTTGAATCTCGCTTTACTTTTTCATTTATACGTCTTAATTGTCAATGTATGGGTGCATTCACACCTTTGGCCAGAGTATTCGCTGTCGCAATTCCTGTGAAGCTTTAAAATATAAGTGTTTTGATACTACGTATTTTTTATGCATTTCTTTATTGTCAATACATGTGCATTTTCGGACATGTGGTCAGCATATTCGCTATCAAAACTCTTGGAAAACTTAAAAATTAAAGTGGTTTGATTCTGTACATTTTCTTATTCCTTTCTTTTTAATCGGAGTATGGGTACGTTCACATCTGGGGATAGATAATTCGTTATAAAAACTCCTGCAAAGCCTAAAAATTAAAGCGCTTTGATCCTGCACATTTTTTATTCTTTTTTTTTAAATTTTCAGTACGAGTATATGGATTGGTTAGAGTATTCATTGTCAAAACTCCTGGAAAGCTTTAAAATTCAAATAGTTCTATGTATTATTTATTTATTTTATTCTTGTTGTCAATTTATGAATACGTTCAAATCTGGAACCAGGGTATTCTCTGTCAAAATTTCCGTGAAACGTGTAGAAATTTAAGTGGTTTGATCTTCTGCATCCTGAGCGAGTGATGCATGTGTGATCTTCAAGGTTATGGGTAACAAGAATAGGAATAAATTCCCTGTCATATATCTTTATAGAAGGTTTAATTACTCGAGGGATATGGAATAAATTCTCTGCCCTAAAAATATTATTTTCAGATTTTTTTTTTCTTGAACAAGATTTGTACTGTTATTATTTATTATGGTTAATCTCGTTTAAGATTTTTGAGCACAAAATGTTTGAAATAACGAGGTCAATCTTAACATTAGTTTAAGCATTATTTAAAAAATATATGAAATTAAAGAATTATATTGAATTAACATTTTCTCTGTTATTTATTTCTTTATTGTCAATTAATGGGTATATTCACACGTGTGGCCAGCATGCATTCTGCCAAAACATCTGGGAAGCTTGGAAATTTAAGTGTTTTGATCCTGCACATACTAAGCGGGCTGTGTGTGTGATCTTCAAGGGTATACTGTAAAAAAAAAATTCTCAGGTTACTAAAAATTTTTTAGTATATTTGTATTCCACAGATGTTTTTAGTAACCGGTACTAAAAATTGGTACTAAAAGACTAAAAAAAATTTTGTATTCTTACTTAGTAACTATAAAATCTGTAAGAATTACTAGAAAACAGCTAGCAATGATTCCGATTTTTAGTACCGGTTACTAAAAAAAATCTGTGGAATACAAATATACTAAAAAATGTTTAGTAATTTCCAAAGATCAGTTAGAAAAACTAAACTTTTTTTAGTAGATCGACCCTTTTTTTTTTACAGTGTATGAATACCAAAATTTAAATCAATTATACGGAAAAAAAATTATAGTAGTGTTAATTTCCATAGTAAACTGGATTCAATTGAAAATAACTTTTTGTATTTTTTGCTATTACTTGGCTTGCACGATTATTATTATTTATTACCGTTAATCTCATTTTTATGATTTATGTGCATAAAATGCTTTTTATGATTTATGTGCATAAAATGCTTGAAAAAAAAAGTGCTAACACTAAGTACTTAAGTACTAAATAAATAGGTAAACAAATAAATAAATAAATCCCTATTTAGAAAATTACGTTCACGCCTGTCGACCGCAGGGCATAGCACTTAATGAAGGTCGCCTACAAATCTGTCGATCAAAAGCAGCTGAATGTTTTTTTTCATGCAAACCGGTAAATATTTTGGGTTCGTCTCTCCCTCGAAATCGCCTGTTTAAAATGCTTGTAGCATAATATCTGTTGACTGACCTCGACTGCTCAGCTGCCAAACAGTCCTTGTCCTTGTATACATTGTGCGGATTCGGAAATGCTAAAGGAAGCCTCAGTAGTTTAATAAGATCTTAGACACAACCTTGTGAAACAACTTTATTTATGAGAACTTATTATATTCGACTCATTTATGAGAAAGAAGTGCTAGCTATGGTAATGGATCCACTTAAGCAATGATCTATACCGTCTTAACGGGTGGGCCACCAGAGCCGCAACTTTGCCAGAAGATTCAAATAAGCAACGTATGGGTTATTCAATAACGTACCAATTTTAAAATTAAAACGAAATTAAATTATAACAAATATAACTAACTATTATAACTAAAATTTTTTAATCAGTGCTGTAGTCGTAAATAAAGCCCAGAGGATATACGCTATAGCTTTACATGACAAACAAGGGGTATATGGTACTTCTTTAACCCCTTCGCGACGAGCTTCCTTTACAGAATTTTTAATCTTTTACCACCGGTTTCTCAAAACAGAAATTGTCGCCTTATTGAATCGCAGAAATGTTGCCATTAAATAAGGCAAAGCTTACAATAAAAAGTTACTGATGGGAATAATCGAGGATTCTGGGCATCTTTTGCGTCACGTATACGTGTCGCTCAACCCCAAGGGGTAAAAAAATCCAGAAAATAGACGTCGTATACCACCACAGATCCTTCATGACAGCACTGCTCTTTATTTCATAGAGTTATTCCCAGCATTATGTTACATTATATGAGGAGCTGGTATCTAACTTTTTTTTTTCTGATTTCCATGTACAAGTGTATCCTAATATTCTTTTAAAAGTGCAAGGTTTATTTATTAATGAATAGATTCCATCACAATCAATTTTAGATGTGGAAATACTTTTTTATATTAAATTTTCAAAATAAAATCTATCATGCAAAATATGTGTCACACAGTTAACTGAAAATTCTGACATAAGAAATCAGCTGTTTTAGAGGAAGCAATCATGATGGTTTTGATTGCTGATTTAAAAAAAAAAAAAAAAATGAAAACTTGAATATTGAATACTTCGAAACTTGCATTTTGTTAGTTACCTTGTTTTACACCCAACTCTTTCATATCATACTTTATTTATTATTATTATTACTATATCATAACAAAAACTTAAGCATTTAGTGGTAATTTTGCTTTACGTCAATAAAATCTATCATGATTATGAACATAAGCAAAGTCCATTTTAAATCTTCATGATGGTTGATGGTATACCTTTCTACAGCGAAATGTGTCTAGGAAAATCAAAAAGCAAATATAGGTTCAAATGTCAGGTGCCTTCAAAATCAGTCTGATTCAGCGTCCTCGAATGTCTCAAGATGACCCTGGCAGACATGAATATGAATATGAATCATCTGCTTGGGAGTCGTGTGTAGAGGATTTTGAAAAGATCTTCTCTGTATTTCACGATTCATCGAGAAAATGTGTCCCAAAGTCTAAAGAAACATATTGAGAAACCAATCCAGGGTGCATTTACTGATATACAGTTCTCTAAACCTGTTGATGAGAAAAAAATTTCATTTTCAAAGCAAATTATTTATTATTCTTGAAATCACCCCCCCCCCCCTCTCCCTTTTGACAGTACACATAAACAAAAACTTCATTGCTTTTGTTTATGGCTACTGTCAAGTATATCGTAGGGGTCCCAGAATGCCGTTTAACGAAGGGCTTATATGAACATAGTTACGCCACTGGATTTTTTTTTTTTCAAATATGTATTTCACCAATGTTATATCAGTGAAAAAATTCCATTTCAAACTATTCATTTTTAAAATGAATAATTGAGCATTAAATAAGATAAACATAGTTGCTTTAATACTATTTTGTTATTGTAGTTATTAGTAAAAAATATTTAATTTCAAGTTTTAAATATTATTAATCTACTGTTTGATTAATTTGACAAAAGATATGCAATAAATATATGAAATACTGGTGAATTTAATTTCATGTGATCAGAATAATTTTATAAAACTCCGAAGTGGTATTAATTAACCCGTAATTGCACAATGTAAAAAAAAAAAAAGTTTCTTAATATAGCCCTTATCTTTTTTTTTTTTTTTTTTTTTTTGGTTACAGTTTACGAAAGTATAATATAACCTCTTCCGGGTTACCCGCGATTCCGAAAAGCTTTCTTTTATCTACAGAAACCCCAGAAATCAACAGATTTGAGAGATTTAAAGAAGCATTTATATAAAAAATGTTTTTTTTTTTTTTTTTTTTTTTTGCTGCCCAAAATTTTCAGAATCGTTTCAGGGTAGTTCTTATAGTGTATTAATCAGTTTTCTCATCACGAAATATCGGGTTTCGTATGCTGTCAATTCTCTACTAAACATTTTTATGTTCTACAAACATGTTTTACAAACACACACGATAAATTAAAAGCCTTAACATTAACATTAAAATTAATACTATTTTGTTACTCTTGCATGTATAAATTCTTTTACGAGGTTGAAATTGTTTACTTGGGAATTGATAGCATCCAAAATATCGATATTCCGGATAGAGAAAGCTGATTAATACACTGTAAAAACTACTCGAAAACGTTTCCGAAAATTACAGACAGAGAAAGAAACTTTTGTTTCAGAAATGTTTTTTTAATATCTAAAATCGATTGGCTTCAGAGACAAAGAAACAAAATTTGGAACAGCTTTGGAATCCGCCTGCTGTCCGCCATCTTGTTTTTTAAAACAAAACATATTTGTTTTTTTTTCTCATTTCCAAAATAATTTTCATCCATATTTACTTATTATAAACACGTTATTTAATTTTATTGACTAATTTATTTTTATTTAAGAATAAAAGTTAAAATGTTTTGATTTAAAAAACAAGATGGCTGACCGTAGTCGATAAATCAAAATATATTTGTTTTGTTTCGCATTTCCAAAATAATTTTCATCCATATTTACTTATTATAAAAACGTTATTTTATTTTATTGACTAACTTATTTATATTTAATAATAAAAGTTAAAATGTTTTGATTTAATAAACAAGATGGCTGACCACGGGCGAATGCCAAAGCTTAGCCCAAAATTTGTTCTAAAGACAAAGGACCACTTTTCGGAACAGCGGGTAATTTGAAATAAGTTATATTGTATTTTATTAAACATTAAGAAAAATAAGTGTTAGATTAAGAAATGTTTGTATTCTTTCTGCTACAGTGTATGTCCAGGTTGTGTATAAATGATATAGTATTTAGTAGATGATGATTTTTTAGAATGATATCGATTTCTTCCGGGGCTTATTTTCTCAGCCTTTCTTCTTGTCAAACTTTAACCAATATTTATAAATGCAAATACGTGTTTGACTAACTCTATATCCAGCACCAATGTGTGAAAAAAAAACTCATTTTAAAACAATTCATTTTTTAAATGATTGAACATTCAATAAGCTAATTCATCACCATGTTTAATCCTAAAATTTTTTGTAATTATTGGCAAGAAGTACTTAATTTACACAGGATGTTAGCATTATTGATCTATTGGTTATTTAATTTCCTATAATAAGCAATAAATGTATGAAACTCTGGAGAATTTATTTAATTTGATCCGAATACTTTTATCAATCTCTGAAATTTTATTGCTTAACTGTAAGCGGTTATATCCAGCTTGTTTTGAAAACAAAGTAGAAACAATTCTACATACGTAAAAATCTAAATCCGTGAGTAGTGTCACGTGCGAAAAAATTTCCCGTTCCTTCACTGTCAAATTGTAAATTAATACTACTGATTGATTCTGGCTTTGATTTCGAGTTGATAGTGATAACAGGTGCGATTCAAGGAAAGGATGTCAAGCTGAAGCGTGGAATTAAACGTTTTATTAATTTTTTTAAATTTATTTATGTATTTTTTTAATAAAACGTAGCAAAAGCAACTAAGCACGTTTTGCAGGATTTTTTAATGGTTTTCTTTTAACGGTTAACTTGTCTCTACATACTCTTAAAGGGACACACACTTTTATGGCGGTCTGGGACACGTAATTTTACTTTTGTTTCATTTAAATATATCTTTTATTTATTTTGTTCTTCAGTCGTTTATATTTAATATAATATATACACACACACATATATATATATATATATTTATACATTTCTTTTCAAATATAATATTTTAAATAAAAATTTAAGTTTTTAAAAATTAAAATTTTTAAAGTTTAGACTTGTTTAAATTTTTGTCTATTTTCTGAAAGGAAAACTCATTTTGCATATCTTTTTAACACTTTCCAAGCTAGTTGAAAAGAATTGATGACTTAAATTTATGTGGCCGTCTGTCTGTCTGTCTATTTGACCGCACTCTAACATGTTAGGTATTGAAAATGAAGTGCTTAGCAGTTATAGTTCGTTCATAGGGACATTCAAAAGAAATTCCGTTACATTATGGTCTATGGAAAAAATCGTTTGCCATATAACTTAATGATGTTAGACTATTTCAAACATATTGAAATTGATATACATCAACGGGGTACAAGATACTTACACGATACTACAAGATACTTACTGTAGAATATGGTGTGCATAGCATTTTTCGTTCATTTACAGGGACACATAAAATAATTTGGTTACTGTCTATGAATGATAATTGCTAGAAGTGCGTTTTCAGTTGTGGCATGTTTTTCAAATTTAACTAATTTTTTTGCATAATATTTGGTGTGTATAAATTCTATAGATCATATACAGGGCTGCATAAAATAATTCGAGTATATTTCCGTTCATTGACGAAAATAGCTGAAACTGAATTTTCAACTGCATTATGCGATTCTCAACTTAAGGCTGCTCCTCAGTAAATTTCCCGATTCCCCTCGCTAATGTTATTCCTATAGGCGTAGGATGCATTCGTATTTTTAAAATATCTCCTCGGAAAATTAATATTTTTAACTTCTGTTTTCTTTGCATTGTTCTTAAATAATGTCTCTTTTTTTCTTAGTTGCCAATTTTTTTTCTAAAATATATACTTAATTTTATATGAAATGTTAAAATCGTATTCAGTTTCGCTATGATTTTAACACATAAAACTATAAATTAAGCACATAGTTTAGAAATATTTTAATAACTAAGAAAAACGGAGACATTCTTTAAGAACAGTACACAGGAAACAGAACTTTAAAATATTAATTTCCCGAGGAGATATTTTAAAAATACGAATGCATCGTACGCCCATGGGAATAACATTAGCCAGGGGAATCGGGAAGTTTACTGACGAGCAGCCTTAACTAAATTTTAGCATACTATGTAATACCATTGACAAAGGATGTGAATTAATTTTCACTAAGCTAAACAACGCATAACCAACATAGTGAAAAATGTGTCCAGACCGGGGATCGAACTCAGATACCCTGGTATAGCACACCAAGTGCTTTACCATTTAAGACATTTAGACGACATCCAGCCTGGCATTTTTCACTTATACGTTGGCAAGGCTGCAACTTCTCAGCGCAAGATGGAATGGCATTTCCATCAATATACATTTGAATTTAACTCAAAAATTTTAAATGCTTTTATTTGGAGATACAAATTATTCAACTGTGCACATGGTGGCTTCAGAACAACTGGGTGGGAGGATTTAAAATATTTATAACTTATAAATGTGATAATTATCTGAAAATAAACTAAAATCTTGGAGATACTTTATAAACTAAAAATATTACGCCCAAATATATTTAAAGATTTTACTAATATTCAATTTCTTCGTATTAATTTTGAAATTTTAATATTAATAAAGTATTTTGGGGAAAGATTTTAGCTCAGTCTAGTGTAATACTAAATTGCAATATTTATGATTTCTGAAAATTTCAAGGCATTTCATAAAGTGGCTGTAAACAAATCCTGCGTACAATATCAAAATTAGTATTTCGAGATAAAAGAAAATTGAATTTAAAGCTAATTCATAACTTAATTAAAAGATAATTGATATTTGAATTAAAGATGTTCATTTTTTGTGCGGTAATTTTGAAACACAAAATCCTTGAAACATAAATTTGGTATAAAAATGTTGAGCACTATAATGACATTTAATATAAAAATGAAAATACAGCAATTATTTTACGTCTTAAATGTCTACCGTTCTTTAAATGTAAACTTTTTAAAAATAATTAAATAAAGTTAGACAGGTAATGAGTTTAACCAGCTACACAGTTATTCCAGAAAAATAAGTAAACTAAATTGTAATCTGATTATTTAAAAAAAAAAATAAACTGATAAAATTTTCTTTTCCACGATTTTAACCATGATATAAAATAATTGAATCCACAAAGTCCACGTGGGAACATATTGTCTTATTCTATTTCTCTGAATATTTTCTTATATTATAAATGTCATTGGATAAAGTAGGATATCAGGTTAGCGAACAATATAATGCAGAAAACTAAGCAAAATATTTTCAAACCTGGACAATAAAAGAACTGTTGTATTGATAAAATTTAAATTTGTCACTTTATAACCATGATATAAAAAATGAATCTGTGAAATTCACGTTGGACGTAGGAAGTTGGAATGTTCTGAATGGACATATTCTGTTTCACCGGCCATTTTATAAATTTCCTGTTCGTAGAAATTTAATATTACGGGCATTATAAATTAAGAAAAATCATAATGTCATAGTGTTGAATTTATTTGGTTTTATGTGCTAAATAATAATAAAAAAAATTACCTCAGTAAAATTTAAATTGATGTTTAGAAAATATATATAATAATAATAATAATATGAAATTCAGTGTACGTTCATTATAAAATCGGTAGTTACGTCTATTTGTAAATTATTCTCAATAATAATTAGAATAATAAACAAATAATATTGTTATTTTAATATCGCTATTTTTATAAAATATTAAAAGTAGCTCCTCTTAAAATGGAATCCTGCCTTAAACGGAAAACTTTCATGCTCCTGGCGAAAACATTGCAACA
This sequence comes from Maratus michaelseni, assembly GCA_963931845.1. NCBI lineage: Eukaryota > Metazoa > Arthropoda > Arachnida > Araneae > Salticidae > Maratus > Maratus michaelseni. Next base: position 208,109,550 of record OZ007599.1, on the reverse strand, counting down.
TATTTACCATATTTGCCAGTATACCATATAAGATGGAAACAAATATTTTCCTCTGGTCCCTTGAAATTAAGTATTAGCAGGTTTTACTGTAAAATGGAATTTTATCTGTAAATGAAAGATTTTTTGAGTGCAAAATTTTCCACTGCATATTTTCCAGCGATATAAAAGCTATACACACGTTAATGAATAAGAAAATATCCTTTAAAAAAATATTTATCTTCATAAATTTTGTTGTGTTTTCTAAACATGAATAAAATAAAGTATTTTGCATAAAATCTAAAATCTTTTCCTATTAATAGACGTATTAAAAACGTTTTATATAAAGTTTCCTTTAATGTAATTTTGATGTCCCATCGGATCATAAAGGCTGAAGAGACAACTCACGAACTGATTTACCACAGTGCAATTTCTTAAAGTTTTCATATGTTACTTTTCTTTTTGCCTTTTTTAACCCTTTTAGTCTTTCGCATATAGGCAGTGCTCGAATTGGAAAAATCCACGAACCGGAACGTTATTTCAAATTATAGTTGGCTAAAAAAATTGCCATAAGTACAGACAAATTTATTTCTAACCATACAAAAACAATTTAAACAAGAACGAAAAATCATGCTTCAAATATAGCATAAATTATGAAACACTTTCTAACACATCCATAGAAAACTGTCACGAGAATTCCCCGTTAAATAAAATGAAAGAAGATACGTATAAGTAAACAATTTAGAAAACATTTTAAACAGTTTAAAATCCAGTTTTAGCAATTACCTTCCATAGTCAAAAAGTAATCAAATTATTTTGTGCAGCCTTGTATATGATCTATAGATCTGCATATATACTACATAGCAAGCTAAAATTTAGTTCAGTTGAAATTCACTTTTAGTAATATTTTACAATAGATGGAAATGCACTCGAATTCTTTCGTACAACCCTGTATATTATCTAAGGACTTTTATACACACCACATATTAAGCTAAAATTTCATTCAGGTAAAAAATGCATAAAATAATTTTATAGCACTTCCAGCAATTACCAACCGTAGGCGGCAATGTATCTCTGCTTTGCGTAGCCCTATATATGAATTTATTTTTATTCTACAAACTTCTATTAACCCTTTCGGGTCCGAATTTTTTTTCAGTTTTTGTGAAAATTTACTTTTACCTTAATAATATAAAAGTAGCTATCCAAATCACAAAATTTAAAGCTTACTGAAATCTAACAAAAATAATTATTTTGTGTGCTATTCATGTGACAATAGACTAAGGAAATTTTTTTGCAGACGTTTGAAAAAATGTCTTATTACAACGGTATTAAACAGGCATAACATTTTCTAGTATTTTTATATTTCATCACAATTTATAAGGTCGGAAAAGTAGCCCCAATTTTAAATTCAAAGAGTGAAACATATGGTTGAAATAAAAGAATCGCCAACGGTGCAAAGAGAATTAAGAAAACTATTATTATTATTAGTATTACTGAATGTTAAAACATAAAAAAAAGTCATAATAATAAATGTATAGACATATACTACTATTATTACAGACAGATAATAACGAAAATAATTATTGAGACAAAGTAATACTCAATGAGACTTGTACTATCACTAGTACACCAGCCCCCGAAAGGGTTAATATACTAAAAATAGTTCTACAGGAAAATGCATAACACAATTAAAAACTAAGCTTAAGCATTTCAAATAGCAATACTTACGAATTCCTTTCTGTAACCCTGTATTATGATCAATAGAGTTTATATACACCACGTAATATGCAAAAATTTAGTTAAACATAAAAATGCAAACCAAAGTTGAAAAAACACATTTCCAGCAGATATCACTCATAGTCAGTACTGTAACCGAATTCTTTTGTGTATCCCTGTAAATGAACGATAAATACAATGCACACCATCCTTTTCAATAAGCAACTTATAGTGCACCTCAGTAATGCATAAAAACTTCATTATGTTGGAAATAATGTAACATAATAAAATACAGTGCAAACGATTTTTCCTGGTAGACCATTCTGTAACAGAATTCTTTTGTGTGACCTTGTAAATGAATAATAATTGCTTTGCACCCCATATTCCACGAAAGCATGTTTTAGTGCACTTCATAAATGTATCTCAATTTCATTATGTTTGAAATGGTGTAACATCATCAAAATTCACTTGATACGATTTTTTCCTATTGACTGTAATGTAACGAAATACTTTTGACTGTCTATGTAAACGAACTATAAATGATACACACTTCATTTTCAATAGTGACCTAGCTATAGTAAACGCCAATAACACATACAAATTACAAGGCAATCCGAGTATATTTACAAGAGTTAGAGCACGAAAAAATGGACGGACAAATCGAAGTCATAAAACACTTTTTAACTATGTTGGAAAGTGTTAATAAAATGTATAGTTATTTTACAAAAAAAAAAAAAAAGAATTAAGAAATCAGAATTTATCATTATTCATGTAAATGAATGTTACTTTATATTTCGACTCTGTTTTTTTTCTTTTGTTAGATAATGCTGCATTTTATTAAACCCTTTCAATAAAGCTATTTAAAGTTAAAATATAATGTCAAAAAAGTTATTTTTGCATTTTCACAATTGATATTTTATATAGGAAATTAAAGTTTAGCATTATTTCATCTAAATTAAAATTGTTCTAAAATATATCATTCAGTATCTCTGTCATTAGAAAATATTGCTTTATACAAAGTCTCGTAAGTTACCGCATCATGCATTAGAAAACTTAAATATACATTTTTATTTAACAATACCTGTATTTAAGAAATAAAAAATGTAGCATTATTTCACCCAAATTATTAAATCTATTCTTCTATGTTATGGCGTATCCTATTTCTTTGATGCTTAGAAGATGCCGATTTTAATAAAATATTTCAAAGTTACCGCACAATGCATAAAAATAACTGAATTCTACTTCTGAACAAAAGAAAAAAAAAAACTATTTTTATTATAAATGGGAATTGAACATTATTTCGCCTAAATTAAAATTATTCTATACTATATTGCTTCACTGTTTCGAGTTCCATAGAAGATGCCGCTTTGTATTAAATTATTTGATTAAAATCTTTGAAAGTTACCGCACAATGCATAAAAACAACTAAATTATACTTTTTTACAAAAGAAAAAAAAAGGGCTCTTTTTATAATAAATTGGAATTGAACATTATTTCGCCTAAAATTATCCTATACTATATCGCTTCACTCTTTTGATTTCGATAGAAGATGCCGCTTTTTATTAAATCCTTTGATTAAAATCTTTCAAAGTCAACATTTAATGCATTGAACTAAATAAATTACATATTTTTTAATTTATGAAAATAGCTTAAGAAATGGAAATTTTGTTGGCGCCTCAAGTTTATTTGCGGTTAGAAAATGACTTCTATCCATCTTATCTATACATTATATAAAATTGGAGTGTACGTCTGTAATTTTCAGACACCTATTTCTAAACATCTATTGCTACCTGTGACACCTAATTCTAAATTCATTCGTCTATTTAAACGTCGCGCGACGCATGATCAAATTTTTTTTTTTTTTTTTGTTTTAGCCGAGTCTAGAATCCTGCTGGGTTGGGTAATTCGATTTTACCCGAACCCGACCAATCTGTGGTTCAGGTCGGGTCGGGTTAAACTCTAAATTGTTTCATTGCGGGTTGGGTTCGGGTCGGGTTAACGCTAATTTGTTTCGTTGCGGGTTGAGCTTGGGTTAGGTTGACTTTAAATGTTTCGTGTCCGGGTCTGTTTTGGGTTGGGTTTTGACTCTTCGGGCCGGGGTCGGGTCGGGGTCCTACATACACTTTTCGAATGAAAAAAAAAATATATTTAATATTGAAGAGGTAAGGGTATATGTATTTATTTTAATGTAAAAAAGAATGGCAAATCAAGCGTCAAGCATAGATTATGAAACATTTTCTAGCACGTCCATAATACTTTAACAAAGCTTCACTGTTTAATAAGCGGAAAGATGATGTCTAAGTAAACAACGTCAAGGTCAAACCGGGCGGGGAGGCATGCCTTTCGGCTTAATCTCAACTAGCCCCGCTCATGTTTAAGTAAACAATTTGGAAAACGCATAACACATCTGAAAATCCAATTTCAGAAATTAGCATCAATAGTCGGAAAGATATCCGAATTCTTTTGTGCAGCCCTGTATATTATCTAGAGATTTGTATCTATTCTACACAGTATGCTAAAATTTAGTTCAGTTAGGAAACATATATAGCACAGATGTAAATTCCCCTTCAGCAATTTCCATCAATGAACGGAAAAATACTCGAGATCTTTTGTGCTGTCCTGTATATCATCTATAAAATTTATACACGCCAAGTAAAAGGCAAAAAAATTAGTTTAATTTAAAAACGTACCACAACTGGAAACGCAATTGCTAGGTGAATTCTTAGATGGACTCTAACTGAATTCTTCTGTGTGTCACTGTGAATGAACGATGAATGCTATGCCCAGTACATTCTATAGTCTATTTTCAATGTTTCTTGTAGTGCACACCCATGACATATATCAAATTTTAAATATGTTTGAAATAGTGTAACATCATTAAAATTCAGCGGAAACGATTTTCCACATAGACCGTAATATAACAGAATTCTTTTAAGTGTCCCTGTAAATGTACTATAAACGCTACATACTTTATTTTCAATACCGAAGATGACATTGTAAACGTTATTAACACATATCAATTGCATGGCGGCAATCCGAGTATACTTACGCGATTTACAGCACGGACAGACAGACAGAAAAACCGAATTCATAAACACTTTTCAACTATGTTGGAAAGTTTTTAAAAATGGATTCAAGATTCTAAATAATAATTTTTTTTAAAGTTAACAGAGATCACAATAAGCTATATATATATATATATATATATATATATATATATATATATATATATATATAACACTACGTTTACGTGTTGGAAAACGGCGAATAATTTCTCTTTTGCCGATAGTGACAAGCGGAGTGTAAACAAACTCTGTGTCTCTGGAAATGCCTAAATTCAGCCTGCTTCCATCTTTCGTCATATCAAAAGATTAAAATTAAAAATCTTGGAAGTGTGGCCTGTCATATTTACTGCTTGCTGCAGTCTTTATTCATTTTTTTAAATTATTTATTTTTCTTAGAGTAAGCTAAAATAGGCAGTCCAAGTAGGCACCTTATTTAAGTTTGAAGATACTTTAGTCAGTCTCGGTCATCATCTTACCAGCATTGACTAATACATGCAGTGGAATGATTGCATTAGACCAAATTATTTTTAATGATAAATTTAAATACTTTAAAAGTATCTCAAAACACTGCAATGATAAATGCACCAGTCGTGCATTACTGTTAAATCCGATGTCCAAAATTCAACTATTCAACAGGAACTGCAACAATATGTTTTAGTAACTGCACGAACTGGAACGATATTTACCACAATTTCACAAACCGGAATATCGTTCCGTTTTCCTCAGGTACATTTGGAGCTCTGCATATGTACCTCTGCATATTTGCATATCGGCTGTATGCACCTTTAAAATGTGCATACAGCACTCGTTTTCGGTACCAGTAATAAAAAAAAGTAATATTTACCTTATTTAATTAGGGTATTACTGTGATTAAATAAGTATGGGTAATTGTTTAAAAAAAATGTGGTGACAACCTAATAAAAATGTGTATGGGACGCTGGTCCCGAAGGGGTTAAGCAGATATCTGGGAAGAAGACCAGACTTGTCGCCATGCCTAACCCAATTTAGAAATAAAGTCAGAAAATTATGGGAGCATCTGACGTGACTAGAAGCAAGGCCATCTTGATAATATTTACGATAACCCTAACTAAAGGTCTTCCCGTCAGAACATATGGTGGTGGCGGGCGGCGGCATGTCAAGTAAAATGCCTCGGCGGTGGAGGCAGTGTGTTTTACGTCACGACAGGGCGTGGATTTAATTTTTTTTTAAATAATTTATAACAGGTACTTATAATTAGCATGAACTTAATTATTTTTCTGTCCTGTTGAGTAACGTATAAAAGTTCTATTAAAAAAATAATAATTTTAGTTAATTTTTTTTAATGTTAAACAGATGCAACACAGTTCAATATTAATGCAAAAGTAAAAAGGTAACGCGTGTGTTTAACAAATATTTCCCCCTTTTAATAAATTTTTGACGGTTGCTTTTTCTTTTCTATTCTTTCTTTCTTTTTAAGGGACCATAGGATTTTTTAAATGTGGAAAAGTGAAAAAACAATGACCATTTTTGTCATTTTATATCTTAAAAAGTATGCATTACAAAAACACAATTTTTGAAGGTTCTAATAGATACATATCTCTTCTTTCATTTCATATTATTTTCATATCATAATGGGGAAGGTTTGTTGTAATAGGGTTTTTTTCAAATTGTCGAGAAAAAAAAAATGGAATCAAAGGTTGCACGCATGATTACAAATTAATTTCTACATGTAAAACAAAATCTTGGTATATAATTATATTTGAGAGTGTTGTGCTACACTGAACCTTTAAAAAAAAAAACATTATTTATAGCATTTATATGTATTAAAAACAAAACTGTACCTTGCTTATATAAAAATTTTAAAAGTTTAGCAATATAACACCAAGAAAAATTTTCAACAAAAAAGAAGTGAAAATTAAGGTTCACTTTATACAGCGTACAATACACTATATATCCTGAAAATTTCATGAAAAAATATTGAAACGTTTTTAACTATACCTTTGGAAATATTCCACATTTAACATTTTTTAAAAGTGTCATTCATTTTATTTTTAGAGTTCAGAAATAATTACTCTTTAATATAGAATAAAACTTTTGTAAATAATAACCATTAAACCACATAAATAATCGATAATGGATAAACCGATAATTACAATACAATACATAAATATATCCAAACATTTAAGATTCTCAAAATTGAAATAAGTGGGAAAAATACTTAAAGATAGGTAGAGAAAAAAACCAATATGCAGAAAGTGAAAATTATTACAAGAACAATTGGAAACTTATATAGTGGAACACTTTTTCAAGGGCAATATTCTACTAATATAAGTAAAATGTAATTGATTTAAATATATTCAAAGATTGAATATTTTAAAGGTATAAAAGTCCCATGACCCTTTAAGTTAATAGGAATTATGCGAATCTTGCTTTCCAGACTGATATGCGCATCATTTACGCAAAATGAAATTGTATTTAAAGGTGTTTCTTAAACAAATAATTTTTAAAACATTATGAAGTTTTTAATATTTTTTGTTAAAATATTATGCCTAATTCCACCAACAGCTTTAAATTTTTATCAAAATTAAATCATGTCTTTTGAATATGTTATTGAGTTTTCGAGAAGAATATCGCGCTGAAGTGAAATAAATGAAAATTATTTATTTATTTGTTGTATAATACACAAGGTGTCCATAATTGATTGTCCCGTTTTCCTTACCTCATAACTTTTGTTTTAAGAATATGACGAAAAATATTATTACGTATTCGTAAATTACAACTCAAAAAGTTTTTTTAATAACACAAAGTTACACATGGGTAAAGTTGCAACTCAAAATGCTATTAATCAAATAATAATTAATATTAAAATTTTATCCAATTTATCAAAAAGCTGTTAATGAATTATGAGCACAAAATTAGAGAGACAGATAGATATTACATAATTCATTAATACTTTTTAAATAAATTTGATAACATTTTAATATTAAGTATTATTTGATTATAATCGTTATTTGATTAATAGCGTTTTGAGTTGCAACTTTACCCACCATATGTAACTTTGTGTTATTAAAAAACCTCTTTGAGTTGTAATTTACGAATATGTAATAATAATTTTCGTCATATTCTTAAATCAAAAGTTATGAGGTAAGGAACCGGGACAATCATTTATGAACACACTGTATATATATATATATATATATATAGATTTAAAAGGTTTTGTCATAATTTTGAATTTCTTAAATTTTCCTTATTTCGAATATTTTATGAAATAAAAAGTAGAAAAATAAAAATAAACAGTAATGAAGGGGAAAAAAACCTTTACAATTTACATGAGACTGAAAATTCATCTCTAAATTTCTTATCATTAATATCAATCCAATTTTTGCTACATGCGCATTTTCACCGAACTTATCAGATACTCAGTTGTAGTTTCACTATCTATATCAGGCTTTAAAAAATCCACTTTTCCGCATTTTGATAGATAAATATTCTTTCCAGCTTTTAATGAATTATGAGGAGATAGTAAAACTAGTTTTAATGGTATCGATAATAAGATTATAAATGTTCTTACGATTGTGCAATCAAATAATTCGCGTTGACTTAAAAAAATAATTACCATTAGGTGTAAAAATATAACAGTTTCATTTTGCAAAATGTTCATAGCATTTCAGAAAAATTGCGCTGAAATTTTTGTGATTGATAAAGAAATATTTGTTTAGAATAACATCATAAAGTTTTCAAAACGTGTCTCGAGCAGAGATTTTCAAAAGCCCTAATGATCAACAAGCTCTTTTGCTTTAGCGCGCGAAGTTTTTATAAATTTATATGAATAAATATACCTTTTTCACGCATGGGAGATATTGTTATACTAAGTATCCTTCCACGATAACTTGACCGCTGTGCAACGCAAATTTAGTTGCATTTATTCGTTAATTAAGTTGACAATCACTACTAGCAACTATAGCAGAATCTACACTGTACACTATAAAAAATATAAACAAATGTTTCTTAATTTAGGAAAGTATAATACAACCACAAACTAAAATATAGAAAACTTCTTAAAATAACCCACGATTCCGAAAAGCGTTCTTTATCTCACCCTCAGAAACTACTTAATATATTTTCGAGATTTAAAGAAGCATTTATAAAAACACTTTTGCAGCTACTGATTTTCGGAAACGTTTCCGTGTAGTTTTTATTATGTATTACTCGGCTTTTTCAACCTGGTATATAGGTTTTTCGTATGCTATCAAATCTCAAGCAAACTTTTTCATGTTCAAGAAACATGTTTTACAGATCAAAATGGTAAATTAACAGCATTAACATTATTATTAAAATTAATATTATTTTCATACTCTTGCATGTATATATATATTCAGTTACGCTTACGCAGCTAAAAATGTTTAATTGAGAATTGATAACATCCTAACAACCGATATTGCAGGTTGAGAAAACTGATTAATACACTATAAAAAAAACTATTCAGAAAAGTTTCCGAAAATCAGTGGCAGATTTTTTGAAAAATATATAAATGCTTTCTAAATCTCGAAAATATAATTGTTTCTGAGATTTCTAATGATAAAAAACGCTTTTAGGAATAGGTAACTCGAAAGAGGTTATTGTGTATTTTCGTTCGTGGTTATATTATATTTTTGTAGATTACAAAAATATAATATAACCACGAACGAAAATATACAATAAACTCTCTCGAGTTACCTATGCTTTCGAAAAGAGTCTTTTATCTTTAGAAACCTCATGTTATTTTTTTCGAGATTGAAAGAAGCATTTATAAAAACAAAGTTTCTTTTGCTGAAACTGGTTTTCGGAAACGTTTCCGAGTATTTTTATGGTGTATTAATCAGTTTTCTCAAACTGGAATATAGTTTTTTTTTAGGGTGCTATCAATTCTCAATTTAAACATTTTCAGCTGTGCAATTAAATTTATTACTTGCAAAAGTAACAAAATAATATTAATTTTAATGTTAATATTAATGCTGTTAATTTATCATGTTTGTCTTTAAAACATGTTTTTTGAACATGAAAATGTTTACTTGAGAATGGATAACACCGAAAAATCCATATTCCGGGTTGCGAAAAAGTATTAATGCACTGTAAATGTTTCAGGAATGTCCATCAAAAGAATTTATTGTAGCACTAGACAAACCTTAATTTTCTTTTCAAACAAAAGTTAGAATTTATTGATTCAATCTAAACTTCTTGATTATATTAAGAATATGCTTTACATTCATAATAAAAAATGAATTGGGTTCATTGACATTCTATCTGTTGATTAAGAAAAGTTCTGGTATTGGATAAGTGATTGAGTCTATGTCTGACAGCTGTCAGGAAACGTCTAATAGGAGCACTGTTTTTTTCTCTGATTCTTAGAATAGTGTTTGTATAAAGTTCGCATTGGTGGGCAGTCTTTGAGACTTAAATATCCTTTATTATCTCGTAACAAATTGGTATAGGCCTGTTGCGCTATAGTTATTATCACTTCACTGAAGTCAGCACTCAATGGCAAGCCGCTGGACTTCACACGAATCATCGCACTGGCACTTAGCGCGCTTACAGGATTCCTATCCTGTCTCCGCCACAATTCAAAGCAAAAAATCAGGAATTGAATCTCCCAGATTCTCCTCTTTTTTTTTTTTATAAAATCCGGGAGTGGTTTAACTCAGCCACTTAAATAGTAGAAAAGTGTTGTCACCTTTAACTATGCTCATTATTAGTTCTCAAGGGGTGAAAACATGAAGTTCCACTGCCAATCTCATCAAGGTGATACGTTCTAACCACTGCGGTCTCCATGTACCCGAAGATTTTGCTCCGTAAGTTGCAATTATAGATCTCATTGTTCGAAACCTTTTATAAGCACAAAAAAGAACTCGATTGCCATCTCTTAAAAAAAAATCCCTGACGGCTCGGTCTACAGGCACAGGTAGATTTCGAAGACGCAGACCGTGGGGGCCTGTTTTTTGGGAATTGCAGAAGAAATGGCGATGCGGCTGTTGGAACCGCCCACTTCGAAATTTACCTGCGTCAAGTAGGCGGAGCCGGCAGAATTTTTTTGTTGTTTTTAATTTTATTTGGCTATAAGGCTTCGTCCTATAAAAAACTTGTCAGTATAAAAGTTGTAGATAATATTAAGAGGATTTATAATAAATTTAAGCGGATTTGATATCTTGTGAATTGACAAAGTTATGATTTTATTTCTTCTGAAACCAATATCTCCCCCCCCCTCCCCCCCCCCGAGGCCATTTTTAATGATATCAAAAATCTGCCATATATAAATTTTCGGCCCTTTTCCTAGAAGTAATAATAACTTTAAACGGATTCAATATGTACATAATTAAGAAGTTATGGGGATTTTTCTGTTTTCACAACCCCCCCCCCCTGGTTCGATTTTGCCCATCAACGAACTTGACCGAGATTTTATGCCCTTTGATTTTATGTAACAGTTTGGAAGAGATTTGTGCAGAATTTTTGAAGTTATCGTGTCCATCAAAAAGTGATATAGATAGATAGATATAGATAAATAAAGTTTTGAACTGGTGGTGATTTTGGGTTCTGTGAGTCATGGTCGGTGTAGATCTGCAAACATTTTCCAGAAATTCCAACATAGGGGAGAATGTGATAGGTAGTATTTCTTACGAAATCTACCTAAAAACACCGACGAGGGAAAATATTCTTGAAGTGTTCTTGGTCAAGGTTTCTCACAGGACTTGTCCTGGTTTAAGGTGAATTTCCCACTCACTAAGATATTCTCAAATTTAAAAAAATTCTTTATAACACTATAAAAACTACTCGGAAACGTTTCTGAAAATCAGTGGCAGCAAAAGAAACTTTGTTTTTATGAATTTTTCTTAAATCTCGAAAACATATTGTTTTCTGAGGTTTCTAAAGATAAAGATCGCATTTCGGAATCGCGGGCAATTCGTAAGAGATTATTTTGTATTTTAGTTCGTGGTTATATTACATTTTTCTAGATTAAGAAACATTTGTCTTTATTTACACTGTAGTTTTTAATTAAATAATGCATTTCATGCGCCATTTGTGTATATTAGCGACTTTTTTCCCCGTAGCATCCAGAACTTTTTCAAGGTATCATGTACGCTAATGGCCCCGGTGCATGTAAAATCCGTCGTGGGTGTAAAGTCCTCCAAGTTACCTGTGAATTATACCTCTGGGGGTGCCTAGTCTGGTGAAGGTCTCGTCACCAGATCAAGGTTCTAAATTACGAGACCAACTCGTGTAGCGATGGCATAACGTATGGATGAGCGATGCAGCGAGGAAATAGTAAATATCCCAGCATCTCACATCCGTCCGGCATGGCTTCGCTACACTGCGCAGTGCTGAACCGCCTCATCAAAAATCAATTTGCAACCGGCCAACTAAGAAAAAGCAATTAAAGCAACAAGACGCACTGAAGCCACGTCGGCCTATAGATTTAACAAACACATCTTCGCCAAGCGGAGAGCAGGCGAATCTTCACCCCGTTGTCAGGTATCAACTCGTTAAGCTAGGCAAAAGCCTGGCAGGTAGGGGCCTGGTCAGCGGTATATATATAAAAAATGAACTCTTTCAAGGTTATCAGCCAAGTGGTTGTGGGCAAACTATATACCAATAATTTATACCAATAAAAGTAAAAAATATTGGTATTTATGCTCCCCCCGCCTAAAAAGGGGGAAAAATTGCTCAGTCCGTATGTTTTTCGTTTTAAATAAATCTGCCATGGAAAAGATATTGAAAGATACCTTTGCATTGAAAAATATTGCATTTTTTCGGCTTTCTTTCATTCTTTGTATCCTTGATGATGTAGAAAAAAGCTATTGTACACATGACTTTTGAACAATTTTTCAAATATTCCTCTATAGCCTCACAACATCTGTATATTTATTAAATATTGTATTTTATGCATATGCGTACTTTGCATGGGTACACATACATAAAAATATATGGGGCGGAAGTGCGCTCTCCAAGCTGGTTAAAATTTTCAAATGCGCTCACAATTGTGAAAAAGGTTAACAACTTCTAGTCTCTAGACTATTAATGTTTACAATATTTTATATGGATTTATTCTTGTTAGATTTTAACAATACATTCATATAAAGAAAAACGTTAATATCATACTTATTTACCTGTAAATTTTTATAAGAAAAAATAAAAGTAGAAATATTTTTGTGATATCTATAAAGCATTTGTAAATACATTATGTGTACACGAAATGAAATGTTTTATAATAATTTTATACTACTATTGTGTACTACAATTTACAAATAAATTTCCAATATTTGACAAAGTATTTGAAAAGAACGAAGGACAAATGTTCTTATTTAATCTAAATTTTGTTTAAATGGGACGTAAAAAATTATTTAAATATTCATGTTAAATACTTTCTCACTTCCTTATAAAGCATTAACTCTATTGTTAAATTCTAACACTTGACAACAAAGCAGGTAAAAAACTGTCTTTGAGAATGCTTAGCATGTTCGCAAAACAGATCGTTTTACGTAATCTTACGATAAAACACAAAGAGTGTACTTTACGCTGCTTATCAGGTTTTATTTATCAATGACCTTAACTGAGTTATCTTCTTCTTAGATAGTCACCAAAACAAATTATACAGCAGGCTTTCCCAATGAACGAATTAGTTTCTGAGTACTCTATCCGAAGGTCGTCAGATTGCAACGTAAAGCCAACCATAATTATGAAAATGAATGGAGTGTTGCTTATTTGTGCAAAAAAACTATAAGGGTGTTCGTAAACTGTTTTTACAAAATGAGAGAGGCGATAGTACCCATCAAGATGAACAATTTTGTATAGGAAACTGGCACCGCAATCCGCTGTACAGGGGATCGGTAAACTGGTTTTACAAAATAAAAGAGGCGTAATACCCATCAAGATGAACAATTTTGTATAGGAGACCTGCGTCGCAATCCGCTGTACAGGGTGTCGGTAAACTGTTTATACAAAATAAAAAAGGCGTAGTACACCATTAAGATGAACAATTTTGTATAGGAGGCCTGCGTCGCAATTCACTGAACAGGGTGTCGGTAAACTGTTTTTACAAAATAAAAGATGCGTAGTACCCATCAAGATGAACAATTTTGTATAGGAAACTGGCACCGCAATCCGCTGTACAGGGGATCGGTAAACTAATTTTACAAAATAAAAGAGGCGTAATACCCATCAAGATGAACAATTTTGTATAGGAGACCTGCGTCGCAATCCGCTGTACAGGGTGTCGGTAAACTGTTTATACAAAATAAAAGAGGCGTAGTACACCATTAAGATGAACAATTTTGTATAGGAGGCCTGCGTCGCAATTCACTGAACAGGGTGTCGGTAAACTGTTTTTACAAAATAAAAGATGCGTAGTACCCATCAAGATGAACAATTTTGTATAGGAAACCTGCGTCGCAATCCTCTGTTCAGGGTGTCGGTAAACTGTTTTTACAAAATAAAAGAGGCGATGCGATAGTACATAGTACCCATCAAGATGAATTTTTTTTTATATAGGAAACCTTCGTTGCAATCCGCTGTAGAGGGTGTTGGTAAACTGTTTTTAAGGTGAAAAAAATCTGTATAGGAATCTTTAATCAGTCAAAAAATGCAGTGTGTCTTATTTCAACCTAAACACGGATTCTTTGCACATAACTTTAAAACTAAGATTAAGATGTTTTTGCGAAAATTTCTATAAACACTAACTTTGCTTTGTATGAAATAGGATGCCATCACAAGAAGTGTTGTAAATGAGGGTTACCTCTAACCATCACTGTATTAAACTATAGACGCTGCAACATTCAAGAAGGTGTGCATACGGTGTTACTGATCTAATTATAGTGCATTTACAACAAAAAAGTTATTAAATTTAAAATGTTGCTAAAATATCGTCATTATTGTTACAGTTATGAAAGGAAATAAAGGTTCGGCATGGAGTGGGATACCCTGAATATTTGACTGAATATGGGAAATGCGACTCTGGCTTCCTATACAAAAATTGTTCATATTGATGGAATCGCCTTTCTCATTTTGTAAAAACTGTTTACGAACAGCCTGTCTACGATAAATGCGAGTTCGGTGAAATTTTAATGAGAGCAGCTCAATAAAAATGAAAATTCTTTGACATATAAAGGTTTTTCTGCTTTAATTGGAAATGTTTGCGTTTCAGAACGTTCAACAGTTTGTGAAATCTGTGTTAAGGCGGTCCGGGGCTCAAATTCTATAAAAATAAAAATCCTACTTCTGTTTTGTTGGCATTTATACAGAATATTCAACAATAAATAACGCAAGCGATTTGTCTCTACTATGTTTGCATCAGATGGTATATTACATCCTCTATGTTTCAGAATTTATACAAATCTGGTGCATTTTAAATGCGTTTATTTCAGGAGCATTTTTTGTTTCCAAGTAATGTCACTTTTGAAGTGATGTATCTTAAATTCTTTCTAAGGTAAATATAAAAATATTTACGCGGAGTTACTTTATTGTACTTTAAATAAATTGATGTCAGTGTTTTTCATTACGAGATATTAAAAATATTTTGTGTGAAGCAAAAACCACTCTGAAGAAAAAAAAATCGCTTTTAAAATTATTAGAAATTTTATAAGCAATATTTTCATAAAAGTTGATGACAAATTGTTTACTGTGCCTAACAGTGAAAAACATTATATGCAAATTGACCTTCCATTTCAGCAGTTATATAAAACAATTAATGTTTTAATAATAATAATTAAAAAAAAAACAGAATACAAATTTAAACATGTAAAAATAATCTTTTCGTGTAAAATGATTCGAAAAAAAAAAAAAAAAAAAAAAAAGTCGCATCAAGAAGAAAAATTTATTTTAAAAGTTTTATAAATAAAAATATAAAAGTCTCAAGTTCATCCTAAGCATTGTATTTGAACCACTTTCTGAATAAAATGTATAAGACACTTTCACCAGTAGCATTATTTAACATGCCCTGCCTGGCTTTCGAAATTTTACTTATTTTAAAATAATCATATTAAAACCTTTTTGTTACCAATACTGTGCATATTTTTATATGTACTCAGTGGCATTGTTTGAATGTGAGTATAGTACGATTTCTTTCATAGTTATAATCATTTTTCTGGAGACATAATGTTACATAAAATTTATAATTAACTTTATTAGTTCTTTCATATTCTAATCCTGAAAACAAATTTAATTTGTAGCATTAAGAAAAAATACATTGCTTGATAAAAGATATCTCCAATTATATAAAATAATAGCAAATAAATAATAAAGCATGTAAAAAAGTAAATATCAGTAACAGTATAAAATTAAAATACAATTATATAAATACTCCGTGTCCATAATTATATGCTCGATTAGATTTTAATATTTTTAACAAAGAAAATGTGATTGTAAGAATGTTTTTTTAATTATAGACATTAGTTAATAATAGAATAATATGTGTAATGGTTTAACATTACTACTGTAATTTGATTTCAGCTAAGCTAGATACTTTATTAATCAATAAGCAAATATGACTCGCACCACATCACTTGAAAGGAGAATTAAATTTCTTGTTGGAGAAATTTTAAAACAAATGTTTCTCAATTCATGGCGTCTTCACTTTTTTAGCTTTATAATTTTTATTCTATCCTCATACTCATGTGCTTATATATATATAAAAAAAAATTCTTGTCGTTAGCTAATATTCTAGAAAAGTGCGATATAACATAGTATGATTTTATTTCTTTTTAATTAATTTCTTAATTTTATTGATGTATATGTTATGTTTTACGCATGAATGAATCTAAAAAATGTGTCCTGATTTAGGATTGTACACGTTTCATGTGTAAATAATGTGTAATTTGCCTTAATTTTAATTAATTTAGAAAGTTTAGAATAATAATTCAAGTATTCGTGCACGAATTGTTTTATTCCGTACTTCCTTTATTCACATTAACTTTCATTATTTCACATAAAGTTTGCGCTAATTATGATGAATGGGATCGGTGATGGCTGATTGCATTCTATCCTAAAGAATTATACAGAATAACACACATTTGGTTCTCCATTTGAAAAAAAAAAAAAAATCTATTTTTGATTAAAATTCACAAATCTGACTTCAGTTTTCCTATATCAGCTCCAGATACTTTTTTAAATAAAAAATGCATTTTTTAATGAAAAATTCAATGCATGTAATTTAAAAAATGCCCACAATTAAAATTTTTAACTGTATGTTAGATTTTATAAAGAAATTTAATACAACCTTACATAAAATTTCATGGTCTCATCGAAAAAGATACGGTTGAATTGACGGTGTGTACCTTCAAGATGGAAGTCTGTCTTAAGTAGATATTTTTTGCCAGTCTCCTGGCGATACCGTCTTAAGCAGCTTTTATTGCACATGTAAGAACCTGTAAACTTTTTAAAGTATATAATGCTTACTTTATCTTCTAATTTCTAGAGAAAAAAAAAATGTGACATGTTTGTTATTGATTAATTCAAAATCATTTGAAATTTGAGTATATCATTTTGTAAAAACTATATGGAATAATAATAATAATATATTCTTATTGCATATTGGAATTCAGCATATCAGATTTGCATAAAATCACGTAGATTCATTGAAGGGACAAAAAATTGCTTAAAATTTGTCGTGTAGTTTTAATTGAAGCAAGATAAAATTTAGCTCACTGTTAAAAATTCAACTTTACTATCTCAATGTTTTTCTGTGTGCTTTTTTTGTATTTACATCAGAAAATCGGAAATTTCTTTACCGGTGTACTAATACCTCTAATAAAATGCTGAATCCACGAATTCCATCTGTTCTTTTTCTTCTCCCGTTTTTTCATACTGCAGGAATTTGGAAAAGCGACGCAACTGAAACAAGTTGAAAACAAACAGGGGAGCAGGAAAGAGAGAGGCTCATAGGGCTCAAGCCCTCCCCATTCAAATAAAAGCAATTCTTTTAAAGTCACATGAGCTATCCGAAGACTATTATTTTTTGTCTTCAATGTTTGATAATTTGTCTCTGAAGAAACAATTCTATACATATAGAAGTATCATAAACAGGGCTTGACAAATCCGGTCGCCAGGTCGCCACTGGCGACCAAGTTTTTTGATTTGGCGACCAAGTTATTTAATCTGGCGGGGGTTTTATTAAAAAAAATTGACCTAAAAAATGAGCACAAATGGATTTTTTTTTTCTCCCCACCCCTACTCTTGTGCGGCAAGCAGTGATATTTCTATTCTCTCGTACTTTTAATGGAAGAACCAAAAGTTTAAAAGGTATTTTGCATGTCATGCACAGAAAACGCCATTCTTTTCAGCTCTAGTCACCTAGCATGTGTCACGTGATTAGGATGTGGAGAGATTTCAATAAAACAGTAAGAAATAGTGTCAATCCAGCCTCTTTGGCATCTAAAATTAGATACAATACTAAAAAATGTTCTGCTTTTTTTTTAAAGTTTCAAATCAGATTTGTGTGTTCATATAAGTTGTCAACATATAATAAGTGCTAAGTGATTTTGATAAGTGATTTTGATAAGTTTCATTAGAAAACATAGTTTACATTAACTTTCTAAATTATTTAATATTCTAAACTATATAATTAATAATTCTAAACTATGCTTATTATTTTTTTTTCTCAATTAATTCATAAAACACTTTTGTGTTTTTTGAAAATCAATAACGGGGGGATGGAGTGGAGGGTAAATATTTTTTACTGCCGACTCGAATTTTTTTCCTGGCTACCAGATTTTATCAAATTTGTAAAGCCCTGACCATAAATATTGATTACATTTATAACAAGTAAATCTGCAGATCGAGGGCCTCAATGTCAACCCTGCCAAGTCGAATTAGTATTTAGAACTTCTTATATTTAATATTAGAAACTGCCACTGCGCAATTTCATTTCTTTCATATCAGTATTTACTGTCAGTGAGATTTTAAGTAATTTCAGGAGATTCAACTCTTTTGAATTGTAGGCTAAAATACAAATACATGAACAGGATTGTTTATTTTCCGTGAAAATTTATTATATTAGGAAGCGGAACCCCCATGAACCTCCCATTGTCGTCTTATTATCTTGAAAATCACAATTATCTGGAATTCAGTATTTTAAATATTCTACCTAAATAATTATAATATTAATTTTGAGATAATGCTTTAATAATTAGTTTGAAAGATTAGTTATTCCATAAATATGCTATTAAATATTTATAATAATAATTGTTCACTTTATTTGAAAATGACTACTTAAAGTCATCTGATAATTTTTGAATTGCTGTGCTTCTAACGTCAAAGTTTCATTTTTTTATATGTTTTGGAGAACTGTCCTCTTTAATCCTTGTACGTCAGTCTTTTATTCCCTGTATTAAGAATTATTTTTCTAGAACTTGCCAGATCCAATTATTTAATTCAAATCAACAACATTTTGACCAGACGGCTGGTAGGATTCACTTAATCCACGAGATCCTCTTTCGATGTATATGTCCTAACCGGCTGCTGGTTTTATTTTCTTTATTATTTCGGTTTCGTTTCCTCTGGATAGTTATTTATTTTTCTTGCAGAATGGGAACCAAGCTTTTTCTATTTTAAAACTATTCCTAGAAATTTAACACGGATTATCTCGACTCAGACTTTATGGCGACATGGTTCTTAAAAGGCATTATTTTGTACAATCCTTTTCTCTTTCAGGCGGTTCTTAGAAAAATATTTTCCCCCGTTCAACAGCCCAAAACTTTCTGACTCATTTAAAAAAAATAAAAGCATGATACTTGCGAGCATGATTATTGAAGTGATTCGTAATCGAACAGTTTCCCCCCCCCCCAATAAATGAATTTCATCTTCATTTATAAGCGATTGTTTTCTTTGGAAGACGTTTTTGCCCTTTCCCGCACTGTCGCGTCGGGAAATTTGGTTCAAAACGTCTACTTTGACAGCATTTTCTGAAAAAAATTCTATCTTTACCGAAAAACGGAAAAACCGTTCGATTACACAGTTTCTTAATAAGAGCTATTCAGTCAATTTGATACGTTTGCTAACAAAAATAAATTAAAAAAATCCCTGACGGCTCGGCCTACAGGCACAGGTAGATTTCGAAGACGCAGACCGTGGGGCACCTGTTTATTGGGAATTGCAGAAGAAATGACCTTTTTGCCATGATGCGGCAGTTGGGACCGCCCACTTTGAAATCTACCTGTGTTTGTAGGCGGAGCCGGGATTTTTTTTTTTTTTTTTGCTATAAGGGTTGGTCTCATAAAAAACATGGCAATGTAAAAGTTGTAGATAATATTAAGAGAATTTATAATAAATTTAAGCGAATTTGATATCTTGACGAAGTTATGAATTTGTTTCTTCTTAAACCCCTATTCCCCCCCTCCCTTGAGGCCATTTTTAATGATATCAAAAATTTGTCATACGCGAATTTTCTTCCCTTTTCCTAGAAGTAAATAATAACTTTAAACGGATTCGATACGTATCATAACTAAAGAAGTTATGAAGAGAAGAAATAAAGAAGTTTTTTTCTGTTTTCACAAAAATCCCCCCCCCCTTGTCCCCCAGATTTTATGCCCCTTGATGAAAGCATAAAACATAGATAGATAGATAGATAACGTTTTTAACTGGGGACGATATTTATCATAATTAAGAAATTATAGTTTTTTTTCTGTTTTCACAAAAATCCCCCCATTTGCTCCCCCTTGGTTCGATTTTGCCCATTAACGAGCTTGACCGAGATTTTCTGCCCCTTGATTCTATGTATCAGTTTGGTAGAGATTTGTGCAGAATTTTTGAAGTTATCGTGTCCATAAAAAAGTGATATAGATAGATAGATAGATAATAGATAGATAGATAAAGTTTTGAACGGGGGGGGGGGGGGGTTGGGTTCTGGGAGTCATGATCGGCGTAGATCTGCAAAATTCTTTCAGAAATACCAACTTTAGGGGAGAATGTAATAAGTAGTATTTCTTACGAAATCTACCTAACAATGTGCTCGAAAGTAGCCACTTTGGATTTGAGAACAGCCTTAATTAAACATGGAGTCAGCATTTTCGTTTCTTTAGTGTTAGTACCAGTGAACAATGAGTTAAGATGACGAGTTCATCGCTTCCCAATTGAATCAAAGAACAGCATCCATTTTCGACGGTCGATAAGCTTTTAAAGGACAATATTCCTAAAAAGAATCGATAAAAATCTAATCTGAAAATAGAAATAGCATAAACTACATTTGATTTTTCTAATTTTGCTTTCCAATTCAGTTATTTAAAAAAAAAAACAAAAAAAAAAAACAAAGTATGTTTATATAGGATAGAATTTTAGCCTCCCTTTTCCGTCAATAAAGGTCTTAAGCATTTTCCAGTTTGACTTAAGCTAAAATTTGTTTAAAATATTTTTATTTAAATGAACGAAAGAAGTTATTCTGTTCTTATTACTTTTTCCACAGGTAGTCATAATTAAAAAAATTCAGAAGTTTTGTATTTTGATGTCACAAAAAAAAAAAAAAAAAAAAAAAAAATGAGAGAGAGAGAGAGCGATGATTTGCGGCAGAGTTAGTAAGGGGAGAGTGTATCCCCATTTTTCCACGATTGTACATAAAAAATGAGAATATTTTTATATATACAGTTGACAGAATTTTATATTAGGATAGAATTTTAGCCTCCCTCTTCCGAAAATAAAGGTATTAAGCATTTTCAAATTTTATTCAAGCTAAAATTTATTACTTCCTTACAAAAATGTTTTACTTATTTATGCTACTATACTTACTAAAATTTGTTACTTATTTATACTATTAATAATTTCTTGAAATATATTTAATTATTTATATTTCATATATATAGAAGAATATATAAAAATTCATGGAAATCAAATACTTATGATTGGGATACTTAATACTAACATTAAAGAATAAAACCTACGTATAAACTAATGAGCTAATTTTAACATACATTTTAAAAACCATTGCTGCAGAAAGACGCAAAAGCAATAGTATTCGACTGAGAATTGTCTTTTTTAACTTTATACATAAAAATATGTTTATGAGGCCGTTTCCATATCAAAAGACGAACGAACTTTAAAACTTTCATTACTAACTCTTGATTTTGACACCAGAATAAGAATACATACCATGATTTTAGACTAAATATAACTATTTACCAAGTTTCTATAAATAGTTCGTTTTTTTTTTTTTTTTTTTTAAACTAATTTTGAGGGCACTCTCAAAAGTGAAATCCATAACTGTAAGGTTCTGATTTAATACAAATTTTATTTTAAAAACGCTAAATAAACTATTTCAATATGCCACCAAATAGTTGAGACCGAGGTTACATTTTTAAATAGATTTATTATTATTATTATTATTATTATTTTCAGTGGCTCTATGGTTGGTAAAATTGTAATGCTGATTTTAATTTTAAACATAACTCAAAAACTACTTTGGAGAATGAGTTGAAATTTCGTATACACATATTAGATATTTTCAGAAATTCATTTATATTAATAATTTACTATTAATAATTTATTTAAATATATTTTGTAATTTACATTTCATACATAGAAATCTTAAAAATTCTGGGAAATAAAATAATTATGTTTGGATTCTTAATATAACATTACAGTTAAAATCTGCGTAAAAATTAATAATTAAAAGAAATATGTATGAAAACATTTAAAATTAGTTTAACATTATGAGCTCAAAGTTTTATATCTATATAATTATAACTTTTTCACTAAATAACTTCAAATTTGTTATCTGAAGCTAAATTTCCCCCTTAAAATCAAAATACCATGCAAGTTTGGTTATTGAAATCACTAGCATTTCTCAGTCGGGCGGTACATTTTGCGTCTCTTTGAGACAATTCGACGATTACAAATTATGATTATTTTCTTTTCTTGTCGACATTATATTATTATATATGCACAGAAAGAGTGCATGCAAGAAAAATAGAAAAAGAATCCCTGTTAAACTGCATCCATTATTTCCCACTTATCTGGACCGTCCGGCATTGCTCGGAAAATAATCTTAACTATACCTAAAATCAGTGTTGAATGATTTTATATTTTTAAACGAAAATATTTCCAAACGACCCTAATGTTAGGGGCCCCACTGCCTGCGGCATTGTACAACCCCTAATTTGATTGATTTTATATTTTCTAAATGAAAATCTATTCGAATCGAACGAACCTAGAGTATAAGGGACCGTGCTTCTTTGACAGCGTACACTGGACTTGCTACGCACACTCCCGTCTGTTTTGAGTTTATAATTTTAAACGAAAATCTTTCCAAATGAACGCCCCCCCCCCCCCCCCACTGCCTTCGTCAACGACTTTATATTTTTAAACAAAAATCTTTCAAAACGAACTAAGGGGGCCTCGTTATAGTGACAGCCGATTTAATTTCTGACATTTAGATATATTAAACTTTCAATTCTGATCAAAAATTTCTGAGAAAAACTAAATAGTGTAAATCCCCCTCCTCCCTCTTTTTAAAACGCGAAATGATGTCTCCCAGTGTTGACAATTTAGAGGTTTCCCCGCGCATGCGCATGCACAGAAACGGAAACCCCGTCCGAAAATGTTCTGAAGCAAAATGAAAATTGGAAACAATATCTTCAAAGACGCTGAGAAAAAAAAACAATCTTTGGTGAATTCGTGAAACGACCTCCGAAAAATAATTTTCCTGAAATAGTAACTATTAATGTTTTTTAAAACCACAGATATCCTTAGAATCAGAAATATACAGAGAATAAGTGGGTGGTTTATTATTATTATTATTATTATTATTATTATTATTTATTATTTCGATATGAAAAGCCGATGCAAAATTTTAAATGACTGAAAAAAAACGAAAAAAAAGTTATCGGCATTTAGAAAATATATTTTTTAAACAGTAAATATTAATATATGCACAGAAACTTTTAGACACTAGACTTTTAAACAAAAGAAACCATTACAACCGAGAAAGTACCCAGAATAAATGGGTACTTTTGTTATTTTTTGTATTTTGATCTGGAAAGCGGATGCTGAATTTTAAATCTGCAGAAAAAAAACATTAAATCGGCATCCAGAAAACCTTTCTTTTGAAACAGTAAATATTGATTTTATTTTTTTTAAACAAAAGATACAGCTACAACAAGAAAGTATCCAAAATAAATTAGTAATTTTTTTTCGATCTGGAAGAAAGCGGATGCGAAAGTTTTAAAATGTGAAAAACAGAACATTTTTCCACGCTTCCTTTTTTTCTACTTGAAGTTCCATTGAAAGTCCGTTTTGCGACTAACAACTGCCATTTTGCGATGCTCATTATGATTTTTAATTAACATGTCAGCTAATTATCAAAAAATGAAAAATCTGAGCCTCATATGCATTTGACTTTCCTTCGTCTATACTCACGTAAATTTTCAGATCTCTACGTGCAGTGGATTTCCGTAGCCATCTCCAACAGTCACACATCTTTCTATTATTAATATAGATATTTTCTGTTTTGTTTCAACAGATACACACTGAAGGAAAAAAATGGTACTTTATTGTACATACCGCGATGACAAATTCTTTAATAATTTCTTCAGAAATCAAATTAAAATATTACTGTAAAAACTTACTCTAAGGATTACTCTTTCTTTAATATATAAATTAACTTATATGAACCAAACAATATAAATATTAAACTTTCAAAGGTATACTATCATAGAATATTTTCTGGCAATTACCAATTGCCGCTATAGATACACTTTAAGAATCTACACTGTAAAACATTTTTCTTGATTTTCCCGATATGCAAGGAACTGTCAGCCAGGTCTCCAGTAGTTAAAATCTAATTGAATTTTAAACGTTTTTAAATATATTTAGGCGGAATCTTTCATGATATTTTGACTACTAGATTTATTTATTTTTTAAATATTATCTCTCTATATTTTTTTTTTCATAGGACTAACAAAATAAGATAAAATGATCTATTTCTCAATACACTGTACAAAAAACTGTTGATTTTACAGAAGAAACTGTAAGGCAGGAAGCAGTAAAAACTGTTTATTTTACGAAAAAAATATCTGTATTCATTACGAACTCTCTTTTATTTAAACTAATTTTACCCATAAAATAAAAAGTTTACAGAATTTTTTCCACCGTAAGATAAACAGTTTTTTTACTGGCATCCTGGTTAACATTTTTTTTATTTTTTTAATCAGCAGTTTTTTTTTTTCCAGTTCATAGAAAGCGATGCTGAGTTTCTCTAAAGATTTTTTTTCAGATAATCAGTAAAAACAAAACTATGGTTTCTACTGAAGTAGAGTTGCGGTTTTACTCATTTTCTCGTAGTTACGATCTCCTTCTGTACATTTTTCATTTCCAGTCGTTTTTCTTGCATTCTTTTATTATTATTATTATTATTACTTCCTTTAAGAATGTTTTGCTTGTCTGCCTTTCTACTGCAACAAGTCAAAAAGGGAAATATTTCTCGCTTGAACTTGAACTTTAGTGAGTAATTTTGATAAGCTTTCTTTTTCGTTTTTCCTGCATACTTTCAACTAGACTGTAAAATCTAATTTAGTCTTAACAAATACGCCAGGTTTTTGAAATCCAACCGTTTTAGTTTTTATACATCAGGTCATATCAAGACTTTTACTTGAAAATACAATGGATTTTATTTTTGTTCAGTTGCATAATATGTATAATTTTGTGAAGGAATTTAAATGAACTTTTAGCAATGGCGAAATGAAATTCATTTTTCGTAAACAGTTTTCTAGTCAGAAAAGTTCAGAAACCTGCTCTCATATATAATTAGACTTCGAATTGAATGTTGAGAATGATTGTGTAAAGACTGAAAAAAAATAAAATACTCGTGCATTCGTTCGTTTGTGCATTCTTTAGAAGCAGTAATTGCTGCATCACTACATCTGTAAACAAGTTTTTTCTTTCTTTTTTCTGAATGAGTGAATTAGAATTCTTTACTTTAAAGGCAGGTAGATAAACTTGGATTTTTGGCCCACCGACATTTTTCTTTTTTTTTTCTAATATTTTAGATCGTTTTAATATTATCGAGGATTTATGTTTACCGCCTTTCTGATTGATTTTTGTTTGAAGATTGTTAGATGTGTTATACGAGATCAGAAACATAGGTTTATTTATCAAATTATAATATATTTCAATTTGAGTTTATATTCTGGTATGAAGAGCTCATAACACCATCGTAGTTTTTACATATGTTAATATGTGAAAAATGTAGTAAAACATATGTAAAAACTACGATGGTGTTGTGAGCGTTTGATATACAATTTATATATATATATATATATATATAGTGAGTAAAATATTTTATCTACACTTTACGCGTTCATATTTCCAATTTTATTATTTCAAAACTGTTATCTCGTTGTAATTTCGTGAGGTGTTAAATACAGTTTTTTGGATAATCGATGTGAGTGAAATATATTGTATATTCTTAATGGTTTTTTATTTCCTATTTAAATATTTCCAAATTTTAATATTTCCAATTGTTGTCTGGTAATAATTCAGTGTACCTGGATGATTCTACTGATCTTAGCATTATGCCAGTAGAATTATGAAACACTGAATTATTATTTAAAACACATGTGGGTGCATCCAGGCTGATGAGGACATGTGCATGTGTTTTTTCATATCCAATTCATATTTAATTCTCATGTGGTCCAATTTTCCATTGTATATGGTTCATATTTAATTTATTAATCCATTTGTATTTACTTAATTGCAACTCCAATTTATATATATATATATTTTTTTTTTTTTCCTTTCTCTCTATTTCTTTTTTCTTTTTTCAATATTCTTTAGGTATGAGTAAAATTTGGCCAATTACCATTGAAGCACAAGCTATGGTAATATTATGTTTGCACATGTTAATTATTAGCTATGTGGTATTCTGTATACACAATATCATTAATTATCTCTTTGGAGATTTAAGTAGAATAATAGAATTTGATATGTTTTTTGAAATTCATAGATATTATAATTATATATATATATATATATATATATATATATATATATATATATATATATATATATATACAATTGAAATATATTAAAATTTATCAAATAAACCTATGTTTCTGATCTTGTATAACTCGTTTAAACAATTTTCAAACAAAAATCAATCATACACGAAATAAGATCCTAAATTCTATTTAAACAATCAAATTATCTTAAAAATAAGATAAAAAAAAACTAATCGGGGTGGGGTAGAATTAGAAAGTGAAATCTAATTCATTTCAATTTACAGTTGTAGTATAGCTATTTTCGAAACAATAAATTTCTCGCATATTTTTCGAAATATTGCTTTCTTTTATTGAAATGCGCCGGTGATACTCGCATACTATGTGTTATAATTTACTCACAGTATGAACAATAAAACCACAACCGTCTTTTCTTTTCTTTTTTTTTTTTTTTTTGCTGTTTTTTTAACGCAAAATTACAAAGTATTCAGTATTTATATACATATAAATTTACAGGTTCTTGGATATTTTTATAGATGTAACTATACAGAATCTACGGTAAATTTACAACATGATTTCTCCATTATTATTTTTTTTTTGTATTATTTTTTTTCTGTAAACAAAATCTCGGCTGCCTTTTATTTTAAAAATTTAAAAATAAATCCGATATTTGACAGAAAATATTTTAACTCTTTACATTTCTTTGGGATAATAGTTTCTCACCATACTGTTTTAAAGGGTTAACAAGCAGTGTATGCTTATTTAAATTCAACAAATAATACAGTATACCACTATTTCCGAATAGTTATCTTCGCTTTATTTAATGACAGAAATTTTGGGATCTAATAAGGCGAATATTACTGTTAGGAAATAGTGGGACTCAAAAGTAGGAAACATGTGAGCCTGTGCATTAAGTTATTGTAAATAGATATTTTAAGTAAATTACATATCCAATAAATTGTCAACATGGTGTAAGTGCGTCCATAGTATTTTTATTAGCGGATGGGCGAGAAGTAAAACTTTAATATTGAACCATGTACTTGTTTGTTCACTTATTTCATGTTTTTAAAATATGCATTTAATAAATATTTATTTTACAGCAATTTTAAGGAATTTAAAAATTATATTTGCATCAATTAGCAGTTTATTATGAAGTACAATTTCCTGGTGTTTTAAACTTTTTTCTGGTGAAAAATATATTAAAATTTTGATCCACACCGCTATTTACGAAAAATAATTATAAATATTCTTATTTAATGACATAAATACTGCGAATAAGTAAGATGAAGATTTCTATTTGAAAAAAGCGATAGCTATGCGGCACGTGGGCCACTTAGTGAGTATTAGAGATGAGTTCGGGCTCTTTTTTCGGATCCCGAGCCCGACAATTTTAAATCCGAGCCTGCCTCTACTGAAAGTATGCAGTAGAAACAAAAGTGCATAACATTTAAAAATTGTTTCAAAAGTAATACCCCATTTTAAACTTTTTACATAGAAATAACTGTTAATCCCTAGCACACAATTAATTTTATGAACATTTACATTTCACTTTATCGAAAGAGAAGTTTGGTATCAAATAAAAATATACCTCATTCTTAAAAGGATTCTCATTTTTTTTTTCTCAACAAGCAAAATAAAAAAGTGAGTTTTATGACTAATTTGCAGAAATTACTATTTATATGATGAAGATTCGAACAACCTTTTCACTTTCCTATAAAAGATGTACATCTTAAACTCTAATCGATTACTTCCTCGTAACAATTTTTCGTGATTGTCTTGATTCTGAAAATCAGCTTAAATTAAAAATGGCTGATATAAAAATCGAGCCCGAACCCGTATTGGTCCCGGGATCGGGCTCAAACTGAGCCCGTCTCTTCTCCAGTGAGTATCACTCATGAATGGAGCTTTACTTCTGTTAAAACGACATAAGCATTTTGTCACTTAAAGTTGCCCGCTTAAAGTTTTCAGAATTTATTTACACTTCTTTTCCCCGATCTTTGAACTACTTTTATCTTTATTCCGTTATTTATCTGAAATTGCGTTTTTCGTGTACGAACTGATATAATCTATTGTAAATAATAAGCTCTTCATTGTAGATGCTTGGGTATGTTTTGATAAATAGAGTGGCCTAAATAAATCATAAATTTTTTGTGGAATTTCAGCATTATTCAATATTGAACAATGATGTTTTAAGGGTAGATCAGAAGAATATTTTGATAAAATATGAACACAAATCTATTCGTGAGAATCACATTTATTATGTTTAATAGTTTAAACAGAGGATGAGGCAAAAAATATTTCAAATCAAACAATGGAAGTTTGATTTTATCATTCAGAATATATGAAAAGGAATAAAAAAATAGTTAAGCAATAACTACATTTTAAATGTGATAGAACTTGCATAAACCAATGTAAAAAGGAACAATAGGAATTTAAATGTGAATTGTATATGTTAAATATAAAATGTAATCAGAAAAGTTTGTCTTGTCATAGGATATTGAAGCCCCATATTCCCATAATTAACGTAGCTTCTATCCTTACAAGGAATACCTATGTTGATCCTTACAATGAATACCTATATTGATCCTTACAAGGACTAATTAAACTGGACGACTTGGGCCTTTGAGCTTAACACGAATTTTGAACAATGGCAAGCATTCGCACTCAAATTGTATATATGTCAAACATAAAATGTAATCAGAAAAGCTTGTCTTGTCATCAGATGCTGAAGGCCCATACTCCCATAATTAACGTGGCTACTATCTTTACAAGGAATACCTATATTGATCCTTACAAGGAATAATTAAACTGGGCGACTGGGCCTTTAAGCTTAACACGAATTTTGAACAACGGCAAGCATTCGCACTCAAACAAAAATACGACCTGACGCTAACCCGACTAGCTATCCACAGTGTCTTAAGTAGGACTACTATAATACAAAAGCATAGCTTATTTCTTGTTCTTACCACAAAACCTGGAAAATCAAAATTAATTTGGTGCTTTTTAAAAAAAAATCTAAATCCTTTTTACTTTGTTTGTAAATTTTTCTTTCATTCTTTAAAAAACTAATGTAAAAATATGCGAAAGTAATGATTTTGTGTTGAATTTCTGTTATGTCTATGTCAAATTTTTGAAAAAAAAAATGCTTTAACGGACTTAACAAAAACTCTGAAAAATAAAACTATCAAAATTTTGTTATTTTACTTCAATTTAAAAATTTACTACATTACCCCGAGGAAATGTATTGAATAGTTTCAAAGCGATTATATAAGTAATATCTGTATTATAAAGCATGTATATATAAAAAACATGCATAAAACATGTATAAACTATATATAAAACATGTCCGTGAGTAACACTGACATCACATTGACGGCGGCAACACCTGACCAATAAATTTCGCTTTTACTGCATTTTTTTTTTTTTTAACTTCTAAGACAGCGCACAATTTAAATTTTTGCACCATTGAATCGAAAACAAAATGTACTGTGAAATGCAATTTGTTTGAAAACTGTTTCTCAATTTACTGATTTTTTGTGGTTTTAAAATAATCTTCAAGCGAATTTTTTTTTAATCTCTATCGCGTGCAGCCGATTACGAAAGATTAACCCGTTTGCACTTAAAACAATATAAATATTTTGTAATATTTTGTATATAAATAGTTTAGCATTTGTTTCCGGCAAATATTCCATACCGAAATTAAAGCTTCGTCGATAAATAAATAAAAGTAATGAAATAATATCAATGAAACACAAATTTGAACTACGCTTTTCAATCACAGAAATTATCAGAATCAAAAATGCTGCTTTAAGTAGAAAAATCTTTGGCGATTTCTTCAAACTATACGTCTGGCATACTGCTAATACGAAAGTATCGCTTTTAATAAATTTCAAAATTTATTTGAATACATTATTGACAATTTTCATATAAAAATGCTTTTTGTTTTTGTTAGTGGGTAAGCTAAAAAAAAAAAAGCATTAAATGTAAAAAAATCCATTAAAATTTCCCGTAACAATAATTTAAAAAAATGGTTTTAACCTATGTTCTGTAGCCTAGGACGCCCCTAGTTTATATAAAAGTTGATGATAAGTAAAAGTATGTAAAGTAAAGACAACACACCCAGTAAAAACAAACATAACAACATTTAGGTTATTTAAAGGTTTAAACAGATTTTGAAAAATCTTATAAATAAATCATTTCCTTTTTGGTTTTCTACAAAAAATGTCTCTTAAAATTTATTATTTGAAAATTGCAATTCTTTACAAAAATTAGTGGAAAGTTTTAAATTATAATTATGAAAGTAATCATAATATAATATAATAATAATAAGTAATATAATATAAATTATAATTACAATTTCAATTTTTTAAAGAAAAAAATTCCATTTCAATAAAAAAAAATATATAAAGCTATAATATAAAAAATAACAGGAAATTATAAAAATGAATGTATATTTGTCTAACCGTTCAGTGGGCGCAGGCGTGCAAATTTTATGTCAAACCTGCTAGTTCCTAAATTGTTAAAATTGTTTTCAAATACGACATTGAATCTATCAGAAGGTCACAGCTATTCTTGAATTCATTAACTTCCTTTGCTAATGAAGCTCTTTTCTCTATTTTTCAATGGAGTTTTTAGTGTGTTTGAGGCAATTTAAATAGCACGGCGCCGCTACAGCAAACAAATAAGTTAATTAAATGTTTCAAGTTTAATAGATTTGTTTCTGCGTTGATGTAATTGCTATTTGAGGGGGGTTAGAATGGCAGTGGAGTTTAAAATGGTGGATAAGTGGAGTCAAAAATTTTGAAAATCGAGATAATCATATTTTCACTGAACGTATATTAATTTCTGTTCAATGTGTCAGTCAAATAAGTCATAGTTCACTTAAAGAGTCGCTAGAGGGCAAAACAAGTTGGACCTCTCAATGCAACGGCAATACAAGTTTCACAAAACCCTTCATTTCTCAAATCACTAAATTTTGACTTACTTCACTGTCATTCTAACCTTTTTAACACTTTCCAACCTAGTTGAAAAGTGTTTATGACTTCGGTTTGTCTGGCCGTCTGCCGTCTGGCCGTCTGGCCGTCTGCCGTCTGGCCGTCTGCCGTCTGCCGTCTGTCCGTGCTCTAACTCCCGTAAATATGCTCGGATTGCCCTGCAAATTTTATATGTTATAATCGTTATCTATAGCATGTTCCCTATTTCAACGGAAGTGTGTAGCACTTATAGTTTTTTTACAGGGACACTCAAAAGAATTCCGTTACATTGCGGTCTATGGGGAAAAATCATTTGCGGTTTATTTAAATAATGTTTCAATACTTTAAACGCATTGAAATTTATATATATCACTAAGGTGCATTAGAAGAAGCTTAATATGGAATAGGGTGTGCATAGCACTTATACTTACTGTACAGGGACAGTCAAAAGAATTCCGTTACATTACGTCTATGGAGAAAAATCGTCTGCGGTTTATTTAAATAATGTTTCACTATTTTAAACGCATTGAAATTTATATAAGGTTCATTACAAGAGACTTACTACAGAATATTGTGTGTATAGCAGTCATCGTTCATTTACAGGGACACACAAAAGAATTCTCTACTGTATGTTAACAATAATTCCTGGAAGTGCGTTTTAAGTTACTGAATGCGATTTTAATTTTAAATCGCTTTTTGTATATTACGTGGTGTGTATAAATTCTGTAGATCCTATACAGGGAAGTACAAAAGTTCGGGAACACATTTCCGTATTATTTAACTCCAGACGGAGAATTTTAAACTGTGCTACGTGTTTCCTAACTGAACTAAAATTTAGCATCCTATGTAGTATATATACAAATCTATAGATCCTATACAGGGCTGAATAAAGTATTCGGATTACTTAGATGTTATCTTTTAGCTTATAAAAGAGTATGATTCGTAAAATTATTTTGGAAGCGTTGGAAAGTGTTACATAATCGATGCTTGACGCATGATTTTTCGTTCTTGTTATATGATAGTCTGAGTTATTATTTTGTTTTACATAGTCAAACGAAAAATATTTAATAGAATTTTTGTCAAAACTGGAAAAATTAGAAGATATTCAATATATATATTAGACGATCCAGAAGAATGAGTTGAATGTAAAACTTTTTATATTTACCAACAAAATGGCTTAAAAAAGAATCCGAAACCGCTGAAAGGTTGAAATTTATATATACAATATTAGGGTACGTAGAGAGGCTTATTTTTGTGTACCACTATTTCCTAATAGTAATCTTCACTTTATTGAATCGCAAAAATCTGCGATGCAGGAAAAGAAGAAAAGTCCAAGCGCAAGTCATATAGCTCATGTTTTAACCCTTTCCGGCACCGTGGTCCCACTCCGAACACACCTAATTTTAATTCCAAACTTGCATTCGGCACCAGGAATGTTTTAATAAAATTTGGCTTCTACAATCAAAGCTTAAAATAGGGAGGTCTTGTTTTCTAAAAACGTCGTTTGTAAATTCCGATGTCAGTCAGTAATTTCGCATTTTACGAACAGAATTTGTCTGTGCCGGAAAGGGTTAAATGTTGCAGCTGAAATTGTTTGCACCAAAGTTTCTTATTTAAGGTTTTCTGAACTTTTAAATTTTCAATACGAACACGTATTATTTTTTTATTCTTTGATTCCAGTTGCCTTGTCCAATATACTCTAAATATAAATTTTCACTGTTCTATCGTGGAAAACACGTTAAATATGGGCTAACATGAGCTTGCGGATGGTGTGAATTTTGAGAAACCTGTCACACATCTTAAAAAGCACATTCTAATCGTGACAAATAAAATTTTGATCGCTTAATTGACAAAACAGTAGATGGAGGTTGTCAGGTTTCCCTGGCAGCTGCAAGACCTTAAAAGCTATTCTTAAGGGATTATCTTATTGTATATGTATCTGCTGTGTAATGTTAAAGGCTTTCTTAAGAAAAATCTTAATCCGGAAGGGGAGCAACCTGAATGTGAGTGGAAGGAATGTTTATTATCGTAGAAGAAGTGTTTCTTTTGTGATTGTAAAGGTATAGATAAGACAGATATTTCACCCATTATTTAGGAAGACAGACCCATCAAGAGGGGATTAAGTGTTGTCAAGGAACCCTTTGGAACAGGGGACGAGCCCCGTAGAGAGAGAAAGGGTTCTCTGGTGGGTAACGAGAGAGTGAGGTTAGTTTTGAACGTAGGAGCGAAGGAGGAAGGTCGTTCAGAGATTGCGCTCTGAGACACGTGTATGGAGGGAGATCTCTCGAAAGGAAGAGATATAGCGGGTGTGAGATTAATAGAAATCTCGGTTTTGAGTGAATTAACGTAGCCTAACGGTACACAGAAAGTAGTTTTCTGTATTTTTTTTATTTAATGTTGAACCGGATAAGTTACATCCGAGTTTAAGTGTAAATATTGTAAATAAAGTGTTAGTTTGAGTTTAATTGAAAGAGTTAGGTTTTTTTTAATATACATAAAGTAACATGTCCGATATCACGTATTCATATCGGTGGTGGCAGCATATCAAAAGACCGGATTATACTTCGAAGTTGTGTGGACGGAGAAGAGGAATCCGACAATGGTGGCAGCGGTGGGATTCGAACCTTCGCCTCCGAAGAGACTGGTGTATCAAGATGAAATGAGGGAATTTGTAGCTAAAAATAAAGTAGTCGATATTGTTTTTGATAGTGACGGGGAGTTTGAAAACCGTGGGAAAACTATTTTGTTAGATAGAAAACAACCGGGAGTTAAAGACATACAGGGATTTGAAATAAAGGGGTTAACCAATATTCAAGTTGGGGACATAAAATCAATCTTAAGGAAAAATAAGGAATTATTTATGGGTCCTATACAACTGGTAGAAACGGAGAAAAATCGGATTGGTCGTAAACCGGAGAGGGCTAAGATGAAACAAAAATTGTACAATGTTCTCATCACGTACAAAGAGGACTTGGACAGGCAAGTGCCTGATTGGTTAGAGGAAAATTTAATTAAGACCTCAGACGCAGAAGTTAGCCATTCAAGTGGGTGTACTACGAAAAGGGATGTACCAATTAGGTTAACTAGGAAGGACTGGAAGGAAAAAGTAGTACCGCCTCCAGCAATCACAGCCTAAGGACTGACATTGAAATGACATAATACTGGTGTAACTTTTTTTTTTGTGTATTTATAATTGTATTTGCATCTTGCGTTTATAAAAGTGTATTAGCATGTTGTGTAATTTTTTTCTGTAGTTATCACATTAGTATATGGTTCATTAGAGATGTCAGTAGTTAAATTTTCAGACACCTTGAAATATTTATGTAATTGTAGTAATGAAGAAACCTATCAAGGAAGGAACTGTTGAACTCTTCTCAGACATTACATAGTTTGAGGAAAATTAGCCCCTAAAAGGCATATTTTCCACTAAGGTGGGGGTGTCAGGTTTCCCTGGCAGCTGCAAGACCTTAAAAGCTATTCTTAAGGGATTATCTCATTGTATATGTATCTGCTGTGTACTGTTAAAGGCTTTCTTAAGAAAAATCTTAATCCGGCGGGGAGCAACCTGAATGTGAGTGGAAGGAATGTTTATTATCGTGGAAGAAGTGTTTCTTTTGTGATTGTAAAGGTATAGATAAGACAGATATTTCACCCATTATTTAGAAAGACAGACCCATCAAGAGGGGATGAAGTGTTGTCAAGGAACCCTTTGGAACAGGGGACGAGCCCCGTAGAGAGAGAAAGGGTTCTCTGGTGGGTAACGAGAGAGTGAGGTTAGTTTTGAACGTAGGAGCGAAGGAGGAAGGTCGTTCAGAGATTGCGCTCTGAGACACGTGTATGGAGGGAGATCTCTCGAAAGGAAGAGATTAGCGGGTGTGAGATTAATACAGGGGTAGTACTTGTCCTGAAATTCCTGAAAAAATTAAAAACGTCCTGAAATGTCCTGAAATATGGTAGTCTGTCCTAAAATTCCTGAAATTTTGTGAGTTTTGTGGTATATTGGCATTTGATATCATCCAATAGGGGGTAAATGTACCTTTTTACTGATGCAAAATGATCACGAAAGTCGCAATTTTCTTCAATTTATCGTTAAAAATACTGATTTGCATCGATTTGCACAAAATTTAATTTTTAGTGATCAGTTATTACCAAAAATCACAATTTTTATCGATTAGTCATTAGAAAAAAACCGTACTATTTTCGTCTGTCAGTCACAAAAAATCGAATTTTTACCAATCAGTTATAAAAAAGAAACTATTTTGCAATTTTCGTTGATCAGTGAAGAAAAATTCGATTTTTGAAATGTCTATTTCAGCAGCTTGGTCAAAGGGTTCTGGTAAAATTACTTTTCTTTTAAATGTACCTATACTTTTAAAACAAAAAAATGTGTATATAGTGTACTATTTATGGTATTAAAATGTATTGAAGAGGGAGTTAAGGGTTTTTTTCCGTTAGTATGCCAATCAAATGCGTCCTGAAATTGTCCTGAAATATAGAAAAAAGTATGTCCTGAAATATCATCTAGGGCTAGTACTACCCCTGTTAATAGAAATATCAGTTTTGAGTGAATTAACGTAGCCTAACGGTACACAGAAAGTAGTTTTCTGTATTTTTTTTTATTTAATGTTGAATCGGATAAGTTACATCCGAGTTTAAGTGTAAATATTGTAAATAAAGTGTTAGTTTGAGTTTAATTGAAAGAGTTAGGTTTTTTTTTTTAAATATACATCACGTAACGTGTCCTATATCACGTATTCATATCGGTGGTGACAGCATATCAAAAGACCGGATTATACTTCGAAGTTGTGTGGACGGAGAAGAAGAATCCGACAGAGGTAATTGGTATGATCATTTTATACATGTGTGTACAAATAAAATTACCGTATATACTCGTGTATAAGTCGACCAATTCTTAAGCAAAATTTTGAAAAAAATTGAATTTTCGTGTATAAGTCGAACCATATTTCAGGTAATATGTTGAAAAATGATTTGTAATCGAGGATAAAAAAATATAATAAATTTTCATTAAATTAGTAAACATTTTTTTTTTTTTTTACATTTCTAATCAGATAAAAAATAAATAAATAAATAACGTTTTAAAACTGTATAATTATGTACAACCAAAGAGGCTTAAACTATTTTGAAACCTATTCATATCAATTTAATGATACTTAAAAAGAAAAAAATCTTTCAAAAATCTATCCAAGCCTTATTTACAAGGGTAAACAACTTCTTAGACTGTTAAAATATAGTACGTCTTTGTATTGTAGGACTTTTAAAAGAGAGATCTAGAAGCATTCTCAAATTGAACTCTTTTTAAAAAGGGGATTAAATGTTAAAAGGGATGTCCCTGTATTGGAGGGGATTCTCTCCTAAGAGAAAATGGGTGCAGAAAAATGACAGGGACATTATTGTTGAGTTTTTTTTTTTTTTTTTTTTTTTTTTTTTTTGTCATTTACAGGGATATGACCATTGTCCGCTTTTATCTCTCTCTTCAACTTAGACCCATATATGATTACTTAAAAGACTTCCCAATTCACCGATCATCTGCAAAAAAAAATATTATTATTATTTTTTTTTTTACTTTCTCGTGTATAAGTCGAACCCCCCCCCCCCCCCCCATTTTCAATTACCAAATATCGTCTAAAATTCTTCGACTTATACACGAGTATATACGGTATATATATTTTTTCTTACACGGCATGCAAGTAGTAAAAACAGTTTTCAGAAAAGCGCATGCAAATGATAAAAGTCATTTGGAGGTCAATTCAATTTCATTATCAATTTCAAATTAACCCGGTTCTAATTTTAATAATTTCACACGATTTGTGTTGTTCGATTCTGAATTGTATAATTAATATATATATGAAAAAAAAAAAAACGATTTTTTTTAAGGTTTAAAGTCGCGGAGTCCCTTTAAGATATTATAAGATTCCGGGTAAAAATGTGGTTTTAAGGATTAAAAATAAAAATTTCTAAATGGGCACATCGATATTTCATTAACTAAAAAATAACATAACTCGGCATTTGTCTTTCTCTGTAAATTAGTCCTAGCATTAATCATGTAATTGTTTAGAGTTTTCTTTTTTAAGAATTTGGATTCTTTTATAAACTTTTAGTTTCTTCCCGAATTTCAATGTTCTCGCATTACCTTTTTTTAATGCATAGCTTTGCTTAGATTTTATTCTGATTAGCGATTATGGATTCCTTATTGAATTCATTAGCATGTCTGTAGTATTTTAATCTTCATTATGAAAGTATTATTTACTAAATTAAATGACTGTTAATTATACAATATTTTTGTCTATTTACACGAGGAATATTCGATCGTTTTGACGTGTAACATTAGTTTTATTTATGGGATAACTTATCTCTTTTATAACATCATATATGTAGTCTGTGTCTCGTATTTTAATCATCATTCTGAAAGCAGTAATTACTATATCATAGAATTATTATTATTAATAATATATTTTTTTTCTATTTACACTAGAAATATTCAAGCATTTTAACTTGTAACCGCAGTTTTATTGTGGAATAGCTTATCTCTCTTGTGATATCATATGTAGTCCGTTCCGTATTTTAATCTTCATTCTGAAAGTGATAATTGGTATATCAAAGAAAGATTAATCATAGTAATAAATTATTACTATATTAATAACATTTAATAAGTAATCACTAATTACTGTATCAAATAATCATTTATAATAGTTTTTGCCCATTTACATGATAAATATTTGATAACTTTGACTTGTAACGGCATTTTCATTATGGAATAGCTTATCTCTATATTGTGGTATCATTTATAGTCTGTATCTCATATTTAATTCATCATTCGGAAAGTAGTAATTACTATATCACAGGGTTGCCATGGACGACTATTTTTTTGTTATTCTGTCTACCGCTATTCCCAAAGAGCAGTCTTCGTGATAGATTTCTAGTAGAAATCTACCATGAAGATTATTGTTTGGAAAAAGTGGTAGACAAAGTAAAAAATAAAAAAAATAAAAAATAGTCACTTATGGCAACCCTTATTCTGATATCAAAGAACGATGAATAATATAATAGTTTTTGTCTTTACATGGCATATGTTTGACATCTTTACATGACGTATGTTGACGTCTTTACGTTACGTATGTTTGACATGTAACTGCCGTTTTATTATGGAATAACTTATCTCTCTTGTGACATCATTTGTAATCTGTGTATTTTAATCTTCATTCTGAAAAAATGCTATATCAAAGAATATTTAGTAATATAATACTTTTTGTCTATTTACATAAGAAATATTTGATCATTTTGCCTTAACAGCATTTTTATTAAGAAATAGCTTATCACTCTGCGTTACATCATTTGTTTTGATACCCTGAAATATATTTTTTTTAATTTTACATCACGTGGTACCGGAAGGAGATATAATCGAAAAACATTCAAAAACGTTTTGTCGAGCAGTGCCCTTATTTCAACACTGCATATCAGTTGTACAGAAATAGAGATAATAAGGATATATGCAAGCAAGATCTTTATCTAGAGCACAAACTAATCCAGATTTTAAAGAATCGAAACTGATCCTCCTGACCGTGTTAATTTACAATTTATGTCTTCGACAGTTTCATAAAACTTGCGTTTCCTGTCTTTATCCGTTTCTTTACGTAGTTGAGAATACTAATTACATGATTTGCTGGGATTTCTTATTACAGCTGTTTTTCTAACGTATCTCTGTCGCGAGATCAAGGTCAATTTTATGAAAGGGAAAAGAAAATTTTATTTGACTACAACAGAGTGAGAGTTCGAATTGTTTACCATTGTGCTTTCCATTTACGGGAAACGTATGACCATGATTGTTATCTGCTCAAATGCGCAATGGAAATGTTTTTAAGTTAATGCGTTATGTTAAAGAAATATTAATTTTTAAGTACAGTTTCGTTCATAAGAAATATACATATACACATCTCATTATTCGCGAATCGTCCTCAATAGAATCACAACAAAAGTGTCAGTAATTTTAACTAACTTTTATTTTGCGAATATTAATATTTTGTTAGCATAAGGGGAAAGGATCATTTACATACCTATTTTGGGTATCAACTTCGATTTTCCAAATGGCAACATACCACTGTATTACTGTAAAACATTTGTTACATAGCATGTACACTAAATAAAAAAATTCGTGCAGGATATAAATAAATACATTTATATATATAAAGTGTTAGGTAACATCTATATATTTTAGAAGTATAAAATTAAAACAAGAACGAAAAATCATGCGTCAAGCATAGATCATGTAACACTTTCCAACGCTTCCAAAATAATTTTACAAATCATTACCGTTTAAAAGCTGAAAGATAACATCTAAGTAAACAATTTGGAAAACGCATAACATATTTAAAAACGTAATTTCAGGAATTTTCCAACATATATTTCCAACATATACAATATTCGGAAAAATATCCGAATACTTTTATTCAGCCCTGTATATGATCTATAGATTTGTATATATACTGCATTGGATACTAAATTTTAGTTTAGTTAGGAAACGCGTAGCACAGTTTAAAGATCTCCTTCTGGAGTTTCTGTCAATAAACAGAAATGCGTTTGCGAACTTTTGTGCTGCCCTGTATAGGATCTACAGAATTTATACACACCAAATAATAGACAAAAAGTGAGTTAAATTTAAAATCGCGTTCAGCAACTTAAAATGCACTTCCAGTAATTATTGTTAACAAACAGTAGATAATTCGTTTGTGTGTCCCTCTAAATCAACGATGACTGCTATACACACAATATTTTGTAGTAAGCCTCTTGTAATGCACCTTAGTGATACATATATATATCAATGCGTTTAAAATAGTGAAACATTATTTAATTAAACCGCAAGCGATTTTTCTCCAGAGACGTAATGTAACGGAATTCTTTTGACTGTCCCTGTAAAGTAACTATAAGTGCTATGCACACCATATTCTATATTAAGCTTCTTGTAATGCACCATAGTGATATATATATATTACAATGTGTTTGAAATTGTGTAACATCATTAAAATAAACCGCAAATGATTTTTCCCCATAGACCGTAATGTAACGGAATTATTTTGAGTGTCCCTGTAAGAAAACTATAAGTGCTACACATTTCAGTTGAAATAGGGAACATACTATAGATAACGACAATAACATATAAAAATTTCAGCGCAATCCAAGCATATTTACGGGAGTTAGAGCACGGCCAGACGGCCATACGGCCGACAAACCGAAGTCATAAACACTTTTCAACTAGGTTGGAAAGTGTTAATTAAGGTTGTAAAGTGAAAAAAAAAATTGGATTATTTTTCCAACAGTTCATTTTATTGCCTTTCTATATATATATATATATATATATGGGTTTAATTTTGTAGTATCATTTCCTTTGAATTTTATGCTGTTTCTTTCTTAGTTTTTCACACACGTGATTTAGACCAGTGTTGAATTCAGACATTTTTCTCCGGGAAGGATTTCTGTGGCTCCGGGGGGACATTATAGAGTTCAGTGGGGGGGGGGAGATTGCACTTTTGACCATTCATAAAATCTCAAATCATTCGGGGGACATTTCAATCCTCGGGGGGGGGGGGGTATGTTCCCCTCGGGTCACCCCCTGAATTCAACACTGGATTTAAACAAAACAGAAACATCATACAACAATTTGCAAACAGGTAATTGTCCTTTAAACCAGCCGGAAAGCAAAACTTCTTTATGCAGTGTTGAATTCAGGCACTTTTCTCCGGGTGGGATTTCGGGGGCGGGTAGGAATATTGCACTTTTTAGAATTAAAAGCATAAAATCTCAAATATTTCGGGGGTGGGGGCTTTTCAATACTCCAGGTGGGAATGTCCCCTCGGACCCCCTGAATTCAACACTGTATGAATAAAAAGTCTTAAAAAAATATTGGCATGAATGAGCTGTAAATGTACACACCTGCGGATTCGACAATGCGGATTCTTTTTGCGTAAAAATTAATGTAGGTTATAATTCATACATATATATATTTAATCTAAAAATAGTCTGCATTATATTTGGGTCATTTCATTGTTTGTTGTTAATCCTTAAGGCACTACACTAGTCACGCGAAGATACTCGCAAGCTAATGTTAAACCAATGGGAGCTTTCTTTTCCAATTTCCAACTTTCATTTTAATATTTTTAAAGGATTTTTTTATTTTCTTGGCATAGGATATCTCAGGACGATGTCTAACGTTGTACGTTTGTACTTTTTCGATTTTGGTTTCAGTTTTTTTTTTTTTCTGAGGACACTTTTACTTTCAAAACAAAACAAAACAAAAAATTATTTACAAATATTAAAATGCAAGCGAGAAATTCGGAAAGAACGTTCCCATAGGTTTAACATTAGCTTGCGAGTACTACTGCCACAGAAATTGTCGCATAGCTACTGTGAGCGGTCACCGAGACAACTTGATCGAAAAACTAATAAAAGGCTCGATTAACTCATAGGATACCGCTTGTGTATTTAATACTTACGTACAGGATTTTGATGATTAAAATTCACCTATTCAGAAGTCTATAGCGATGGTACTAGAGGGCTCCAAACGAAGCAAAATTTAATACTATCTATATAGTTAAACTGTGAAAATTGGGGGGGGGGGGCAGCGGTTTGTGAGATCGCTAACGGCAGTTAAAGGCTACAGAACAAATATTTCAGGCGAATGATTTTTTGGGAAGATATTGGGAGTTTCCGTTATGGTGGTTTTACTGTACAGCGTTTTGCTTTGCTGACCAATATACGTGACGGTATTTAAATTATCGCACCACTGCTGAAGTATGAAATTGTGAAATTTGGAGTGGTAGATTTAATCTTAATAAATTTGAAATTTCCAAGGCGAGTTTTTAATTTTTGTTACTTTGTTTAGTCATTGCCCCGAATAGCGAATACCTCTGTTTAGCTGTTTCTTTTTGTATCCCAATCGGCTTCTGTTAACATTTTTATAAGTTACAATAGAAATTTTTTTCGAATATTATTTTCAGGAAAAATAAATTTTTAAATAATTATTCGAAATAAAAAATGTATTTTAACCTATAAAATTTTAAACAGAAATCGATTTCTAGAAGCTTCATATATGCGAATCCAAAATATCTCATTCCACCAAGTAGTTTTTGAGTTATGCTTAAAAAACTACACATATTGCAGTCTGTTTTGCAACTATCATCATATATATTATACCTGATGTCCACATCGCTCTTTCTTATGCACATGCAAAACACAAAACGATGAATGATGTATTATACGAAAGCTTTTTGAACAGGCCTGTGACATACTATATACTCATATTCCGTTAAAACATGTTGTTTGATTAAAAATTACAGTTAATTAAAAAATTAATGAAAAAAAGCAAAAATTTCAAAGTTTGCAA
The DNA here is from genome assembly GCA_963931845.1 of Maratus michaelseni. NCBI lineage: Eukaryota > Metazoa > Arthropoda > Arachnida > Araneae > Salticidae > Maratus > Maratus michaelseni. Next base: position 208,066,505 of record OZ007599.1, on the reverse strand, counting down.
TGGGAAAGCCTCGCACCGGGGAACTGGTAAATAATGAATTTAACATTAGATTATAAAAAAAAAATCCCTGACGGCTCGGCCTACAGGCACAGGTAGATTTCGAAGACGCAGACCGTGAGGCGCCTGTTTGTTGGGAATTGCGGAAGAAATTACCTTTTTGCCATGATGCGGCAGTTGGAACCGCCCACTTTGAAACCTAACTTGTTTGCAGGAGAAGCCGGCAGGGATTTTTTTTTTTTTTTTTTTATTTATTTATTTATTTTTTTGCTATAAGGGTTGGTCCTATAAAAAACTTGTCAATAGAAAAGTTTTAGATAATATTAAGAGGATTTATAATAAATTTAAGCGGATTTGATATCTTGTGAATTGACGAAGTTAAGAATTTTTTCTTCTAACCCATCCCCTTTTTCCCACCTTGGGACCATTTTTAATGATATCAAAAATCTGTCATACATAAATTTTCGGCCCTTTTCCTAGAAGTAATAATAACTTTAAACGGATTCGATACGTATAATAATTAAGAAATTATGGGTTTTTGTCGGTTTTCACAACCCCCCCCCCACCCAATCCCCCCCCCCCCCCCCCCTGGTTCGATTTTGCCCATTAACGAAATTGACCGAGATTTTATATCCCTTGATTTTATGTATCAGTTTGGAAGAGATTTGTGCAGAATTATTGAAGTTATCGTGTCCATAAAAAAGTGACATAGATAAATAGATAGATAGATAGAAATAAAGTTTTGAACTGGGGGTGGTTTTGGGTTCTAGGAGTCATGATCGGCGTGGATCTGCAAAATTTTTTCAAAAATTCCAACTTAGGGGAGAATGTAATAGGTAGTATTTCTTACGAAATCTACCTAAAAATATATAGAAGAAAATATAAATTATAGAAATAATTTTCTAGAAGCTTCACAAATATTCGAATCTAATATCACTTCATTCCGCCAAGTAGTTTTTGAGTTATGCTTAAAAAACTACACGCAATGCAGTTAATTTTGTAACTATTAATAATAATATTTTAAAAACACAAATTGCACAAATTGTGCTTATTAGTTGCTAAAATCAGTGTAAAAATTGTTTTAAACTCATAAAAGAGCTAAAATCCTACATGTTTCGGCTTCAAACTTAAAGCCATCATCGGGGAAGAGGAACAACACAAACGACTACTGATCTTTTAATTTTCGACACGAGAAGATTGAAATCAACAATATGGAAAAATTTAAATAAAATAAACGGGCACTCTCTGTTGCCAAAGAGCGAAAAACAAAACAATGAATTAACAAGGGGTTAAAAATGTATCCCATAAACCAGGTATGCTGAAAGAAAAGTCATCATTACAAATACAATCTTTTCTAATTTTAATTTCCAATGATTCCCTAATGGCGGCTTAAATGGATTATTGAAATGGGTTATTGAACCTATGGATAATTCTTGCTTTATCGAAATTAATTACAATATCATTATTTTTAGCGTAAAACCGGGAGAGTGCAGTGGATAACTTTCCAAATTTTATGTCGTTTTTATGCTCTTTTAATCTTTCCAAAACTTTCTTTTAGTCATACCAATGTAAAATATTATACTATTATTATTTAAGCTAATGGGGATTTCATAAACACCTGCGAATTGATCAGGGGGGATAGGATCTAATTTATATGAAACTAAGTCAACCAATTTTCTGGGAGGGACAGCAATAAGATGGATAGGATGGTAATAATAAATTTAACATTCGTAATCAAAAATTTAAATGTGCATAATTCTTAAACTTCTTCGCCGAATGACTTCTCGTTCGGTATCTTAAGATAAAATTTAACCAAAGATTCCAAATATGATGTCAAAATTGGGTGTCCATATTGAAAATTTCAAAGTTTAACGCAATTTCAGTATGCAGGTTTATTTCTAGTTTCTTTATACTGGGCTTATTTCTTAACATAAATTGATAAAAAATATTATTATTTGTGAGCGAATGGCTGTTTTTCTGGTGATTAAAATGCATGACATGTTCTCTGGTTTTTTTTTGTTTTTTTTTCGTCGACTGTCACTTTGGTTGACATCCAATGCTTTTAATAAAAACAAAATGTAAAGTCAGAGCTGTTATAAAATCAATGTTTTTATTGAATTAAATTCAAAACAAAGTACGCAAAATTTCTGAAGAAAATACTGTATTTAGTACAGATTTCGTTAAAGAAAAAAATAAAACAAATAAAAATATTGCTCGAAACATTAATAAAAAGCTAATTTGCAATATTTCAATAATTGTGAGCCAAAAAGATAAAAATGTTTAATAACATTTTAACTCTAAAAGTATCAAGCTATGCATAACTCTCTACCTTTATCTCATTCTAAGCAGAACTAATTACACTAAAAACGTCAAAAATATGCATTAATAAATTTTCACTTACATCTAATTTTCACAGGAAGTCAGGTATTTCCTTTATAAATAGATGCACAAGAAAAAAGAAAGAGTAATTAATAAAGAATGTAAATATATTTTTTCCCCTTTATCTTGAATGATTTTTGTTACAATATATAATTATATATTTTTCCAAATTACATAAAGTGAAATTTTGTCTTTGATCATTACTTTAAATGATGACGTTGATGTTTTTTAGCAAGAGAACTGTTCTTTTGACATCGGCTGATGTAATAGAGTGATATTTATAGTATTTTACAACATGTGATGGGACTTCTTTTGGTAGATCATATTCTTCGCTGTTAATAAAGCTATTTATCTATTGCAGCTTGAAAAAGCGTGAATTGTTATTCAACATTTTGTTGAGTTTTTCTTGTACTTTTTTGTCCAATTTTCTCCTGGAACTAATGATCTATATGGTGGTGAACATTATCTATGGCCATGATTGCATAATTGAGAGCAATATCACGCGTTTCTAAAATTTTTAACGTCTCGGGTAACCAAACCACAAAAGATGATTTTCAATTACGAAAATAATTTTTTAAACATTATTGTTTGAAAAAATATCCTTAGCTTTAAAAATTGCAGAAGAGTCTGAACTTTCAAAAGTTTTAACCACATTCTGTATTGCATTCCATTTTTTTTCCATACAATAAAGCTGAACGAACCCAGGTTCCTTATTTCGTTCATGCTGGTTTAGAGGTAGTAGAGGAAGGTTAGAATACATTTCCTTATACATTGTTGCTAGCATTGGTGCTTTAAGAAAGATTTTTCTAAAGCAAAAAATGATTTTATTTACTGGTTCGCAGTTTTCCCAGATTTGTTCGGTGGCGCGATGAAGCGCGTGAACCAAATATGATACATGAATTAAATTAGGATAGAATACTTTAAGCGATATTACAGCTTTGATAATATATGGAGCAACATCACTAATAAATACTAGAACCTTTTCACAAAACGTATCTTTTTTAGGCCACAAATTATGCAAAGAATCGTTAATAAATATTGCAATAGTAGAGTGGTCAACTTTTTCGAGTTCAATGCAAGCAGTCTGATGCTGTTGAGAAGATTCGATATTCATTTTCCCAAAAATAAGGCATGCTAATCTAATAACCACAACTGTCCGTTGTTTCGTCTTATCCAAATAGCATTATTTCCAGTGTAATTTCTAATGTCGTCATAACTTCCTTATACAATATAGCTACATCTTTTTTAAGTAATGATTCATAGGGTATACACTGGCTAATGCAGTATTTCTTTAGAATTTTTTTGAAATTGAGATTATTATGTTTGTTTAATGATATATTACTTCCAATCATTGGTTGACACAAATCCGAAGCAAAGTCATTTTATTTCAAAAGTTTTTCCTTTATTTATCTGAGAATGATCGATTTACCAAAAATATTTGCATCTTTGAATGGTCATTTCTACTATTCTTTTTAGGTAGATTTCGTAAGAAATACTACCTTACATTCTCTCCTATGTTGGAGTTTCTGAAAAATGTTTGCATATCTACGCCGATCATGACTCTCAGAACCTAAAACCACCCCCAGTTCAAAACTATATATATATATACATATAACTTTTTTATGGACACGATAACTTCCATAATTCTCCACAAATATCTTCCAAACAGATACATAAAATCAAGAGGCATAAAATCTCGGTCGTTCATTAATGGGCAAAATCGAACCAGGGGGGGGGGGGGGGGGCGGCTTTTTGTGAAAACAGAAAAAAAACCCATAACTTCTTAATTATGATACGTATCGAATCCGTTTAAAGTTATTATTACTTCTAGGAAAAGGTCCAAAAATTTATGTATGACAGATTTTTGATATAATTAAAAATGGCCTCAAGGGGGGGGGGGGGCGATATGGGTTTTATAAAAAATCATAACTTCATCAATTTACAAGATATCAAACCCTCTTAAATTTATTGTAAATCCTCTTAATATTATCTACAACTTTTATATTGACAAGTTTTTTATAGGGCCAACCCTTACAGCAAAAAATAAATAAATAAATAAAATAATAATAATAATAATAATAATAATAAATCTCTGCCGGCTGCGCCTACAGACACAGGTAGATTTTGAAGTGGGCGGTCCCGACTGCCGCATCATGGTAAAAAGGCAATTTCTTCTGCAATTCCCAATAAACAGGCGCCCCACGGTCTTCCAAAAAGGAAATTCCAAAAAAGGGGATTTTAAACTGTGCTACGTGTTTCTTAACTGAAATAAAATTTAGCATTCTATGTACTATATATACAAATCTATAGATCATATACAGGGGTGCACAAAATAGTTCGGATTTTTTCCGAATATTGTTGGCAATTCCTGAAATTGGGTTTTTAAATATGTTATGCGTTTTCCAAATTGTTTACTTAGATATAATATTTCTTATTAAACAGTAACTATTAATAAAATTATTTCGGAAGTGTTGGATAGTGTTACGTAATCTATGCTTCACGCATGATTTTTCGTTCTTGTTTTGGGAAAAAGTGAATTTCTAAAACAACTTTGCCCTCGGAATTATTAATCTCTAGTCCTGAACGTTTGCACTTCCTGTTGAATATTCCCGGAAAAAAGATGGTGGAACCAGATTGCGCTTTTTTTTTTTTTTTTTTTTTTTAAAGAAAAGTGTGCCTCTTTATTTATTTAATTTTTAATGCAGCATAGATTTAATTTTTTTTAAGCAAAATTTTTCGGAAAGCTAAATAATTAAGCTACGTTTGAGCTTTTACCCAAATTTCAAAATACCAAACAGGTTTTTCGCGATAACACACTAAACGTGAATCTTTAATGAACCTAAAATAACGCATTTATTTCACATTAAATTTTTTAAAAAATAAATTAAATTGTAAACTGGTGTGCATAATGCATACGTACAGATTTTGAAAGCTAAAAAATAAAATTCGAGTAAAATGCGAAAAAATTCAACTTCTAAATATCTTCCTTTCAAATGACATTAGTCGCTCGATCTCGGAGGATTACGACCTCTAAGTTCTTATGTCTTCATAACAGAGTAGTAGTGTTATCATAGCGTCTTACTGCTGAGGTTATGGCTGATTAACTATGCAATGAAAATCTTTAAATTTTTAAATATGCTGTTTTATTTTTTGGTCCCAAGTAGAGTCCTGCACGGGTTGTGTTGTACCCAACCCGTACCCGCAAATGCTATTTGAAGTTAACCCGCAACTCGACCCGAACTCGACAAAAAAAAATTTCCTCGACCCGAACCCGCAAAAATAATTTTCGGCGACCCGCAACCCGGCCCGAACCCGACATATTTCAACTCGCACTCGACTCAAACCCTAAACACTTCAACCCGCAACACGACCCGAACCCGCAATGAAAGGACAATAAATCATGTTTTAATGCTATTATGAAAAGTATAATGTGCAATTATGTTTCTAATACTAATTTTATATATTTTATATAGAAAAATGGACAAATCTATATTCTTTAACATTCAAATATAGTGAAACCGTTGAATAGCAGACACCTCGAGATCGTTGAATAGGGTTCTGCATCGGGTCGGTTTTTTTTTTTTTTTGTTGTTTTTTTTGTCGGGTCGGGATGACTCTATTTTTTTTCGTTCTGCGTGTCGGGTTCATCCTAGAATAATTCTTCCGGGTCATATTTAGGTGTTTTGCAAGTCGGATTGTTCGGATTTTCACAAAAAGTTTAAACAGAACTATGTTTCAGATGAAAATAAATATGTATTTGAATATATATTCAATTACTGCATGAGAAAAAATAAAATGTATATGAGAAATGCAATCATACATTATTCTTTCTTTACGGTGCAGTTAAGAGCCATTTTTTCTTTTCTCAGAATATGAAAAAACATTACTAACATTTCGTTTATGATACACACAAAAATACATGCATCGTATTTGTGATAGCTTATGCCCGCATACACATGCTACGTGTGCGTAGATTTGGAGGTGCCTACTATTGCAAGGTATATGTGTAGAGTATAGTATCAGGTATAAGTATCAGGAATTGAAAAAGTCTTCGCTAAATAGAGGTGCCCATTATGGAGGTCTTATTGTATATATATTTTTAATCTGAAAAAATATTGTGGACATTCTCTTGAAAAAGTGGGTCAACGCGAACCCGAACCGCAAAAGTCAAAACCCAACCCGAACCCGAAACAATGAAAGGCAATCCGTCTCGACCCAGACCCGGAGCAAATAAGTAGAAGTCAACCCGAACCGAACCCGACCCGCATCAAAAAAGTAGAAGTCAACCCGACCCGAACGGCAAGAGTCAAAACCAACCCGAACCCGAAACAATGAATGTCAACCCGTCCCGACCCCGACCTGCAGCAAATAAGTAGAAGTCAACCCGAACCGAACCTGACCCGCATCAAAAAAGTAGAAGATAACCCGACCCGAACCCGAACTGCAACGAAAAAATATAGAGCCAACCCAATCCGACCCGCGGTGGGTCGGGTCGACTGCGGGTAATAATGGGTAACCTGACCCGATGCAGGACTCTAGTCCCAAGCTGCAATTATTTTTCTGTTATACACAAAGATGAAATCAAGGAGTGGCGTAAGAAGGCATCCCCCCCCCCCTCACACACACACACACACACAAACATACCCGGAAGATTTGTTCTTATTACTGGTCTCTAAGGGCAAATTTTCTTCTTTCCCTGCAGAAATTCATTTCCAGGAAAAATTGTCTGAATTGAGAACATTCACGATTCAACAATGGTTATATAAGAGCTACGTGTGACTGTCAATTCTGACAATGCGCAAAATAATCGATTTAAAACGAAAATTATTACTGCATAAGATTTTCGATGAAATTTTTTATTGTTATATCAGATTACTTGGAGTTTCACACATGTACATGTCACTATCAGATGTATTTATTTAGATGTTTGATGTCGAAAGAGAATTAATCTCTTTATCGTCTTAGTTTTCGTCGACAAATTTACTCACTCGAATATTGGCTGTTTCAGTTTGTGGAATAAAACTGAAGCTTATCTATATGTCGTCCTAAATATTATTATATAAAGTTTATGTTATTATTAAAGTCTTAATGAAATAAATGTAAATTTCTGGTACAAATTTTATGGGAAATTTATGCTAAGCTTATATTAAATGACTGTTGGTACAGTCTTCTTAAATTTCCCTAAGAAAGGTGGATGAGAATATCATTAACAAACAAAATTTCATTGAAAGGTTTAATTTCAAATGTATTTTCTGACCGTTATATCCTTCCCATTTCTCATAAGGTGGATGAGAATATCATTAAGAAATAAAATTTCATTGGAAGGTTTAACTTCAAATGTATTTTCTGACTGTTTTATCCTTCCAATTTCTCATAAAAATTTGTAAAATGTGACAAAAAAGGAAAAAAAAAGAGAAAGAAAAGAAATGAAAAAGAGAATAATTTTAGAGGAAAATAGAATACTATATGTGCATAAATAAGTTTTCAAATATCCTTTTTAGTAGATCATTCAGCTAACAATGAATATTTTAACTCGTTCACGTATAAACGTATAATTTTCTTCCCATTCATCATTGTGTGTAGTTTCTGATAATTTTCCGATAATATTTGTACGATGTTTGCTGATAACTTAACATCAACTTTAACGGAATAAGAACTGTTCAGAATAAGATTAGTGATTCTCTCCTAATAGTGTACAAAATAATAAATAAAATCAAATCAAATAAAATAAAATGTATGGTGACCAGTATTTATTTTGTATTGCTGAAAGAAACATAAAACGTTTTATTTTATTTTTGTCTAAGAAAAAATATCCTTAGTATTGATTAGAAGACTTCTGATAACGATGGATATACTCGTATTCCCTGAAATGTTTTGTCATATCTTTTTATCCCTTTCAGGGGCAAGTAATGGTGTTTCTGTAAAATTGAATTCAGACCAGAATTTCTGCGAAAAATTTTATTTGGAAATAAGGAAATTCCATTTTACAGCTTTATTGCACTAAAGTTATAAAAATAAAATTTTGGTACAAATCTTGATTAAAATTAAAAAAAAAAAAATATCGGACCGCCCTCCAAGGGGTTAAAAGGTTTTTACGTATCACTTTCATTTTGATATCCACACATTTTTAGATTCTTGTTATTTTTATAATGCACATTTTAAAATTGGCATTGATGAAATAGTTCGACACTGTTTTCTAAAAACACACTTTTATAGTTTTTGTCTACGAGATGCTGACTTTTTTTTTAATTTATGATTATTTTCTTTTATTTATTTTTCTTTTCATTTCATTTATTTTTTTTCCACTTTAACTCAAATAGTTTAGACTAAAATTTCTGTTTTCAATATGTTAACTTATTTTATAATAATAAATCTAATAGTCATATGAGTGATATAAATTTTTACAAGCTTTTATTTAACTTGCCTTGTCTGTTCGTTCAACTCAAATCTTAATCCAATTTTTACACACTTCCTGTGCGAGAAATTTTAATCTAATTTTTGGTAGTGAGACGTATTTCTGGTGACAATACAATAGTCTGTAAAATATATATATATATTTGAAATTTGCCTCTGCCACCCCTCGGGGGCGGGGGGGGGGGGGGACAGGGTCGGACTGGGTCAGAGGAAAGGGTGCAGACCTTGGATTTTCAGAGGGCACAAAAATTGTAACGATCTTAAATGAATTTTACTTATTTGTGTTGTATCTGACTTGACAAAGTTTAACACATTCGGATAGCACCGAGTAAGAAAAGGGCTTAATATTATATTCCTGAGTTTAGATAGACGACTTCGCTATATTCTCCGTGCATGATTGAAGTTTCATTAAATCTACACAATGCTACACAGTTTTTCAAACTATGTCATGTAATATTCACAAACTCTAGAAAGTTGAATACAGATTACCTTGTATCCTACTTTATTCTTTTGTCAATGGATACCTTAGAACAGTCATGGTATAAAAGTGATCACTGCTTACTAATTATCGGCAAATAAGGTATAAAAAATACATTAGGTACCAATTTATGGGAATAATTTCTACCATTAAATTTTATTCGAAAATTTTCTTTCGGGGATTATCTACATATTAAAAAATGCACAAACGTTGATTTTTCAAATTGTAACACCTATGTTTGAGTTCCCTGTATCAAGATAGCCTGCCAAGATACTTATCTTAATTCTTCATAGAGTTATAAAAGAAAATGTGTTATAGATTTATCTAAAAATTTCACAAAATAAAATTTAAATCTTTTAAGAAAAAGTACTGAACACTCATTTAGTCAGCAGTAAAATTATACAGGAATTTTAAATTTATAATAAACTTTCTTTATATAAAAGTAAATACACTACAAAATGTTTCTGGTGAAATGTCTACGTGTTATTTTCTGTAGATTCTTTGAAAACAGAAAGCGATCCCCATAGACTGTAGGAAGGTTCTCTGTGCATATCGAAAACTAATTCTTCAAATGAGCTGTACACTTACACACTGTTCTTTTATACAAAAATTAATGAAGGTGATAATTCATAATTTTTAATATGCATTTATTAATAATTTTCATAATTAAAAATATGTCTTTGGATACAAAAAAAAAAAAAAAAACCTGGAATATTTTTGGTCTATTAAGTGTATTTCATTAAAAAAATTAATAAAAATTCAATCGGATGATTTTTATAAGTTTGTCAAATGGATTTAACTATCGAAAATTTTCTTTCGGGGATTATCTACATATTAAAAAATGCACAAACGTTGATTTTTCAAATTGTAACACCTATGTTTGAGTTCCCTGGATCAAGATAGCCTGCCAAGATACTTATCTTTTATCATCCTCAAACTTTAAACTCCTCTAGCTCTATGAAAATTTAACATCAAGTATTTAAACTATACCTTTTCGCGGGCTGTCTCGATCCAAGGAATCAAATAGGGTCTTAAAAATTATTATTTGAAAATTCAAAGTTGGTATAATTTTTAATATGTAGACGACTCCTCCTGTAAGATACTTAATCCATAGCTTCAATCAGTAGACATCATTTCCAATCGATTAGTATCTATATATTTTTTTACAATTAGTTTTAGAAGAATTGGTAGCGGCTGATCACTTTTTTTTCCCCAGGTCTGTAAATTAACACACTTGATATATCCATAGTTGTGTCCATTAACGCCAAAAAAATCTTGCTTTACTTTTTTAGCAATTTCAGACATTATTACAAGTTTGACGATATTTATGATTTTTGTAAACCGTCATCGTGCTGTGAGATATGACTTGACTAACTCTTCCTTTTTATACAATTCTTTTTTTTCTCAAGCAACACAGAATTGTTGGATATCATTAGTCCATTATTTCCTAGCTTATTCCTTTGCCAACGATTGAGTTTGGCTGCTTCCAATAGCTGAGCCAACGGTTAGCTGATTGTCGGTCTAAAGATATGAGTTCCCATTTGACCAACAGTTCTGTTTGCTGGCAAAACTTCGCTAATAATAATATTAAAATATGCAAATAATTGATCCTACTTTAATTAGAAACTTCAACTAATTTGTTGATTTAGGCAAAAATTAATTATGCTTCTAGAATTACCTATTAATATTGCTTCTAATTTGGTTTCAGAAATATTTCTTCCTTTTGCATTTGAATTTAAACAAATATCTCTAAAAGTATTATGTAAATAAATTTTACTTTTATGACTACTAAAATGCAACAATATCAGTGCTAAGAGCTCCAACCTCTATTTAAAAATATATATTTATTTGATATAATATGAATTTGTTATCAAGTCAGTTATAAACATGATATAGACCCAATTTCTGATGTAATCTGACAGCAAATGCTGTTTATTTACTACAGCTTTTTCTTTCTTTCTTTTTTTAGTAAAGTAGCATCTTTAAATGTGGAGCAAAAAGATGAGGGGTTGTATCCAAATATAGTAGTACATGCAATATTGTGTACGCTATCTTGGCACTAATCAACAGATATTTGATACAACCCCTCATATTTTTGCTTCTTTTTGGGAACAACGGATTTCGAGCTTATTCTATCGACGATAATTTTCAGAATTTTCAAGCTATGATTTTGAGACTTTCACAAAAGTTGCTCTATATACTTAGCTAATACATTATGCATATTATATTTTGATTGCAGTCGCGCATGCGCAGTGAAACATTTTTTAGTAAACCTGCTCATTTTTCATCCAATTTTTATTATTTTTTAATTCCGATTGCAGAGTGTTATGTACAATGTTGTTTGACATATTTTCTGAAAATAACTTTTTTTTATATTAAGAACTCTGTAAATTATAAGCGAAAAACTTGGTGAAATTTGGGTCGGTTTTTATAAAAACCTTAATTTCTCTTCGAGTATACATGCTATCTTCATAAAAATTAACACAGTATATTACAATAAACCACTTATTAATAATCTCGAGTTTGAACACTTTTGCTACATTAGGTTTTACAGAGTAATCCAAAAGATATTCGTTCTTTTTCAATTTGTTGACAGTCCCCTATGGGGTTTCGGAAAAAAATAATCACGGAAATATATAAGCTATACTATACTGTTTACACACCTGCAGTTTCAGGCTAATTCCTCATGTATTGTTCTAGATAGTTAACAAAACGTCTAAAATCGCAAGTGACCAATCACCTTTGGCAATATAGTGTATTACACTAATCAGAATATATGTGTGTGAAAAAATATTGGGGCAGCTTAGGGGCGTGAAATTTTCCCTAGCTGAGGGCGCACTAGCCCTCGGGCCGATGGGCCGGTGAGCCAGTCCGAGCCTGGGGGGACATTTGCCCAATAAGGGTACGTAAATATCATCACGTAAATGCCGTTGATTGTTTCAGACATAAGCTGATGTTCTTTGATTGAACCGTGGCATGGTTGTAAATGCGTTATTTTTCAGTTCCGAGCAGAATGTGAATAGTTGTGGGTTCGATCCTCAGGAGGAAGTTGATCGATTTTTTTTTCTTGAAAGGAAGCTGGATTTAAAATTGTCTATTCATTTTATTATTTAAAAGAACAAACTGATAAACAACCATTCTAAATTTAATTTATTTCTTTTAAAAAAGATATTTATTTCAATCATCTGTCCTTCATTTTTCCCCTTTTTTAGTACATTTAGAATAAAAGTTTATCTTAAAAACATTTTTTTTGCTTATATTTTATTAGTTTTTAATATAATTTTTAATAGCAGAATTACTTAACAGGTGCTATATTTTGATATTCTGTAAATTACTATCACGTCCAGTTATTTGTGGAAGTAGCAAGTTATTTCATCGAAAAATTTTAATTGTCAATGGACATTTTGTAACATTTTATTTAAAAACATGCTTAAATTTTGTTTCCTATAACAGGATTGAGACTAAAAGAAAAATGGTTATTAAGAAAGAGCAATCGTTAACAGCATTTTCCAACGGTGGTTTCTTCAAGGGGTAACAGGGAAAAAATACTGCAAATAGCAATTGTAAATTAGTAAAATTGAATTGTAGAGTTATAATAATAATAATAATAATAATAATAATAATAATAATAACCTTTTTTAAAAGGAACGCTTTACAATTTGCTTAAACTGTATGTACGATCACTGAAATACTTTTCAATAACTCTTTCTATACTATTACTAGCACTTTTGTGATTTAAAAATATGAGAAAATCAGATGGCACTGTTAGTTTTTGAAGACTTGTTTGCCTTCTATGAACACAAAAACCCAGTAGTGAATTTCGCGGGCTCAATCCTGCATGAACAGAAAGGGGCAGTTTATTCGCTGTTAGCAGATAATCCAACACAAATATATATCACTAACTTATTTGTAAAGTAATCCATCTCAAAATATGAAGTTTTTCAGGAAAGGCAAAAAAGTTTTCAAATATGAAAGCTAATAATAGTTTATTTAAAATAAATTGGGAATTAATTCAAAATTTTTATATCCAGCTCAAAATTAATTTAGTTATATCCGCATGAGTAGGGTATTGCAACCCTAAGGTATTTTCTTTCGTCCCTTTGCATCTTTCATCTACGGACAAAAATGAAAAATCAAATAAGCGCTTTATTAGAACCTTAGAAATGTGCCCCTTAATACCAAAGCGCCCATAGATTGTGCTTGGCTCTGTACATGAGCTACATTACAACTGGTTATCTGAAGACTCGTAAAGTAATAGGGTTGTGTAACACCAGATACGAAAATTGATAAAACGCTGAAACTTGACCATTTTGAAAGATATTCAATATATATTCCCTTAGAATACTAATATTTTACACCGATTGGTACGAGACTGACCGAGGCGACTCTTTTTTACTATTTTGTCTATCACTGTTTCCATACAATAATATTCATGATACGTGTCTAGTAAGAACTTACCACAAAGATTATTGGTCGGAAATAGTGGTAGGAAATTAATAAAAAATAAATGTAGTTTTAGCTACGATAAATAGAATACATGTGCACCATTGGTTGTTACGGATTAAACTAGTTTTTAGTGACTAGCGAAGTATATTTGTGATTTACTAATAAAAATATTTTTCTGTGTATCTTAGGAGAGAATACACAATAGATTTAAGGGGCTAGTTCACTTACGCGAAAACACAGGATCGCTAATGTTAATCCTAAGGGAGATTTTTTTTTAAATATCTCGTTTGCATTTCAAGATTTTTAAATGATTTTTTTTTTCATTGGATAGCTGTGGTCGATCTCTACAAAAGCACTTTTTCGATTTTGTTTACAGGTTTTCTTTTATGAGGATACTTTAACTTTCGAAACTGGTTCCGAAAGGGAAAGTATCCTAATAAAAAAGAAACCTGTAAACAAAATCGAAAAAGTAAAAGTCATGTGCCTTCTTGTTCCTGACGTTGAAGTGTTACAGATACTCCGGCAGGATCTGATTTTCGCTTGGGTCCCGCCATTTCAAGGGGCCTCTTATAGACTTAACCATTTCGAAAAATATTTTTATCTGATAATGATAAAATATTTATTTAAAAAGTGGATGACCATAATAAACATATTAATTATTTATTAAACTTAATAAACCCCTGAATTATGCACAAATATTGGTAAATTGGAATACCTGGCTTTAGCTACATGCTAAAGCTAATTTCACATTTAGAGTGATTTTCGAGTAAATGAGCATGGTGTGTGTGTGTGTGTGGGGGGGGGGGGGGGGTTGTAGGATCTGAAACTCATAATGTGCCTAGGGCCCCAAATTGTGTTCATCGGTCTCTGTAAACTCCAGTCTGAGAAATTTGAAAATTCAGAGAGGTCTTCAGTATTCTTTCCTTATTTCATGACCTGTTTATCTCGTTAAATATCAGATTTTTTTATATTAATTAGTGCCTTTTCAACTAAAATTCAAAAATTTAATTTATCTAGTACAGCATTAATATCTGGGCATAATTTTACCGCGTATATACAAATGGGTGACAAAATAATACGAACACTCATGAAAAATGGTGAAAAGAGCAATATCTAGAAAAATACATGAGGAATTAACTTGGAACTCCAGGTGTGGAAACAGTATAGTATAGGTTATATATTTCCGTGAAGATTTTTTCACGAAACCCCATAGGGGACAATCAACAAATTGAAAAAGAACGAATATCTTTTGGATAACCCTGTAAAAACTAATGTAGCAAAAGCGTTCAAACTCCAGATTATTAATAAGTGGCTTATTGTAATATGCTGTGTTCATTTTTATGAAGATAGCATGTATACTCGTAGAGAAATTAAGGTTTTTATAAAAACAGTCCCAAATTTCGCCTAGTTTTTTGCTTATAATTTGCAGAGTTTTTAATATAAAAAAAAGTTATTTTCAGAAAATATGACAAACAACATTGTACATAATACTCTGCAATCAGAATTAAAAAATAATAAAAATTGGATGAAAAATGAGCAGGTATACTAGAAAATGTTTCACTGCGCATGCGCGAATGCAATCAAAATATAATATGCATAATGTATTAGCTAAGTATATAGAGCAACTTTTGTGAAAGTCTCAAAATCATAGCTTGGAAATTCTATAAATTATCGTCGATAGAATAAGCTCGAAATCCGTGGTTCCCAAAAAGAAGCAAAAAGATGAGGGATTGTATCAAATATCTGTTGATTAGTGCCAAGATAGCGTACACAATATTGCACGTATTTGGATACAACCCCTCATATTTTTGCTTCCTTTTGGGAACAACGGATTTCGAGCTTATTCTATCGACGATAATTTACAGAATTTTCAAGCTATGATTTTGAGACTTTCACAAAAGTTGCTCTATATACTTAGCTAATACATTATGCATATTATATTTTGATTGCATTCACGCATGTGCAGTGAAACATTTTTTAGTAAACCTGCTCATTTTTCATCCAATTTTTATTATTTTTTTAATTTTGATTGCAGAGTATTATGTACAATGTTGTTTGTCATATTTTCTGGAAAGAACTTTTTTTTATATTAAAAACTCTGCAAATTATAAGCAAAAAACTAGGCGAAATTTGGGACTCTTTTTATAAAAACCTTAATTTCTCTACGAGTATTCATGCTATCCTCATAAAAATGAACACAGCATATTACAATAAGCCACTTATTAATAATCTCGAGTTTGAACGCTTTTGCTACATTAGTTTTTACAGGGTTATCCAAAAGATATTCGTTCTTTTTCAATTTGTTGATCGTCCCCTATGGGGTTTCGGGAAAAAATCTTCACGGAAATATATAACCTATACTATACTGTTTCCACACCTACAGTTCCAGGTTAATTCCTCATGTATTTTTCTAGATATTGCTCTTTTCACCATTTTTCATGAGTGTTCGTATTATTTTGTCACCCATCTGTAATTCTAAATTAAATAAGAAATCATGTTAATTTTCGATTCTATTTCTGTACAGAGGCTTATCTTTAAAATCCGATGTTATTATTATTCTACTGTAAAATTTTTGCATCAAAATCAAGTAAAGCATCGTTCCAAACTCGCTGAAAACCATCTTTATCTCTTATTGATAAGGGTATCATCTTGTTCACCCTGTTTAGGGCCTCTCTGATCGGAGTCAGTTTCGTCATCTACAGTTTTTTTGAGCGGATATGATATCTTTAAGAGAGATTTTTCTGTAGCCATGTGGCCGTTTGAAATGTGTTCATTTTGATTATTAATCATGAATTATATTATATTTGATGGGTTTTTTTTTTAATTTAATGAAATATGTTTATCTTGTTTAGAGAAAGAAGTTGGCAATTTTCTTTTGATGAAAGAGATAGACATCTGCAGTGGCCCGTGCTGGAAAAAACTTCTGTACTCATTCTTTCCGGGTCGTGTCGGGAAAGCATTTGTTTTTAATAAGTGACAATATACATTTTTTTTAACGGAATATTTATAAATTTATTTTAGTTTATTAAATCGCAGAAAAATATTTTTTTAAAGTTACTTTTTTTCCCCTTTAGAGCTTCCAAAATTTGATTTTTTAGCGTTTTTTATTTCCATCATAAATTGTGCGTTCTTTTGAAGAAAAATACGCACAATAAATACGCAAATTGGCGTACGCCAATCTACTAAGAAAAATGCGCTAAGAAAAATAATTAAAAGTGAATTTGTGACAACGAATACGAGAAATGCATCTCATAGAAGATGCTAAGATGTTTTCATGATTCAAAGCATAAAAGAGTTTTTTCCATATTTTATTGTAGAATGATAAAAATAAAAAAGTAAAAACTAAACTAACCAGAAAACTAAAAAAAAAAAAGATTTATATTGTCCCAGTTCAAAAATTATCTACGAACTTTGAAACTGTTTTACATTTTGTTTAATCTTAATTATTCATTTATCCAAATATTATATTCTTCTTATAGAAAGTCATTTCTCTTTTTATTATAGGTTGCCCTCCGAGAAAAATTAATACTGTAAAAAATCGCGTATTTTTCGCATCCCCTACTTTTAGAACCAAAAAAATAGCTAAAAAAGTGCGCATAAAATGGAAAAAGAGTCTAAATATAGATTTCATGTTCTGAAATTTTCATAGCTAGACTTAAGTTTCCCATTTGAATTTTCAGTAAATGTCAACAAAAGGTAAAATGTTGCCAACTTAAAATGTACTTGTTTTATTACGGAAATTAATCATATTATAATTACAGACGATATAATCCATTTCACTGAAACTAGTTATAGTACGAGCGCACCCACATTTGTCACGTTTGACGCACAATTTCCAACTTGTTTTTTCTTTTCTCGCTTAGCATTAAAGCATTTTTATTTACATACACTGCAAATTTTTATACACTTTTCAGAACACTTTTTAGAACAGTTATTTTGTCATCTTTTTTAGAACACTTTGAAGCGCACTTTTTAGAAAGTTTTTAGAATACTTCTGAGAACACTCATTTTGTTCAGTAGACTTTCTAACGCACTTTTTGAAGGCGATGATTTCACAAGTGTGCCCAAATGTGCTCCCAATCCTTTCTCAAATGTGTTCCCAAGTTTAGATTTAACACATATCCTAAGCAGAACACCTTTCGGTACACTTTCAGAACACCTTTTTTATAGCGGAGCGCGGGGCATATTCGGAACACATTAAGGGAACATATTCAGTACACATTATTAAGGTAACTGGAACAGTTTTTTTTTAAATCAAAGTGTTCCAAATGTGCTCCCAATGAGTGCTGCCAATTTGCAGTGTATCTTAGTGTCCATTGCTTGTTCAATCATTCTCATAGAAGTACTTACCTTTTAATTCCAGAATAGAAATGTTAGAGAATATGCTAGCGTACGTGCTTGGAATTGTACTCTTGCAGGTGATATAACATAGCTACCATTTTGAAATTTCAAGAAACATTCGTTTATGTTCCACTGATGAAGGTATTTCTCAGACTTGGGACCACTAAATGTTCTTATACTCTATTTGCTTTGTTAACAGCCCAGTTTTGTTTGCACCAATACTAAATAATTGCTCCATTTACGTCAAATGAACTATTAGAGACCAATTACTATTTTTACCAGCAAAGTACGCTTATCTAAACTTAAAATATGTTGTAGAACTGTTATTTTTTGCAAGCATTATAAATTTAGAGCATGAATAGTTTAATTGTTGGTAAGTCTTAACTTAGAAGCGATTAATTTTCAATTGTAAGTGCTAATATATCACAGTTTTGATGACATAGCATTATTATTGGAATACCACCTGTGCTCACAGAGTAGGTAAAGAGCAAAAATCTTGAGAAACCAAGCAGCGAATTTGCTCCTTTTGATACAGAAAACCAAACTGAAACTTGTCTTTCAAAAATAGTGAGAAACGAAAATTATCGATACATGAAATCCGATTTAATTAATTACAGTCAACGTTCGTTAATTTGAACTCATGGGTACCTAGAAAATAGTTCGAATTATCTGAAGTTTGATTTATCCGATTCTAAAATGAAAATGACTTTTCATGCTATATCTTTAAAGAAAAAATACCTTTTTAGCATTAAAAAAGAAATCTTTTCTGTAAATGGAATTTTTTAAACATATTATATTATAAAAATAAATATTACACTCTAAAATTAAAATAATTAAAACATATTAATCTTAACAAGGCAAAAAATAGCCATTATCATAAATGGAAGTGTAATAATTGAAAAAAAAAAAAAAGGCAGCAGAAATTGAAATATATAATCAACTAAAATGTTTTAGGAACAAAATTATATTTTGAAAAAAAAAAAAAAATGATCAAGTGATGTTTGTTTTAATTTTTATTTCTATATTTTTTAGCTCACAGGATATCAAAGCCTGAGATCGAATGTGTTCGCCGGTTCTGTATGTACGTACGTATGTACGTATGTACGTATGTATGTACGTATGTATGTACGTAAACGCGATAACTCTCGATAGAAATAGCCGTTTTGCTTCAAATTTAGTTTATGGGTTCATTGTGATAAGGCGCTTCCCTGATTAGTTTTGGGGGTTCATTGGTTAAGTATAAAGGGGGGTGTAACGGGGGGCTAAAACCCCTTTAATTTAGATAAATGGGTTTTTCATGCAGAATTATCCGATTTTCTTCAAATTTTGTATATAGATTTATTGTGATAAGGCGCTTTCCTGATTAGTTGTGGGGGTTCATTAGTTTAGTATAAAGGGGGGTAACGGGTGGCTAACCCCCTTTAATTTAGATAAATGGGTTTTTCATACAGAATTATCCGATTTGCTTCAAATTTTGTATATATGTTCATTGTAATAATGTAATTATTATGCCCACTGTATGTTCTCTGATTAGTTTTGGGGTATCATTGGTTAATTATAAGGGGGAACGGCAGCATGTTCCCCCCTTAATATATTGTCGATTTCTTTGTTTTTCGAGGGGCTTATTTAAAATTCTTTGAAATAAGAGTATAATATACAATTAGTGTGAATAGCCTGTGAGGTCAATGCCCTCAGTTTAACTAGGCAGTTTTCGTTTTATTAGTCTATCATTCTATTTCAAATAAACAATTCGGTTTTATTTCTGTTGAAAGTTTTATATGAATAAAAGTCTCCAAATTATTAATTGCATCCCTTACACTGAGTTTTCATTAGAATGTTTAAGGAAGGGTGGAATCTCATCATCTGACGCGGAGTCACATTCCGCATCTGTTATCTTTTCTGAATCTTTGTCTGTAACAGTTTTAATAATTTCTCTTCTACGCTTAATTTCCCACAAATTTCGAAATCATTACCTTACTTCTACATTTTCGGAGCTGAATTTTTCTTTGAAATTGAACAATTTTGCCATCGTGTTGTTAAAATCTTCAACACAATGCGTTTCTTGTACATCTGTAAATATGGCATGATGAAAGAAATGTATTACTCTTCCCTGTTTCACAGCATTACACGTGGCATATACAGATAATAATTAATGGTCGATAGCAGCGTGACATTATCAATTATATCTTTGTAAGTAAGGAAAGAGAAGACGATTTACACTGTAACTTTCTTTTTCTTGTTCTTAAAAAAAAACAAAAAAAAAACATGAAGATATTAAATTTTTTTATTCAAATTAACCGATATAATAATGATAAAGTTCGAATTAACGAATTAGTTTTAGCATTACATGACTTTATGATTCATTCGAATTAACCAAAAGTTCAAATTATCGCCAGTCCACTGTATAATAAACCTCATATTCTTCATGCAAAAATGACACGACTGTTTCTTTTTATACTAAAATTTTCTGTAAAAATTAAGAGTACGAATAGGGATCGTCTTCTTCCAGGGTTCGCGCTAGGACAAAACTAGTATGGTGTGGCCATCACAAAACTTTCTTCTATATAAATCAAATCAATTAAATGATTTAAATAGTACAAAAAATTACATCGATTTAGCAAATACCTTTTTAAAAATTGTATATATAAATGGATAATGTTTTTATGAAATCGTGGATAATGGAGACATGCTAAGCGTGAAGTTTTGTAGAATTCTGTGCATATTTAAACTGGTGATATAAGCATTGCAAATCGTCGAATTTCGACATCCCCTCTTAGATGATTGCAATCAAAACTGAATGACGATCTATTCCTATAATAGGAATTCTAAGTTTGATGTTTCGTTAAATTCTGCTCACATAAACTGGAGATATAAGCAATCACATATATCGAACAAATCATGGATTTGGGGCACTCACTCTTGGGGAATTTTGCCCAAAAACTAATCAGCACCAGTTCACATAAGGATAGAACTTCTTATAAAGTTTCATCTTATTCTACGCAGTAGTTCGTGAGTTAGAGCGCTCACAAAATTTATGTCACATACAGACACACAGACAGACATTTTCTAAAAACAGCCAAATCGGGTTCATAGCTTTCTAAAACATATAAATCCGTCGAAAATTTTCACGACTCCAATACTTTATTTTTGTGTAGATAGAGGAAAGTGAAAATAAGGTGAGAATTTCCCACCCTAACCAAAATTTTAAGTGGGATTTTTGAAATTTTAGTGAGAACTGCAAAAGGCGGAGGCAGCAATAGATTAAATAAGTTCAGTGATAATTTAAACATCCACTTATCACAACGAAAAAGACGTCTATAAAAATAACAAGTTGGAAATTGTACGTCAAACGTGACAAATGAGGTGCGTTCGTACTATAGCTAGTTATTTAAATATTCAGATCTAGATGATTTTTAATTCTGTGAAATGAATTATATCGTCTGCAGATTAATTTCTGTCCTAAAATAAGTATCTCGGTCGCTTGACGGTGAAACTTCCGAAGCTCCTATAACAAAAAAGTACCGATTTAAAAAAAAAAAAATTCAAATTTCTTAATAAATATTTTTATTAATATCTCCTAAAGTTTTGCTTCGATTTTAATAAAATTTGAAATGTCTCGACAAAATTCTGCAAAGATAATATATCTTAAATTTTAAACCATTCGGTTGGGTAGTTTTTGCGTTGTTATATGCGGACGGATGGACAGACGGACAGACAGACAGACAGACGGACGGACGGACAGACGGACAGACGGACGGACCAAGCGACGACAATAGGTGCTACGTATTTATATAATTACGAACGCACCTAAAAACGATACGCAAGAAATATGGTGCAAATAACTTTATCTTATTAGGTTTTAGAATTTAACAAAATGAATTTAACATAAATGTTGACATTTCATGTTGCGGATGGACTATGGAGAAGGATACAGCTTTTGCATGAGATTGGAACCAGTTGCCGAGATTCGGGATTTTTTTATGGATTTCGTGAACGATCGACGAAAATAGCTTCTTTTTTATGATTCTTGCGACCGACTGATGAAATTTGTGGCCATCGTTGTTTTCGTAATTCGTACACATTTCTGCGGGAAAAGTGCGCAAGTGGATTATTTTTTGAGTGGGATTTTTATAATATCGCCGGAATCACGCGATTCTTGCTTCTTCTTAAGGAACATCTGGTGCAAGAAATATTTTACGGGCCCTAAATTACCCCAAAAGCAAAGCAAAGCAAAAAAAAAAAAAAAAAAAGTCTCATTGAATGCCCATATAAGTTCAGGTGGCTAGGTGAGGGCCCAGGTGCAATGTGAAAAATACACGGGGGCATAAATTTTGCGAATGAATAGGTATGGTGCACTAATATATAGAATAATATTTTTTTTGTGGTAATTACTATTTTATAACTACTGGTACCTTTAAATTTGAAGGGCATGTTGGAAATTAATTTATCTGACAAAGTGACATCCTCATAACTACTAATATCCTACCCCTCTCTTTCGTTTAAATATATTTTCAACTAAACAAAATCATGCGAATCTGAAATGAATACTGAAGAGGGATACTAAAATATTATATCGTACACTCACACACACACAGGGAAAAGAAAAAAAAAGGAAAAGGAAGAAAAAATATTCATCTGTAAACAGATAAATAAAGAATACAAGAAGAACTTCCGGAAGTTAAAGCTGCATTATCTTAAGAGTCAAGCAAATCATATTTTCTAACGATAAGCGTTATAGGAATATGCCTATATGTTTGAGAGAGCTTTGCAAAGTCAAAATGGATATTTTTAACGTATAGACAGTATAAATAAATAAATAAATAAATAAATAATATATATATATATATATATATATACTGTTGTTGTCTCAACAAAATTCTTATTGGACTATATTTAAATAAAACTATTTTCTTGAGCCAAATATTTTTGTTAGTTCAACAGTATTTTCTTTTTGGTTTGTTGATCCAACAAATAAATACTTATCTCAACTAAATTTTCTGTCTGGTTCTGTTTGTTGGAACAACAAAATCTTCGTTGAAAGTCTTTCTAGGGGGTAAAAAGTTTATCTTCGACACTTTATATTTTAAATAATACGAAAATCTACAGTTTGACAATTATTACAGATTTGGCAAAGAAATTCAAAATAAAAAGAAGAAAACAAAAAGCTTCAATATATATAGGAAGAAAATTAAATCTTTACTATTTCTTTTTCGAAAAAGCTAGATCATATGAAAATTTAAAGAAGGAAAGCATTTTTATTCCCTTCCTTTTTTTTTTTTTTTTTTTTTTTTTTTTTTGGAGGGGAGTTATATGCGATGTATTTCTGAGAGATTTACTTCGCTGTCCGAGATGAAAGCCTTTTAAGATTTTAAAATAAATTCCCTCAATATTTTCAAAGAATATACCTTGAGCAAAGACGGTTCCAGTAGCCTGGGTGGAATAAAGACAAACCTCCCGATGACCGGTATCATTGCACATGTTTTTTCTGTACGAAATGAGAAAATTACCTGGAATAAAAAAGATCTGGGAGGAATAATTATCTATAAATCCTTCTTCTCTTACAGTGACACTGTAGAAATATATTAAATTTTGAATATATTATTTTATAAATGAAATTTCAATTTTACCAATTTGGAAAATAACTGCTTCGAAAAAAAAAAAAAAAAACCGGTAAAAAACCGTTTTTTTTTTCCAAAACTTTCGTTCCCCCCCCCCCCCCCCCGAGCATTGCAGTTCAAAGATTTTTAAAAAAAAAAAAAAAAAGGTAAAAAAATAAACATTAATTTCAAGTGTTCGCCATTTTATCATTTTTTTACAAACTTTTTCAATGTTTTTTTAGATTTATTCCATAAGAAATTATGTACCATAATAATTGCAGTTTTTCTTCATTAAATCATTTTTCTTCATAAAACCATTTAATAACATGTCAAAAAGTTATTATAAAATCTCAATTAAAAAAAAATTGTTCAAAGGATATCGATTAGATTAAGAGAGCATAAGAAGTAAACACACGCCAGACACAAAGAATATGAAATCCTAATTTTATTGCTTAATATGGGTTTACATCACCATGTGCTTTCATCACAATTATATTTGTTTTTTGGTAATCTGTCAATGTAAGAAAGAATAACAATGTCCAATTCCAGTAATGATCAATTTTGTGAACATCTCATGTTACAGAGCGGCCAGATTGAGAGTGTCTTGTAATCTTCTTAACAGCCTATTATTTGTTCTGTTGAAAGCTCCAAAGCTACAGTCCACAAATGTAATCTATAACAAAAGGGAAGTAAAAATGTGTAAACTATAGTAATTACTTTAATTTAAAGGATACTTCTTTTGGTATAGCAATATAATTTGGACATTGAAATAACATTAAAACCAAAGCATATTATGCATGTTATCCTGAATGTATTTATGTTGAAATTAAATAAAAGCATTAAAGATGGACGTTTACATCGTTGATTAATATATAAATTAAAGATATAAATTGATGAAATTAAATAATTGTGATTTCGAACAGAAAATATTAAATCATAGTAAAAACTGACAAGATTCTTCATGCATTACAAATCTGTCAAACCTGATTAGAAATAAATTAATTATTTATAATAGAACAAATTTATAAATGCAAAAGTATAATGAAACTGGCACGCGGACAAAAGCCAAACGGACAAAAACCCCAATGGACAAAAGCTCCGATGGAAAGAAGCCCTGCTCTACTGGACGAAAGCTCCACACACACACATTTTGACAAAACTCTTTTACAGAAAAGAACTCGAATATCTTTCAAACTTAATTCAGGCTTCGCTAATGTGATTTTTTAAAATAAAGTTCTTCAGCGCTACACCCCCCCCCCCCCTCTTTGAAAATCAGAAGTTATGACTTATGTGCGAAAAGTATTTTCAATTTCTTTTCTACAAGTATTAGTAGTTGTATTTATTTATGAGATCATAGGATACGCGAGATTTTTTCAAAATTTTGCCTCATTTCTCTTCAAGTGGAGGGGTTTTGAAAAACATGGGGGTGCAAAAACGTATTTCAAAACTTATAATGGCCTTAGATGTAAAATTTTGAATGGTGCTGAGGCTCAGCATATATAAACACGAGAGAAGAGTTCGGGCTCTTTTCTCGTAGCCCGAGCCTGACGATTTAAAATAGGAGCCCAATACTGAAAGTACGCAGTAGGAAATTATTAATAACATTTTTAAATTGTTTCAAGATTAATTTTTCCATTAAAAAATATCTTCTTGCATAGAAATAAGTATTAATCCCAAATTCTCCCTCATGACAACGTTTCGTGATTTCTCTGAAAATCTGTTAATAGCAAATTTGTTATTTATACCCAACCACTGGCAGAAATTTTCAAAAGTCACAATTCGTATTGTTTTAAAATATCATTGTGCAACTATAACAGAAAGAAGAGTTCTGTTTTCCTTTCTGGAAAATGACTTCATACGGAAAGCGAAGATAGACAAGGGATATCGCACGGTTTCTTTGTGTTACTAAGACTGATAATGCAAAGGCTTCAGAATCAGATAGAATATTTCTTCTTATAACTCATAAATAACAATTCAATTCCCCTTCAAACTGATTTTTAAAGGATTGTAAAGCATTTTGTGTTAGTTTGTGCAATTCCATTAAAATGTCATTTGTCATGTAAAATTGTTCAATATTTTTCTCAAAGAAGCAAGAATAGACCGTACAGTAGTCTATTTTCCAATTATCATTTTTTTTTATCATCACCCTGTATATTTGCGAGAAAAATTAAAGAAAAAAATACGAGAAAAATTTAAGAAAGGAAGAAAATAAACTTTGGATAGATAATTCGTGTAACTTTATTTAATAACAGGGAAGAACTAAGTGAAAAGATCGACCTTATTATCTAAGTTTAATAAATCCGCATTCAATATCTTGGTGCTTTATACGAATATTAAAAGCAAGGCCAACTATTATTTATTAGAAATAAATTAAACTTGCTTAGAACAATAAAAGCGTATATGAAGCGTGTGAATTTATGTAAACTGTATTATTAGTTATTTATTTCTATATTCTAAACTAAGAGTTAATTTATCCTCTTTAAGTTATTACCGCTTTCCAATCATCTCGCTTTAAGTATCTGTCTAGACTAGCATTCGCGCCAGCTATTGTTTCCTGAATACAAAAAAAGAGAGAGAGAGTGGATTATATCATTTCAATTCCTTATTTAAAACTCGATGTCTCTACCGTGTAAGCACCATGAAGATTTGTTCAAAAACCATTACCAAACACAAAATCTCAGGTCTTCTGGTAAGGAGGGTGACATTTTGATTTTTTTTTTGGGGGGGGGGGGGAGGGGTCCCCCCCCCCGGGGCCATCCTCTGAATTCATCACTGTTTTTGTAAGCGACATCAGATTTGAAAAATAACAGTTTAACAAGTTTAAGGTTGGTGGTATATTATATACCACCAACCTTAAACTTGTTAAACTGTTATTTTATATTATATATACCACCCACTTTAATCCCCAAATTCCACAGTAGCACCAGAATTTTGGAATAACTGTTTGCTTTTATAATGCACATAAAGAAAAGCTTTAACTTATTTTCAAATAAAATTGTTCGTAAATCGTGGTGCCATTTCAACATTTTAGCAACAGAAGTACTTTGCCCCTTAAAGGGTTAAAAGCACTGTTTTTTTTAACCCTTTTCGGTCAGTAACACAACTTGAATTCATTAAAAATTCTGGGGCGCACCACAAGTTCTTGACTTAAAATTAACGGAATAGGGCAAGTGGGGAGAACTGAGTATTCAGATAATTGGGTGCTAGTGTTTTTTTTTTTTTTTTTTATCTCTTAAAGGGTTAAAAGAGAGATTTATTTTGCTCCTCAGATAAAAAGCTGATAAAAATCGGAGCGATAGATAATAAATGTAGCTTCTCCTACATGTGTTTGTATTTGTCCTAAAACAGCAGAGTAACGTTATAAATAATAATAATAATAAACACTAGCGCCCAATTACCCCATCACCTAATTCCATCCCGTTTATCCCATATGAATGTTTAGCGTTTTTATTACAGAAGAAATCTTATAAAAATGACAAAATGGCTAATTAACTGAATCCTTTATTTATTTAACAAAAAATACTTGAAAGTTATCCGTTTATAAACTGATATTTGAATTTGCTGTTTCCTTTTGATACGATTTGACTTGATTGAATCTTGATTTGGATTTGGCGCAATTTAAATTTATGAAACTCATGTTTTTTTGTTTTTTTTATATGGATACAGATTTTTTTTTCTTTTTTAATATTTGAGTCAATATGCAAATATCTATTATTAATATCTGACCTGGTCAAACGTAGATAATTTGGAACTTCAAACAATCAGTAATTATTAACTTCCGAAATCCTGACTATTGAAAAAAAAAATATAGCACAAAATTGTCCGTGAATTCAAACTGCAGTCCCCCCCCCCCCATCCCTTTTATTTAACTTTAAATAGCGTCTAATATATTTATTCATGTTTTCCATATGCTAAAGCTGAAAAGATTGGGAATAGACTTTCTGGGTAATAAAAGAGACAAAGATAAATGAAATTTTAACAGAGTATATTAAAATTTCAAACTCCGTTTACTATTTCACGTGATTCGTCATGACACGCTTGAAACACTCGCATAGCACACTTGTGTGTTGGGCAATTCCATGTTTAAGGAGACATGACTTCCAAATATTGAATCATCTTTTTTTCTTAAGTGTTATACATAAAAATTTTCAGAATTGATTAAATTTTCATATTTTAAGAAAATGAGTAAATTTCTAATAAAATGAGGCAGATGTTGGATTAATAAATGTAAAATCTAAGAAAAACTTCGTAGGTAAAAGAAATTTGACGACTGAGACATGTATCAAAATTTCATCATGTATCATGTCAAAAATTTCAACATGTATCAAAATTTCATGTTTCAATTTAAAAACCCTATAGTTGCAAATTACGTCAATTTTATTTTTCTTACTGTTTGTTATGCTTTACACTTTGTTATGTATAATAAATTGATTTTTCAAATATACTTCTGACTGAATTTTCATATTTTAAGAAAATGAGTAAATTTCTAATAAAATGAGGCAGATGTTGAATTAATAAATGTAAAATCTAAGAAAAACTTCGTAGATTAAAAAAAAAAGACAACTGAGACTTCCACATGTATCAAAATTGCATGTTTCAGTTAAAAAACCCTATAGTTGCCAATTAAATCAATTTTATTTTTCTTACTGTTTGTTATGCTTTACACGTTGTTATGTATAATACAATGATTTTTCAAATATACTTCATAAAATAATTAGAATTTTTTGAATTGGATTATATATCACTTTTTGTCTTTCCGGTTACCAAGGCAAGAAACTGGATATTTATTTTTTTTATTGGATATTTAATTTACTCTAAAAAACTAATTATGTTTTTATAACTGGCCAGAATATATAGTTGAGTATTGGGAAACTACATTTAAGTAAGTGAAAATTCACTGCTATGAATGAATTAATTAAATTATTAAACAGAATGTAACTATCAGGGCCGAAACTAGCTTTTTTCTTTCACGGGGGGCAAAACATGGATTTTGGCGCCCCCTACCCTCCTCCGCAAAGTAAATTTACAAAGAGTTTTACTAAGTTTCTAATAATCGACTTATTTTAAAATTAAAAATATGTAATCATAAAATTCGTAATAGTGAACTATGCAATCAGTTTTGTCAAATATATATTCAATAAAAACCTGTGAAAACGGAATCGAAAGGAACAGGTAAAAATCCGCTTTATAAAGGTTTTTGTCTTATCAAATAGAATTGCTGGTATACTCTCTGTTGGGACCATGTATTTTTTTCATTTAAGGTAGAATTCTATTTCATTTATTATAGAATATATATATATATATATATATATATATATATATATATATATATATATATATATATATATATAGAATATATGTAGAATATATGTATATAGTACATATGTGGAATATATATAGATATTTCATTTATTATAGAATTCTATTTCATTTTCACATATTTTATTGTAGTTGTAGTATTACATAACAATTGAGCAAGCGTTTAAAGTTATAGTGATATGAGTCGCAATGCCTTACGAACTGAAAACCCAGGATTTTCTGTAGGTATAACAATGAACAGTGTTGAATTCAGACACTTTTCTGAATTCAGACACCCGCTGAATTCAACACTGACAATGAATTCCAATACCGTAAAATATCTTTGTGTGCTATCTACAGCCAGTTTCATGGAACTATCACTTATACCGCTCTTCCTATTTAATAAACTGATATGTCTAGATACTTCTCTGAACCTAATATTATTTTTCAAAATTATAATAATGACTTAGAACAAAACCAAAACAAAACAAAAAAAGAAATTTTAAGTTTTAACTAAGTATTTTATTTTGTGAATTTTTCACTACTTAGTGTTTAGTGTCCCGGTCAGTCTGTGATTTTCCGGTTGCAAAACATTGTTACACAAATTTCATATATAGTTTTGTATCAAACAACAAATCAAATATTCATTTAGGGCCCCTTCCGACTTCCGTTCTGGCGCCCGGGGCACATGCCCCCTCTGCCCTCCCTTAGTTTCGGCGCTGTGTAACATTATCAAAAATCGAAATGCATGATGTAAAATGTCCTTCCTTTATCACATTGCAAATATCATTTAAAATTAAACAATAGTGAGTATATTTTTGGAGCAACATTTTTTTCATTATTTTATGAATTGAGGTCTTTAAAGCTGAAAAAGAGATTTGTGGATTTCACATTAATTAATTGTTTAGAAAGCAGAAATAATGAATATTTTTTGCAAAATGTCCTTTCATTTATTTCATGGAATTGCCCGGTCACGAGACACTGGCTTAAAGCAATAATAAACGAATTTGAAATTAGTACTTATTGTCCATACGAGATTCTGTAGCATCTAAATAAATGTCATACTAAAATTTTTCTGCAATAAAAAAGGACATAATTTAAATACAGGTCAAATTACACCCATTGATACGCAATATTGTATTTCTTTCTTTCTGCTTTTTTTCTTCTTGCATTTTCAAACGAAAGTTATTTTTGGTTACAATGAACATTTAAATTGAAAAGCTTTCAAATTCATTAGTAACATACTAAATTTCAAAATGTGCAGCAATGCAAAAAAAGTTAAGAATGCATTTTACAAAAATTAATGCTAATGCATTTTACAAACATTAATGAAAGTTTAATGCATCTTACAAACTTTAATGATAATGCATTCCAATTCCTCTATTATTTCCAGGCAAAGAAAGAAAACCGTTATTAAATAATTCTATTATGGCCATTTTTGGTAGGAAAACTTTTTTAGTTCACTCTCTTAGTGCAGTCAAAATTCGTACAGATCTGAGTATTGTATTGTTAGATAATAAGAGCGCGGATGGAGATGGACACACAAACTGATATACCATACATTCATTATGTAGTTTCGGGAACAAACAATTAAGACTCTCTTCATCAGGTGAAGCACAGCATACACACAAGGGTGGGAGCAGGTGGGCAGACTTGTTTCTACCCTTGCTGGTATATGCATATTCTGCTCCACCTGATGAAGGAGACAGGGGAGTACACAGAAATTGTGCGACACAGTACAGATACAGAATGAGTCCATATACATGCATATAAATACAAAATTTGCCTCCCACGGGCTTTTCAGCTTAAAGTCCTGTACAACTGTACTCTTTGTATCCCCATGTGCACGTTCTTGTTTGCAGATGACAAAATAATTAAACTTTACCTAATTTACACTTTAATGTGTATTCTTTTTCACAATTTCATAAGTAACATTACTTTGATATGTATTGCTACGCTCTCTGTCAAAAGAAAAAAAAAATGTATAATGTAGGGTTGGGACCAGTGCCCGCTTAAGACATAGAAGTAGGGGAAGCCCGATGTTACTCAGGAGGGGGGAGGGGCTATTACTCTACCAATTGCTTTGTTATTTACTAAATCCATTTTTCGTATGCTGCAACAATTTGAAATTTTACCATCAAAATTTCGAGTAAACAACACTTTAGAAAGAGCATCATAATTTAGATAAAAGTTTCATAAGGAAAAAAAATGCATTTTTTACCGTAATTGAAATGTTTTTTACCAAAACTTTATTTTGAAAAGTAAATTTGGGGTGCCCTTTGTATACCTTTGTGTAAGCACGGGCTTTCCGGGCCTATTCGGTAAACAGGCCCTGATTGGGGCCAAAAAGTGTGATGTCGGACCTTGCCTCCTATACCCAAATTTGGTAGCTTAGTCCATCTCTGTTCAGTAATTTGTCGTAAAAATTCTTGAAAGTTGTTAACCCCCTCGGGATCAGCGTGTTATACAAGAATTTTATTAGGTTAGCACGACTTTTTTTTAATTATTTTAATGCTTTACCTTAACTTATTTATAAACGGAAATGCATCTATGAAATAAGGCAAATATTACGTTCATTTATTATTGGTACCAAAAACAATTACTGTATGCATTTTT
Organism: Maratus michaelseni; assembly: GCA_963931845.1. Lineage (NCBI taxonomy): Eukaryota > Metazoa > Arthropoda > Arachnida > Araneae > Salticidae > Maratus > Maratus michaelseni. Next base: position 208,034,939 of record OZ007599.1, on the reverse strand, counting down.
TGAAGATCATATATGCGCCTAAGGTCCCGATGGGGTTAAAAAATATTGAACTAAGTATATGTTATAAAAAAAATGCAACACGGTGCACTCAGAAAATGGCGCTTTACTACGCAATGATAAATATTGTTTGAATAATTTCAAACTCAGTGTTGAATTTAGACATTTTTCTCCGGGTAGGATTTTTGCAACTCCATGGATGGGGAGGGAGGAGGGCCATTTCGATGCTCCGTGCCCCCCTCAACACCACTCAAACCTCAAACTGGCAGTAGTGAGTGGTCATTACATTGCTGTGTTCCTTTTAAAAGGATTTTTTTTTTTAAATTTAAAATTGAAATAAAACATTTTAGATTTTTTTTTTTTTATTATTATTTTTGCTAGCCTATTTATTTATTTATCTTATTTCAAAATAACTTATAGACATCTGGGCCAGATTTAATTGATTTTCTCGTACAAGTGATATTAGAAACAACGGTACAACTATTTTGAATGCACATTCGGAAGATGCTTTCGAATAAATTATTTCTTTTACGAATTTATGAATTAAATTATAGTTTTAAAGAAAAAAATCTGAATGCTTACATTTTTATTATATTTACTCTTATCTTTCTGGAATTTCTTTCGCAAAACGGGAAAACCACAACTATATCTACTTTACATTCATTTGTCATTTCTTAAAATCAATTTTGTATGATTTTTTTTGTTATAAAATTAAATGCAAACCTCATCTTTATTAATTCAAAAATATCAATATTTTTTTACGGGATTATTATTTTTTACTGCTATTGAAAAACAATATACGTTGTTTATTTTAAAGAAAGCAATAAAATAGGCTGAAATATGTAAAATATACAGATTACATACACTAAAATATTTCTGTTTCATCCGTGTAACTTAATACAAACATTCAATGAGAAATATTGCCGTTCAGAAAAAATAGGAGGTACAGCTGATCATGCCACGAGAAACGGTCGCAGCTCGCAGCTGATTGCGCCAGGAGAAGCAACTGGAAATGTCTCTCCATGTGACAAACAGATGGCGACACTTAATTACGCCTGTACTTTTGAAAGAAAGGGACATAGAGTGTGAGAAATAGTTCGGACTCTTGCAAGAAAATATTGTTAAAGTCACTTAATAACTCTAGAAATATTTTTCGATCTGGTAAAAAATTATTCGAATTAAATGCAGATGATGATTTTTCAGTTTTGTAAAGGAATTTATTCAGTGAGTCTGTAAAAATTTTACGTGAAGGGTGTTAGTGAAGCAATCAACAAATCACATGACTGCGGAACGATACAGTGTCACTTTTGAGATAGTCTGTAATTGTCGTAATGGAGTATGTGAGGTAGTTGGACTTTTTCTTTCACTAGGCAGCAAGTTTTACTGCTCTTAATAATGGCCGAAGGTACATCTGTAAGTCAAGATGATGTAGTATGTAGATATTTTTTGTCTGCAACATGCCGAGATGGTGAAAGATGCCTATTTTCGCACGACAGTACACGTCGTATCCCTGATTCCGTGTGTCGTTATTATTTACAAGGCGTATGTGTTTTCGGCCAGAACTGCAGGTATGATCATGTTCTCTTAAATGAAGAAAATCCTCCTAAAGGTAATTCAAATACTGAAAGACAATCGGCTGGCCCTTCAAGGCGTTCTGCTAATCGTAGTGCACCATGTAACTTCACCAGAGGTGAAACAAACAAAAGGAATTCCCATCAGCCGAGATTTACGAATTTAAGCCGTCATTCTCCTAAAAATGAAGGTTCAAATGCCAATAGACCTGGCCCTGCCTCAACAAATAGCTCTGCCTCTGCCTCAACAAATTGGATAAATGCTCCTGAATTCGTGCCCAAACATATTAGATCATATGCTGATACAGTTAAAGCTAACACTGTCATAAACAATGAACCAGAAAGGCCTCCTTCTGAGGAACTTTGCCCCTTTTTTGCTGAAGGAGATTGTCCATTTCCAGATTGTCGATTAATTCATGGAAATGTGTGTGAATTATGTCAGAAAGCTTGTTTACATCCTTTTAATGAAGAAGCAAGAAAATCCCACATTGAAAAATGTGAAAAAGAACTTGAACAAGAAATGGAATTTTCCTTTGCTATACAGCGTAGCATGGACAAAACTTGTGGGATATGTATGGATATCGTGTTAGAGAAAGAACCTGTATCAGAACGAAGGTTTGGAATTCTTGAAAAATGTAATCATGTTTATTGCTTGAGTTGTATCAGAAAATGGAGGCGATCCAGACAGTATGAAAGTAACCAGCATATTGATAATGCTTTGGATCCAGTAGTTACTCGAGCTTGTCCTGAGTGTCGCATTGCATCTGATTTTATAACGCCTAGTGTTTATTTTGTTGATACTGAGGAAGAGAAACAGAAACTCATTACAGAGTATAAAAAAGCTTTAAGCAAAAAACCTTGTAAATATTTTAAGCAAGGTGAAGGTATTTGCCCATTTGGCGGGGCCTGCTTTTACTTACATGCAAAACCAGATGGAACTAAAGTTGACCTTCCCCTTCCTACTAGAAGGCGTAGGCAAAATCAAGACGGTGAGTTAGATTATATGGGACGAATCTTTTTGTGGGACTACCTCGAGTATCGAGAAGAAAATGTCCTGATAAATGTCGATCTTGCAGATTTAATGTTTTCTTGGTCTGATACAGATGATGATGCTTCTGATATCAGCGATAGTTTCTTTTTGAGTGAATCATTTTGAGGCATATTAGTTTAGAGTCTTTTATGACCACTACAAATAGGCCAGCCTGTGTTTTTTGTTTCAATCTACATCTTATTTTAATCATAAACAAAGACATTGTGCATATTGTGTGATAGACTGCCTACATCAGTGAGATTTGCTGCCTTTAATTTTGCACAGTCTTTTTTCTCATCTGCTGTTGTATATAAATTTTGATTCAGAAACATTGAAACTACAAGTGCACATAGTCATTTTTTTTTTTTTTTTTGTATTAATGCTGCACTTGATGGTGTTAGAAATTTAAAAGAAAAATCTATATGATCTAATTCAGATCATATTGTTACAAAAAGTACTAATTTGTTTCCAGGTACAATTAGTTATAAACTGTGTAAAAGGGTATTAATATATTTATCATATCGTAAATTCAAATTTGATAGATGTGGTACAAAGTTTCTAGTTGCAGATGAAGCTTTACTTCATCTGCTTATTTCATCAGCTATTTCAATCCTATTGAGATGTAAAAAGAATTTTCCTTTGTCATTCATTAATTCATTCATTCTGTCTGCAAGAGAATCTACTATAAGAAGAAAACCATATTGGATTTGCTGAAGAAAAACAGACATGCTTGTATTTGATGTTCTATATATGCCTTAGTATTGCTAAAGAAGTAAAGGGAGAGAAAAATATGCGTTATGTATCTAACTTGGTCTTTGTTTATCACTACTTGTTATCATGAATAGTTTACTTTCAAAGACAAATTTAGTCGCAATTTTGAATAATTTTGTAATATCTTAAAAGATGATTAATTCAGTTATAAAACTCTCCTATGCTTCTAAAAATATTGTTTTCCTATGCTAGAACCAGTGGTTGTATATTGTTAGAACATTTTTCTCACTAAAAGAAACAAATTCTTGGAGGATTTTGGAAATTTTATGCAGTATGTATTGTTTCTACTCTTGATTTTACCATTTGTTATTTTGGATACTTCCTTTTACTTAAAAAAAGGGGAGGGATTTGTTGAGTAACTTTAAAAAATTCAACTTGTTCAGATGGTAGAGATGTCAATCTACAATTCATTATGTTTTAGAGTACAACAATTTATCAAATTTCTTGCCATGCCTCATGTCAATTTATATATATGTTTTGAATTTTGTTTCTACTTGTTATTATGTGCATTATAAATTAATTCTTCATTTTTAGCCACGATTTTTAAGCATTTCATTATCTACCTATATATATTTTTTTCATGTTATACTGTACTATTTAATTATCTGTAAGTAACTGTTTTAGGTTTTTCTTACAGGTAATTTTCTGTTCTTATTAAATTTAATTACATATTCTCAAGAATTCTGCAGCGTTTGCTGTTTGATACAAAGCCATTTTGCTATGTATAAGTGTTATAGATGGCAATACATTTATTGTTATATAAATGGTAATAGTTGCATAATAATGAAGCTTATTTGCAGAAAAAATTAATTTTAACCCGGTAGTATGTGTGTCACTTTTTTTGTCACATGAAAGCATACACCGGGCATTTTAGGCCCAATGCATATTGCCTTATCATACAATTAACGATCTAGCCAGTTTTGCCATAACATAGTATGCATAATACTCATGTTCAATCTGGGTTCTTTTTACTCCATTTAGTCATTCCATCTCTACTTAAGATAATAATCAGGAAATTTACAAATGTCCAATTCATCACTTAAATTCATTCCTTTTCAGAATTTGATTTATGATCATTAAACTGTTTTTCATTAGCTGTTATTTTTTTTCCCATCTTCATTTAGTGATTTTTCATCAGTTAACACTTCAGCTAATAAGGTCTCCGGTTTCTAATCACTTCATTTATAACTTAAATAAAGATTAAATTTAAATCTTATTCAATTCTAAATAAAAATGAGCAAGCAGCAGGTCAGAGAGAACTGAAAACTAATTTATTTTTATGAAAACAGAGATAAACATCAGATTTGCAAGCAGATAAACTTGAAAGCAGCTACAAAGGGACTGGGTAATTTTTATTCAAATGGTGGATTACCTGGCACATATTTTTGCAGCTTCCCAGGTTAAATTAATAGAATGTTCATAGAATAATGAATAATACATATAATTTGCTACATAAAATCTTTTCTTTATTTTATCAAATCTAAGATTAAAAGCTTTATTTTTTGTCTTGTTTTAAAATTGTATTCATTTTCTAGCTTGCTTTGTTAATAATACTTGATTGCTACATTTACCAAACTCTGCTATGAAGGCATTTTGAAGCTAAAACTTCTGTGTGAACCCAAAATTTTCATTTTAAGCAGGGGGGAGATTTTGAGCCAATTTTGACTTTCCTCATTGAACCTTTTCAAATATTTTAAAACATTCTTATAGCATAATTTAGTGAGTTGTTTCATGTAATTGTGTTTTTAAAATTTATTACAGAAGACTGTCTTTAATTAACATACTTGAATAAGTTGGAATATCTGATATTTTTAGCATAATTCCTCTTTGAAATCCATATTAAGGACTGATAGTCCCATTAAATAATAAATAAATAAAAATAAGTTATTCTCTAGCAGCAGATGGCATTGATTTATTCAATAATGAATCTGAATAAATTTCTTTGCTGCTATAGCTGACATAAATTCAGCAATATCAATAATAATCTGCATTTTTAGTTGAGATTAATTTTACAGTCAGGCCCTCATTATATTGTGTGTCTTGGGAGAAAAAAAAAGGAGAAGTTATATATATCGAAATGTATTAAAAAAAAAAAAAAAAAAAATTCATATTTATGGATGGTGCTACTACAAAATTTGTCAAAAAAATTGCATAAAAATCTGATTTTCAAATTGTATCTTTGGATTCTTAAGTCTGTCAGCTATTCAGTCCTTTTATTTATTGACTTTATTGAATAAAATAACACACCAGTTCCATATTTATATCATGCTAATTATTTTTGTTCCTGTTTCACTTCCTTCATTTTCTTTAAAATGTGTTTTTATTATTTTTCTGTTGATTGAAACATGTATGTTTATCAGGAAATGAATTAAAGATAGTCTAATGTAATTGTAAATTTTCTCAAGTGAAGTGTTGTTGCAATATGTATGCTAGTTTTTGTATTTTATGTATTCTTATAATGGATGTTGATATGAAAACTTCAGGTATATTTTTCACTGCTTGCTCATATGTATGGCTGCATTCTCTTACCTTTGACTCTCTTCTTTTTTACAAAATTTTAAGTTTATTTCACTTTTCGTTTCATACATATCATTTATTTGTAGTTAATGCTAGATTTAAATTGTCCATTGTTAATTCGGAGGTTACTTGATAATTCTTATATTGACAGATGATAAAGTACAGATGCTGCATTGTCCTGGGTTGGCAAATCTTGTTTAATCTGATAAATTTTCTTAATTTTTGACAACTTTTGATTTGTTTTGGTTAATACCAACTTTCAGCTGTTATGATTTTTGACAGTATTCAGCTCTTCTCACTTTTTCCATAAAATTCACAGCCTTTGATTTCGATTTGTTGTGAATTTAGTGTATTATTTTGAAAATTATCATTCTCAAACATGTTAAAGTCTGCATGAGTAGATGGATTTTTATCTTTATTGGAATGTTAATTTAATAAATCTCAAATCCAATATATATTTATAATATATATATTATACTGTTGTTTTCAAATAGTTTTTTGAAATTTTAAGAACGTAATTGGTAAGATTATTTTTTTAATTTTAGTTTTTTTGTATATGTTGCATTTATACATATGTTTATGGCTGCACAACATTTTATTTTATTTGAAGCCAAATGTGTCACTGCTGAAGTGACTCTTCTTTGGCAATAAAATTGTTAAGGGAAATATTTGCCAACTTTGGACAAAATGACATAATTTGTTCTGAAGCTAGTGCTGGCTTTATTATTATTGATATTCATACAGAAAATGGAACAGATGCTTTACACTCCTGCAAACATATGAACATAAGTTTGGCGCGATTTTCAAGACCGTGCCAAATGAATAACTTAATACAATGTCTAGGTTGTCATTAAAGGAAAAAATCTCCTAAATTTGGTGACTTTTTTCCTTTTTATAACCGATTAAAAAAAAAAAAAAAAAACTGAGTGTATGACATCATAGCCCAGAAAATTATAATTTTGAAAGTCTTTTTATTATAAGGTTATATAATTATTATTGATATTCATAAAGAAAATTATAATCTTGAAGTACCCTTTTTATTATATAAGCTTTTAATATATTATTATTGATTATATATAATTATTATTGATATTCATAAAGAAAATTATAATCTTGAAATATTCTTTTTATTATAAGGTTTTAATATATTATTATTATTGATACTCATAAAGAAAATTATAATTTTGAAATATTCTTTTTATTGTAAGGTTTTAATATATTAGGGAGAAAATAATCTTACACTTTTCCAGCACATCTGGTGGACAGCTACATTCTTGTAGAAAGTGCACAAATGTTTTCATTCTTTAGAAATCAATTTTAAGCATTTATTTTTCCTTAATTACCAAAACTAAATTTTTGTCACTATTTGAAGAGTGACATAGAAAAAAAGGTGTCTAAAATGTTATCCAAATGTAAAGTGTTATGGGAAAGTGTATAATTATATTTGTAGTTTTATATTTTTTCTGAAAGGGCGTGTGCCATATTTAGAGGAATGTTATGTAATTTGTTTGTGTATCACTTTCATGACCTGTATCAATTTTGGTTTCTGCTTTTATCAAAAGGTATGTCCTATTGTATTCATGGCAAAAAAATGGTACAGCTCACATAACTCAGTTGAAGTTTAAAGCTCATTTATTTCTAGTACCAGACTTTAATGATTTTTTTTTTCCCAACAGCAACTGCTTTTATTACACTAGTAAACTTTAAATGATTGTAGAGTATTCATTAAAAAAATATATTACCATATTGATCTGAAACTGGTTTCCCTCTCCTCAAAAGTTGCTCAAATATGCTTTTCTGCATTATGTCCAGAAAATCTCTCCCCCACTCCTTTAAAGGCAAGGATTGGCTAATCCTATATTCAGAGTCATTGTGCTTACTTTTAAAATGACTGACTTGTAGGAACTTTTACATGCCAAAGTATTTTCCTTTTGCAGAGTAACATGTATAGTACTTGAGAAAATTAATAGTTTTGTAGAAAATACTATTTTATGTGCTGTGGTATAGAAAGGGCGAGTTAAAGGTAATCCTTTTCAGCATATGAAAAAGCCCACTATCCGATACATTTAAAACACAAAGTTTCTATATTACAATTTTATTTATCTGATTTTCATCAGACCAAAATCCTGGCTGTGCTACTGCTATGAATGTTAAGTGGAAAGTGCAGAGTACTTAATAATGATCTCTGGTCTATTTACATACAAAACTTAAGGCAGACCCTTTTGAAATTTCTGTTTTAAAAACATTTAATCGATTATAATTATTCAGTTAATGGTAGTTGGATTTATATTGGCATATTGAGTATCCCTTAAAATGAAAAGTAACTATATCTTGTGGCTTAGTATTAGAAAATTCTTTTATATTATCTATATCAGTCGTTCCCAATGGTTTTGACTTACAGAAGCAGGGCTCTTTTGTCTTGCAAGTTAATAATATTTAGAAGTAGTTTAATGAAGCATACAATAGGAGAATGTAAAATAGAAATATCTAAGCAACTGCACAGTGTCCATGCAATGAAATTATATATTTAAAAAAATTATAATATTAATTTATTCTAAAAAAAAATAACATTAATTTCATTCCTTAATAAAGAAAATGTATCCCAATACTCAATTTATTCTCAGCTATCGCCAATACACATAATTTTGACAAACCTTGGCCATGCATAGAAGTTCAATAAATCAGATCATCTACATTGCAATAGATTTGACATTGTTGATGAGAGCAAAAATAACATGTAAAGTTAAAGGAAGTGTAAAATTTACAACAGTAAATTTCTGTTCAGAATGTAATTTATAGTTTTCTTATTTTGATTGTTCATTCATTTATTTTTTAAATTTTTATTCATTTTCCTAGAGAGGCCATGGTAGCCTTCAAGGCTCTGCAGAGCACAGGTTCGGAACTATTTTGATCATTGATCATTGTTTTTGGCTTAAAACTGAAATACAAGTAGTGTTTAATCTTTTTAAAACAGAAAAGTGTCATGCCTTAAACACCATTCTAAATTTTATTATTATAGATAAAATTAAATGACTTATGTTTTAACCCTTCTTTTTGTAAAAGTAAGTAAAAAACGAAAAAATATTGATCTTCTTTTTTTTTTTTAATTAAAAGTAGAATATATGTAAATTAATTTGATAACTAAATGCATATTTTCTAAAATAAGGAAGTTCTTTCCAGTGTAATATCATCAATCTGTATTATAATGTTTGTTGGCAAAATTAAAATTAGATTATTTTAAATTCATCAAACTGTTAAGATAATTTAACATTGTTTTGTTATAAAAAAGTCATGTAAATTTTCTAAATATGTGTATATGTATATATATTAACACAAATATGTATGAATGAGTAAGTTATGTATTTTCTTTGTTCTTAAACACAGTAAATCAAAATAAAACACCCGAGATTCTAGAATTTACAGGAAAAATTTTTATTCAATCAAGAGGAAAAAGTATCTAGCATTTATAGTTTTTAATGTCTTTGTTACTTTTATGTATATCTTAATATTACTCAATTTTTATCTTTGTTAGTTTTAAATTGTTGGAGCAATTTTGTCACATTGTAAGATTTTTAATTTGATCATTTCAGGGGTTGATCCAGGCAAAAATTCCCTTCACATAATTGCACTGAATAAAAGCAAACTCTTCATTGTTTATTATTATTTTTTATGATTTGAAATGTTTAATTTGGAAATAAAATAAGCTCATAAAAAGGGAAAACTTTAGCTGGCGGACTTTAAAAACTTATTATTAACAAATACTTAATATTAATTAGGGTAACTGGATTTGATCTTTCATTACAAAATTTTATTTTTCACAAAAATAACTTTTATTATTATTTACAAAATTAAGATCCAAAAGAAAACCGTGCATCAACCCTTGCATTTATAATTAAAAATGTTCCTTATCTTGCAGGCTTTAATCCCAAGACCACAGAAATAGAAGTCATTTTATTAAATAGAGAAAGAGTTACATTAGGACAAAAGCTATAATTTCTCAATTATCACAAAATAAAAGTGTAATAAAGTTCACTAGACATACTCATTATTTCTATAAATGTAATTTTTGTAAATGTCCAGTAAAGTGTGCTCCAAGATGCATAAGTCTGTAATTGTAGTTATTACAATTGAACTAAACTCCACGGTGCTACAATCCATGTAGGATCATGGCCTCCTGTGCCCAATTCTGCTTTTGTGACCACCCCTAGGGTACTTCATGGCACATGTCCCAGTCAAGTGGTCAGCCTGACATGGATCCCCCAGGGTTTAGTTATCCAAGCACACTTGGTACTAATTTTATCAACCTCAAAGGGATGAAAGTTTGAGTGAAACTTGTCCAAATCCTGAGGTGAATTTTTTACCTGTATGGCAACACAGTGCACTAACTGCCAAGCTACTGGTTGAATATTGTTAAATAGAATTTTTTCTGGTATATTGTAAATAATGAAATAATTTTACACATAAATGCACCTAAGACTTTTCTGTAAAAGTAAGCTTTTCTTAGCCTGTATGCTTAGCATTATCTAAAATTTTTCTTTCCATATTCTTAAAGAAATTTTCCAGCATTAGTTACGTTGATTTTTCCCTTCTCATAATACTGTATATCAAGGTCTAAGAAAGCATGTTGGTTTAACTGTTATTTCAAATCCTGGGTTCAACTCTTATCACGAATTTATAAATTTCACATGAATCAGTACTTTTAATCAACTCATCTATAAATGAAAACAGTAATAAATTTCTTTTCATTTTATAATACAATTTGGTTCAAAAGTTCTGCAGTACTCATGAAAGCATGGAAAATTTTAAAAATTTTAACCTATTTAAAAATTAATGCTAAAGTTAGTAAATAATATGTTAATGCGAAGATAATTTTATCAGGGAGGCCACTCAGAAAATTACATGTCAATAATGTCGTCAATATCTAGTGTCTGCTTGTAGAACATATCTGAATAATCCCCAAGCTACAAATTTAATGATTGGAACCCAAAATTATTTTTCTACACTAATGGCTAATTGCATCGTGCCGCCGCCACTGACTTCATTCGTGGCATACATAACACATTTTTTTATTTTATTTATTTTTTAATTCTGCAGAAATTGCAGATTGATTAAAAAAAAATAATAATAATTTAAAAAAAAGTGGAAATCCTTGGAAAAGTGGCATCTCTGTTTCTTAGGGAATTCAAGAAAATTTAAAATAACATTGCAAATGGATGAGAAAATAAAAAGGAACTGGAAATATACTTTTATATATAGATCATTCTTGTAAACCACAAATAAATTTTTAAATTAACAAGAAAATAAAGTAAAATTTCAAAATATCAAATGTTTTACATTAATCAATTTAAACATGTCACAAATTATATAGAATATCAATAATTGTACTAAAAAACTAAAACTCTGCAGTGCTACAGTGTACGGCAGTACCCTTCTTTGTTGACCACAAGCTCTGAGGTATATAGCATATGTCCAGTCAAGTGACAGCCTGACGCAGACTACTCAAGCATGCTTGATACTCATTTTATTGACTGAGAAAGGATAAAAGGTTGCATAAATCTTGACCAAATCTGGAGGAAAAACTCGTACCTGTAGTGTGGCAGTGCGATGCAGTAACCATTTAGTTACTGGGTGACTATTAATTGGTATAGTAATAGTATTTGATTTTAATTACAGTAGCCTCTCGTTATATCACTCATTTAGATATGTCATGCTTTAAGTCTCTCATGAAAAGAAAGTTATACTATAACTGCACTTTGAAGTAATTTACATGCAAGTCAGTTACAGTAAATACAATTTATCATTAATTTTATTAAAAAACTAACTTGTGTGAATCAGCCTTTTGGAGATTAATCTGAAACACTTTTTGATTATCATATTTTTAAACTTTTTAAATGCTTTCAGTTTTATTGTACTTTCGGATTATGTCATACCTTTTGTACTCTCCCAGCCTGCACTAATGCATTACTCATTTAAATCTTGTGTAAGGAGGAAGGAAGTTTAAATGCCGTTTAATTTTGTATAAAATTCTGACCAATTTTAGAAGTATTGATGATTAATAAAGAGAGAATTATTTTGCTTTTAACTCTTGAAAACCTTTTATTGTAGTAGTACATGCAGTAAAAATCGTACACATTTGATAAAACTCTCAAATTTTAGAATTTTTACTGCTTTAAATATTACATTGATTTGTATTAGTATTTAATAAAAAGTCACTAATCAAATAGCTGTGAAAAAATAAACCTTTAAAGGGGAAGTGGACTTTCAAAATCTTGAAATTCTACTAAAGAATCTAATTTTTATTTATTTATTTGGTGAATTATGAAACTAAATGCTCAAATTCATCTGATGCAAAAAGAGTTTTTCAATTCTGATGCTTCTTCGCAAAGATATAAACTTTTGCATTTGTAAACAAACTATATATTTAAACAGTTGTCAGTGATGCTGAGGCTGCGCTATAGCACATCATTTAAGCAAAAAATTGGAGAAGGGAAACATGAAAAAATTGTTATAGGTCCTTTAGGATGCATAATTTTTACCTTGTAAAGAACACAAAAGAGGCATATTTTTCTTTAAATATATTGAATATGTCTTATTTCTAAAAGGAGGACCCACTTTTCTAAAAAAGGACCCAGTTATTTGGAAGTGCCTCATGATTTCAAAAGCATAGCGATTCTACTTAAAATGCCATTTTCTTTCAATTGAAAATTTCGCACATTTTTAAATATTCAATGTGCATTCTTAATAATCAGGTTTTTTTTTTTTTAATTTATACTGTATATCCTTAATACAATAACAAATAAATGTTAGCATAAAAAGTGGCATTTCTTTGGTATGTTAGTGTTGAAATTTATGTGCATATGGAAATATATAGTTACTTTTCTTCAAAAACAAAACATGATTATAAAAATAAAAAAATTCTTATATATTCAGTGAGCTTTTACAATTCATGCCAACTTCTATTATAATATATGAAAAGTATCTCATAAATAAATATTGTCATATTTTTATGCAAAAGAAATTTGAATTTTAACATTTTGAAATACAGTAGACTCCCTCAAATCCGCATAGCTTGTAGCCACAGGTTGTGCAGATTTTAGAATTTTGCAGATTTCTGGTCATGGTTTACATTTTTTAACAGTAATTTGAATGTAATAATCAAAGTAAATTATAATGAATGCTTACAATAAAGTAAACTATTAAAATAATCAAGTGAAGTAATAAAAGTAATAAAAATTAAGAAAATTTAAAATATGATGAAAATTTTAGAGGTAAAGGTCAAGTAAACAATGCATAATGTAAATAAGCATAATGAATGATGAATTTTTTTTTTTAATTATTCAATAAAACTTGCCACATAAAGGTAACACATAAATTACACTAATAATTTACATAATCATAAAATAAAAAGTTTTATTTCATGCTTAGCCATACTTAATATCCAAAAATGCTTGATTAATACAGAAATGTATTTGGTAAAAAAAAATCTCAATCATACACCACTGAAATCAGCACTGCCTTGAATTTTTTTCAGAAATATACTTCCTTGATGAGAAAACATGTGTTCAGCCATATTAACAATTAAATATTAAAATGTGCATGAAATGATATAATAAATTTAAAAAAATCTTGAAATTCCCCCCCCCCCCCCCTCCATTTACATCTTAACTGTAAGTTTCATTGTTTACATCTGCAGTGAGGTGCGGATTTTAGGTTGGCGGATTTGAAGGAGTACACTGTATTTCAATTTTTTGTCATGCAATAACTAAAAATATTTTTAATATTTTAATTTCAAATTTTGTGCATGAGTATTTTAGCCTGTTCTTAACTACTCTGCCAAATTTCAAGAGAATCTATTTAAAATTTAGTTTTCAAAGTCTACTATTGCCTTAAGTAAGGTTATTTTAAAACTGAATTTAATGTCATTATGAAAGTGCAGTTATGCATTTTTTTTCTGTTATTAGAAAGCTGATCAGCATATTTTGGTAATCAATCTGATGCTGTATTCAAATAATTTCATAAATCTGATGCAATGTGACAAAATTGCTACTTTATTTTATACTGTTAAATTAATTTTGTTATGAATAAGTATATATTCTATCTAAACTTTTGATAAAGTGTATTCATATTCTGGAGTTTTCTTTTGCATTTCTCATTAAGTAGTAATAAAAAAGTATTCTCCCTCCCACTTACACATCAGAGCTTATTGATAGAAACTCTGTACTTTTGTACTATCTAGCTTTCTTAAAAGCTAAAGTTCGTAAATTTTACTGTACAAATGTTAAGCTTTATTTATTATTTTTTAACATTAATAAATGTAAATGTTCTCTGCAGTCTTGTGTTGTGTCGATTTATTGACTTGGTATAAATTAAATTGTAGAACCATATAGTCTAAATAATTCATTTTATTATTGTGAATTATTCAATTATAATGATGCAACAACTCAATTTTATGCCTGGGTTATTTTTAATGTTTCGTTCCTCTCACAAAACCCTATTCATCTCACTTCTGTCTGTCCATCACAGCGTTCATACTCTGAAACTGTAGGAGAGACCGGGATACAATGGAACAATTTTGTAAATTTTGATTGGTCACTCTCAAAGTACTAGTTTTTTGTATTTGAAAAAATGTGTGCATATTATGTATATATTAGGGTTTAAGTTGCACTCTCTCAAAACCAATAACTATGCTTACTTTTTTTTTAATATAGAGGGTGATTATAAAAAAACTATCCCGATATAGTATGAGCCCCTAACTGTCATACCATTCACAGAAACTGAATGAAATTTTGGTTTAAAGTATTTTGAGGTATGCACTCAAGAATCATGTGAAAAACAACAGTTAAATTCTAACAGTTACGGTTACAGTGACAAAATTTTGAAAATTTCAAATAGCAACACCTACTTTTTTTATTGGAATGTGATCTTCATAGTGAAAAACCATAAAAAGCGTTAGAACGTTACCTGTAGCACGAAAATCGCTGGCGCTAGACAGACTAAGAAGAATAGTAAAAACAACCAATCAGGACAGAGAAGCAACAGAAAACAAAACATTTTAATGTGTTTCATACATTTTCCATTTCACACACGACGACACTTTACATGTGGCAGATGGTGGATAGCACTGAACAATAAAATGTTCTATTTTCTGTTGTTTCTCTGTCTTTTATTGGTTGTTTTCACTTTTCTTCTTAGTCTGTCTAGTGCCAGCGATTTTTGTGCTACAGGTACCGCCGCGGTGAGCGGCCAAATTGCGTGCACAACCGCTGCTACGTCCCATACATTATAATCTCTTGCGCGAAGCGAAGCCGCTGCTAAGTGGCCAAGAGCTCCATTAAACAACACTTCCTACAACCCGAATATTACACTCTCTTGCACGAAATGCTGCTGCTGATAAGCGGCCAAGAGCCCCGTCAAACATCCCTGCGTGCGAGCCGTATGCCTCAAACTCTAAATAGAAAAAAAAAAAAACTATAAAAATTGATTGATACCAGACAAATTTCAAAGTAAAAATGCATAAATTAAAGACACCAAAGAGTGGGGAGGGTGGCTCGGGAAGTTTAATTTACCGAAGGACCCTATGTACTTCTTGAATATATGCTAATGCTTTATATGGTTTTTCACTATGAATATCACATTCCAATAAAAAAAAGTATGTGTTGCCATTTGAAATTTTCAAAATTTTGTCACCGTAACCGTAACTGTTAGAATTTAACTGTTGTTTTTCACATGATTCTTGAGCGCATATCTCAAAATACTTTAAACCAAAATTTCATTCAGTTTCTGTGAACAGTATGACAGTTAGGGGCTCATATATCGGGATAGTTTTTTATAATCACTCTGTATATATATATATATATATAATATGTGTTTTAATAGCAAGTGACAAAGTGGACCATTGTATCTCAAGGTCGGGATGCAATGGTCCATAGCACGGGACTCTATGGACCACAAGTAAATTAAGAAAAAAGACATTTATGTAGTACATTCTTTAATGACACAAAACATAGAATGTGTTATATTTGTTTATTTGTTGGTTCAGTTAATACATATAAGATTAACGAATATTAAAGTTAGCAAATACTACAAGATTTTTGTGTCACTGAAAGTGTGCTGTTTTCTTGTAAATCTGTAGGGCAAACTCATTGCAATATCTTAAACATTTACAAAGGAGTCATCAACAATATCAGGAAAAATGAACGCAGTTTGATTAGGTTTTTGCTTCATGAATCTCTCAAAACTTAATCCTAATCCTGTTGCCAAACTATCAACAACAACAACAACAACAAAAAAGAGCACTGTCATAAATTTGACCAAAATATAACTGTCAATTTCTATTTTGTTACAAAAATTTTCATTACACAGTGAAATAATTTCCCCATCACTTTATTCTGCATTACTATAAACAGACAGTCATTTGAACTTTTCTGATACATAATTTTGCTTTTTTTTTTACTTTGAAACATGTGATGGACCTTAAGTTTTATCATCTTTCTCTGTAACAGAAACCAATATTGTTTCTAAATTCTTTTTAGCTCTAACTAAAGAGGCATTTTTTATTTCAATTTTTCTTCTTCCTTCTTTTTTGCTTCTTTAATAATCTTTTTCACTGCTGTATCAGTCTGAATTGTTAATGTACTTTTCTTTTGTTTAATTATAGCCATGCACAAACAAGCTTTTGGTATGGGACGCAATTTTAAAGGTGATATGATGTTTAGCTGATAATTTTTCAACTAGTGATAGTTGATCAGTCACATATGCTGATTGAAGTTTGGCATTGTCAAAGACATTTACATTGAATGGCCCATATCTCTGTTACTCTAGGCTTTCCTCGATTTGTTTCTTGGCATAGCTAAAATAAATATGAAAAAAGTTAAATATTTCCTTTTTGTGTAAGAATGACAGATAAAGTTAAATATGTACTTTGTAATAACAGAATTATGTTAAATTAATATGTTACTAATACAATAATTCAAAGATTTTGAGTTTTACATTGCCTACTTTACATTGTCTGCAAAAATGTTTTTATGTAACACTTTTACACATTTTTTAATTAGTTTTATCTTACTTAACACCTATAATTTATCTATACTAATATAAATAGATACAAACTAATAGGTATATTAAATTTTTTTAATGTACTTGTAGGTTTGTAAAAGTATAGAAATTTAAAATTAACTGAATGTTTATAAAAAGTAAATAAACCACAAATAAATACATGAATAAGTAAAATACTTCAAAACTGTAAACTACATGAATCATGGTTAAATTACTCGCTAAAAATGAAACAATTTTCATATATAATGCCTGGATACAGAACTGGGGTACAATGGGCCATGGTCCATTGTGCCCTGGTTT
Organism: Maratus michaelseni; assembly: GCA_963931845.1. NCBI lineage: Eukaryota > Metazoa > Arthropoda > Arachnida > Araneae > Salticidae > Maratus > Maratus michaelseni. Next base: position 208,017,698 of record OZ007599.1, on the reverse strand, counting down.
TGGATGGTCTATTGTACACCCATATCGAAGTTTGACTGAAAAAAGTAAAAATAAATTTTATATTCAATTATTTTAGCTACATTTAATATAATAGATATCTTTACTAAAATAGGTCCTTTCACGAAATTCTATTCTATAAAATTGCACAGGGGGGGGGGGGGCAAAATCCGGAAAGCCCTTGGTCCCGAGGATTCTGGATAATAGGTCCTCTACTGTACTTACAACTGAATACTTCCTGTCACACGACAAATAATAAAATTTTGAATATGACATTAATTATAAGAGATATTAATTAAAAACTCATTAAAAATTGCACAGAAACTTAAAAAAAAAAGTACATTCATACTTAGATTACTACCCTCCATCCTGACTACCTAGATATCTTCTTTCACCATGACTTTGAGAGAGGTTATTAATTTCACACTCAAAGTGATAAAAACAGCAAACAAGTGGGGTTATTTCAGGCTCTATCAAATTATTAAAAATATTGCATTTACTGATTTGAAATTTACACATCTGTGCATAGATTTGAATGCTGAATGTATAAATATCTAATTTTTATAAAAAAATCTGACTGTAATTACATAAAATAATTATTTTTTTCAAGTGAAAAATGATTTCTTTTATACATGTGTCCAGATTCTTCCACTTTCATTGTGACCTCGAGAGAGGCTATTAATTTCAGACTCAAAATACAAATATCTAATTTTTTTATAAAAATCGGACCCTAATTACCAAAGATAATTATTTTTTCATTTACTCTCGTATGAGAAACAATAAATAAATAAATAAATAATGCTGATAATATTTAAATACCCAACTCATAAATTTTAACGCATGTTCAAATTTTTAAAACAGTATAAGATAGGGATTTGGAAATTGGTGTAATTGGTATATACATGTGCAAAATCATATTCTATTTAAGAAATTCGAAAAATCGACCAATAAATTTTTATTTTATTAAAAAAAAAAAAAAAAAAAACTGATTTTTTAAAATGGAAAATGAGATTTATTTGAATTTATTAATTAAAGGATAAAGTGTTTTGAAAGGAATATTAAACGAAACCCTTTGTGCAATCTTCGATCACACTTATCCTCTTGTTTTTCTTTTCTACTGGTTGCCAGTGCAGCAGTAGAGGTAACTGATAGTTCTGGATAGTTAGTTGCTTATTGGCTTTGGGCCTGGTGGCTTGGTACCATTTACATCTTTGCTGCACCTCTGTTTATAGGGCAACTTATGTACTTTGTTCTTTAGTCATATGAAAATATTCGTATTTCACTTTTAAAACTTCATTTTATAGTAATGTAATTCATCTATATAAATGATTTATTTTTATTTTTTTGTAACTTTTGGCACATGGCTCAATGATTGCAATAATCAAAAATAAATAAAATATGTTTGAGAGTTTTCAGTTCCTCTCTTCCTGTTGAGTGGAAACATTGGATTTTGGAATCCTACAAGAATTCTTTTTGACCATGAGAAATTTTTTCTCTCATTTAGGGCCTTATGAATTTAAATCTAATTCATTAAGGAAAAATTCAAACATAGTTCTTTAAGAAATTATTCGCTAAGTTTCCGCAATGCAGGGTTTGGCATTGGACATTCAAATCTACCTGTCGATGAAGCTGAGGAACTTGAACTTCTCAACGATGATGACTTGGACGAAATTGACTGGAAGTATTATGATGACAAAGTTGCTATTTGTGGTGAACTAGTAAGGGATTTTGTCCATGGAATTGCAGGAGAAAAAGTTTTTAATGGCGATAATTAAAAATGAAAAATTGCTGTTAATAGCCTACCCTATACACGGTTTCAATTTCATTTTTAGATGATGGCGATATTGCGGAGGTAACAGGGAATACTGATGATGTGTCGTACGAGTCTGATTTGGAAGGTCCCATTCAGAATGATCAATCAATGCCAAACTTCAGAGATGCTCTGAGGGCTTTTCACATAGTAAAGCGGTTCGTCAGCAATAACAGTAGTAATGATAAGGCAGCTGCATTATTAACAGAAATGCGAAGTTTGTTGACGAAAAGAAACAATCAAAGATTAGTGATTATTTCAATAAGATTCAGTAAACTACTGAAATGTGTTTTGATAAATGATTTACATACCAAAGTGATTCCAATCAGTTCATTTAAGTACTCTGTGTGTGTAAAAAAAAAATAGTTTTTATATGATAAAATAACCTCATTTCCATGTGCGATTTTCTTATGAATATTTTTTTTTTAACTCTGTTCCGTTTCTGTGAATTTATGTCATGGGTGCAGTAATACTTACGAAAATTTAATTTTCGATATAAAAGGTAACAAACATCTCAAGGAAACAAAATGTTCATTATATATGTTTTGTTGTCCGGTCTTGGGCAAAACATATAACTGAAGTTCCATTGTATATATTAATCAGTGGCATATCTAGATTTAATTTCAGGAATGGGGGGAGGGGGTGAGATACAGTACTTGGTAGATGTTCTTATTCAGAAAATAGAATAGCATTTTCCATATTTTGATAAAGGCAAAGGATATTTCAAAAAATATCAAAATTGGTGTTTTGAACAGAATTTTCAGACTCTTTAGTCAGAGAAATGTTGCCATAAAACATCAATCATACATAACTCAAGGTATAACACATTTATCAAAAAAGGGATAATGCTATTTCATTCTAAATTACTTATAATTGTCTTCTAATTTAGTGTTTTTACACTTAAAAATGAATTCTTGAATGCATCGAAGTTTCTCGCAGTTGAATGAAGAATTTTATTATTTTAGAATAAGCTTAAGTATAATCTGCTTGCACAGGGCTGGCCTTCACCTTAAACGGGGCTAATGCAAGAAACATTTTCTTTTTTCAAAGATTAAAAGAAGGCATATAAATCTCGTTAGGTACAGGCCCCAGTGCAAATCTTTTTAAGAGCCTGATTTTTTTCAAAAGGTACTATAAAAAATTTTTTTAGCTTTATTGGAGGTCCCTGTAACAGTGGGGCCCAAGTGCACTGCACCTTCTGCAAAAAATAATGAGCATTAACTTCAAAATTTTTATGCCTATCGAAAATTCATTGTATTTCAAAAAGTTACAAAGATCATTGTGCTATGATAAATGCCTACATAAAAACAAATAAAAAGAAATGCATAAAAATATAAATAATAAATACATATAACTGTTTCAAATCTTTATAACAGGAGCCATTTTTTTAGTACAAAATGGAAAGGAGACAGCCCTCCAACTTGTCCGAATAGCCTGATAGCGTAAGCATATTAAAGCTCAAAAGAAATGTTTTTCTCCGCTTAACAACTCATTTGAGTTATAAACAATTGTTGTCTCAGGACGGCAGTTTTTTTCCAGTACTTTCGTGTCTGGAAATTCAGTTCAAAATGCCAACTTTGACAACATTTTCTGAAAGATCTGCTTTTAGAGAAAATGGAAGAAACAGTTCGATATTAAAATTTTTTGAATAATAGCACTTGCTAATTTATAAGTTTGCGAGCATTAATTCATTAAAAAATATGTCAGAAGGTTGCCAGTTTGAATTTGCGAACAGCTTTAAAGAAACATTTAACAATGTAAAAACATGCATTTACAAACACTTTTGTGAACCAATCTACCATTACATTTTTCTCATAGCGATCACTGCAGGAATAGTCTTGGCGATGCTGGCCAATTATATCATTGATCTGTTAAACATAGACCAATCAAATAGTTATAACTGAAGTGTACAGTAGGAGTCATAAAGAACGACAGTTAACAGTTGCAATTAGCTATAAAACAAACAAACAAACCAGGTTTCCCAACCATGTGATCACTTTACCCCAAAAAAATTCTGCAGGTAATGTGAGTTACAAGAAGTTTGGTTAATTTCCGGCTCTGAACGCTATGAGTAACCTGCAAATATCAGTTAACTTACGTAATTCAGGTTTCGGTCTGTGAATATGGAAGTGAGAGTTCACCTTTTTTTGAAAATTTAACTTAAGGGTGTACTCAAATCCAAACTGCTTATTTTGAATTCCATTTTTTCTCTAAAATGCATCCAATTCCCAGGTTCTCTTATTCAGAAACTTTATAATGTCTGTATTGGTCAAATTTTTTTGATAAAGGCAGAATATATTTCAAAATTGCTGTCAAAGTGGACATTTTGAACCGAATTTCCTGAAGCGATAGCGCTGGAAACAAAAGGAAATTATTGTACTGTGAAAATAATTGTAAATAAATTTCTAATTGAACGAAAAATAAAAACACATGTCACTTATAAATCTCTTCATAAACCACGTTGCCAAGTTTCATGTTTTTACTTTTAAAAATAAGTCTGAAAATGTGTCAGAAAAATTTGAGTTGTTGAGCATGGAAAAATAATTTTTTTGAATACCGCCTTAATAAATAAAGTAATTTTATGATCATTAGTCTCATGAAAATCAATGAAACAAAAGTAAAATTAAAACATGATAAAGTCAAAGCCATTATATGAAAAATAAATATTTACCAAATGCACAAAAATAAGTGAAAAAAATATCTTCTCAATACTTTCAGTCAGGTTCAAAATAGTCTAGATGACCTCCTTCAGCAAAAATGTATAAAGCTTGAATTACTGTTATAGACTGAATATCTGTTTGCACTGTGCACCAATATTAAATTCATTTTTGATCCTTTCAAAACCAAGCAATGCATGTAGTTTATTAAGCATAACTAAAAATTTACATGGTGCATTGAGCTTTAATTTTGTATTTGCATATTTGAAGCTTCAAGAAATCTATTTATGTTGAAAAATTCACAAGTTACAATTCATATATTTTTTTAAATATTAATTTTATAGTTTATATAATATGAAATTATTCAAAAAAGAAATATGCATTGTAATCTATAAAAATCTTAATGGAAATCAATTTTTAGAAGCTTCAAATATGGGAGTCCAGAATTAAGCTCATTCACGTAGATTTTGAGTTATGCTTAAAAAACTACATGCATTGAAATTTGTTTTGAAATGATTAAATATGAATTTAACATTAGGAGTTTAAAATCTGCATGATTCCTAAACTATTTCACTGAATAACTTTCTGTTTGGTATCCTAATGCAAAATTTTACAAAAAATCCACATATGATATAAAAATTAGTTCGTATTGAAAATTTCAAATTTTGATACAATTTCAGTATGAAGATGACTCCCTAATGGGTACCCTTATTTTTTTAACATAAACTGAATGAAGACATAATTCCCAATTGAATAGCAATTTTCACTTTTCTCTGCAACAATTTGGCAATTAAAATGTATGGGGGGCTCTTTTTTTTTTTGGGGGGGGGGGGGGTGCAAATGTACCTTATGGCATATTTCAACTTAAAGTATCTATGACAACATAATGAATTCTGGCTCCCATTTGTGTTGCCATAGTAAGCCAGGGTGACCAGATGGCCCAGCTTTACCATGAAAATCCCAGTTAACATTTCTGTATCTCAACACTTTTCTTAAATGTCCCATATTTTAACGAAATCCCTAAATTATCCCAGGTTCTACAAATTAAACTAAAAAAATTAATAAGCCAGGTGTTTTTATTTAAAAAAAAGAGTTGTAGAAATAAACTTTCCATTTATCCATTAACAAACTGCTAAAAATTCTACTCTGTCCAAAAAAAAAAAGAACATTCTGCAGAAAAATACAATTGAATGAAAGCGTAACATTTAAGGCTGCTCATCAATGAACTTCCCTATCCCACTCGCTAATGTTAATCTATTGGCATAGGATGCTTTCGTATATTATCTCCTTAGGAAATTAATATTTTTAACTTCTGTTTTCTTTGTACTGTTCTTAAAGGATGTCTCTTTTTTTTTTTTTTTCTTAGTTGTCAAATTTTTCTAAAATATATGCTTAATGTATAATTTTATGTGTTAAAATCTTAGAAAAACTGAATAAAATTTTAACACTTCACATAAAGTTAAGTATACATTTTAGAAAACTTTTGACAACTAAGAAAAAAAAAAGAGTCATCCTTTAAGAATTTTACACAGAAAACAGAAGTTAAAAATAATTTCCTGAGGAGATATTTTAACCCCTTGGAGGGCATTTTATATAATATATCCCACTTAATTTTAATTCCCAAATGCCACAATGACACCTGAATTTTGGAATCAAATTTTGCTTTTATAATATACGTAAAGAAAAGTTTTTACTTATTTTGAAAAAAAATTGTTGTTAAATCCCGGTGTGATTCAGTGATTTCAACATTTTAGAAACATAAGTGCTATGCCCCTGAAAGGGTAAAATATACGAAAGCATCCTACACCCATAGGATTAACATTAGCTAGGGTAATCAGGAAGTTCACTGACGAGCAGCCAGCCTTAAACTGAATCTTTATAAGAATGAATAAGCAGCAATTAAAAAAAAAAAAACATACGTCTGGAAATCAATAATTTAAAATTCCAGTTTATTTCAGCATTCAAAAACTGTAAGGGAGATAATAATAAAACTTGTTTTTGAGGGGGAAGGGGTCAGTATTTCAGGGTGTATAGCCACCTGGAAAAGTCTGGGAACTGGAAAATTTACCATTTCTGAGGAAAAGTCAGGTGTTAAAAATTTTTGAACTTAAAAAAAAAAAAAAAATGTTTCTTATGAAACTAAGCATTTGAAATTGCAGCACCATTAGAATTAAACTTTGCTCTTCATAAGTACTCTAAAGAGTTTTCAACCTCTCGTGCAAATCAAAGTCTACCCTCTTTCAATCCTTCTTTGTAACTCTGAGATTTTCAGTTTCATTTTCACTGAAACTTTCTACTGAATGTTGTAGGATTGATTAGGTGTTTCACTCTACTTACTTATCTTTGTTTGGGAATTGAACATGTTAGCTTAATTTATTGAACATTTATTATTTGTATTAAAATATGTCCAAGCAATCTGTATTTAGATGTGATAAAGAATTTCATCCTGATTTGTCAAAATGGTTAGAATCTGATGCTAAAAGTGTGTATCTGCCAAATGTTTAGAAAGTTCATCAATTTGTAAATTTTGCAAAAAATTATGTAACAAATCAGTAATTTGTGCATCAGAATCAGTTGTAAAATTTCACTCGCAATTTGACAACTTTTAAGATTTTTTGTGTGTAACATCACAAAATCTCGATACCTGGAATTTTTCTTTTATTTGTATGAAAAACCTGGAAAAGTCAGGGAAATTCATTGCTGATCTGGAATAGACACCCTGGTATTTCCAATTTTGCATGTTTATATATATATTTTTTCGATGGCATCTGGTTACCTTACTCTAAAATTATATAAGCCTTTAAGGGGATGCTTTAGCTGTCCTCGCTTATTGCAAAATTCCATGCTAACATATGGAGAAATTCATAAAGTTGATTCCTCATTACCTAATACAATTTGGTTTTAACAATCACAAAGTATTTTAAAAGGCAATACAGTTTGGAAATTTTTATGAATAAAAATTCAAATTTATTGCTTTAAAAAAAAAAAAAAAAAAAAAAAAAAAAACATATCAGATGTCAACTTTTCAATGGTGAAAGCCAAATTTTGATAACTTGGGTAATTAGTAATCATAATTTAAAATTTTCCTATAGTTAGGCTCACCATATTTTAGGATTGTCCTGGACGAATTTAAGTAAAAAGGGCAATGGCCAAAACAATAGCACAATAAAAATTATTTAAACTACTGTAACTGTATTCTTTGCTTGCAATTTCAATATTAACTTTACTTGCTGTTTGGACGTACATGGTTATTTTACCAATTTTTTTTACAAATTAATCCCCCCCTCATGTCTTCTGCCCAAGCAGCACACCTATCTTAATTTTGGCTTGAGTTATTTTTTTCTAATAATAATTCTTATAAATAATTATGGGAGTATTTAAGCATTTAAATGATTTTTCTGTAAAAGTTAATAATGAATTTAAGTAAAAAACCTTAAGTAAAAAACCTAAAGGCTATGTTGCTCTTTTTAACGTGCACCTCTCCCGGACATTCAGCACCCTATTTGGAACAGTCGCTGGTCAGAGGACATTTAATAAAAATAAAGTTTTCTGGCAGAAAAGAAATACAGTCAACTCCCTCTAATCCGCACACTATTTCAGATGTAAACAGTGAAAATTTAGTTACCATTAACTTTGTGAGAGAAATTCAAAATGGCGGCAATTTGATCGATGATCGGTCCCCACTGACAATTACTGTCCCCACCTAAATTTTTGCATTTTAATAAAGTAAAACTTTATTTTTCAACTGAAAAAAAAAGTAAAAAATCAGGAGACTTTTTCCGTGCCTGTTACATATTATAGCAATAAAAAAACATGGTGTCACCCAGCAAATTTTTAGAGAATTGTTTGAAAACCATTTTGTAAATGCATTGTAGTACAAAAGTTGGTTTAAATGTAAGCTGTAAAATATTATTGATCTTAGACAATTGTGCTGCACATCCAAAAATATTACAAAAAGACAACGTCTGTACATTACATTTAACTCCGAATACAAATTCTCTTATTCAGCCAATGGAACAGGAAATTATTCATAGCATGAAATTCCAATACGAAATGGAATTTATGCACAGAATTATAACCTCTGATTTATCGGCTAATATGGAGGAGTATAGAAGGCAATTTACAATTAAGGGCTGTATTTTTCTCTTGGCTGATGCATGGGTCTCTGTATGCAAAGACACTTTATTAGGTGTAAGGCAGAATTTTTGGCCAACTTTTTTATTTATAGACAGTAATGGTGATGATGTTGACTTTGGTGGTTTCAGTTTGGATAGTGCTAAACAGAAATCTGCAGAAAAAGTCACTAATGCAAAACTAAAACCAAAAAATTCACTAACTGTTGTGCCTGATTTCTTGAGTGGAAAAAATATAATTGAATGGATAAGATGAAGCTCTAATTACAGAGAGTTTTACAGGTGACGACGTTATAAATACTACGCTGTTGAATTCTACTGAAAATAGGATAATTCTGACACAGAGTATGACAATGAAGATGAAAATGTGACTCTTGAGCAGGGCTTGGATATGGGTTATAAATATCTGGATTTTCTTCAGAAACAGACTTTTGTCTCAGAACAAGGAATAATGACTACACTGATTCCAAGAACAAATACTAGACCAAAAGTCAAAAGTTCACAAACAAATGACAGTTAATACTATGTTTGAAAGTTGTAAAAATAAACAAAAGAAATTGTAAAATAAAATTTAAATAATTTTTCCTTAAATATATTGTCATTTTTAATTAAATAATCCAATGTTTTACAATATAATTCCTTTTTACCAATTAATTTATGCATTAATAATTAATTTACCGTAAAATTACAGGAGAAAAAAATGTAAACAAAGTAATGACCTTTAATCTGCACAACCTTTGGTCCCAAGTTGTGCGGACTAGAGGGAGTTGACTGTAATTTCAAACCATATGAGTCTCATCAATTTCCATTCCAACCCCCCCCTTTCCATTATTTCAGTTTGGCTGAAAGCCAATCCCAGGTGCTGCTTGTAAACTTACCCTTAGTTAACATGAGGTTTTTGTGATCTATGATGGGAAAATCTGCTTTTTTAGATAATCTCTTTCTAATAAAACAGGACCATCTCAAAATTAGTATCCTTTTACCGTACCCATCAAAAATAAATAATTTTTTTTTAAAAATTATTATTAAAGTCTAGAGTGTTTCCCAGAAATCCACTTTGGCCTTTAATTCTGGTAGCTTCTGTTTATATTGTATTTTTTTTTTTTTTTTTTTAATTACTCTCTCAACTATATTATACTATCATAAACATTTTTAAAAACAGACTAATTTATAAAAGTTAGTATGTATTACAATTATATATAAATATACTTTTAACAATCTGATTTAAAAGTTTAGATAATAAATATATAACATGTTTATGAATGTGGGTATATATTTTTTTTCTTTTAATTTTGTGACATCTTTTCGGTACTTTGAAATTGCGATGTAAAAATAAATATAACACAAATATGTGCAAAAAAATGTTTTTTAAAAAAGCAATAATTCTGAAAATTTTCAATATACAAAGCGTGATTTTTAATTTTATAAAATTGTTTATGAAATTTTCAGTAGGAATTCGTAGTAATTTTTCAATGCTAACTGTACACCAATAACGGAATTCAGGAGAATTTTGTATTTTATTATTGAATTTCTTTTTTGTTGTAGAAATTATTATTATTTTTTTTATCTTGCGTTTTGTTACTAAATTCTTTATTTGAAGTCTATTTTTAATAATTAATGTGTGGAATGTTTAGTTTAGGTTTCTACTTTTTAATTAAGCCTAACGTGTCATACCCCTGTAGCAAAAGTGTTGCCAAACTAGACTACATCCATGTCCATAAACCACTTTATTCTCATTGAAAAAAGACATCTTTTAATTGATACAGTAGATTTATATACGGTTTTTAAAAACCTATTGTTAGGCCATTATCCATTTAAACTAATCATTACTTTTTGCCCCGGTAACCTTTCAATGAAAAAAATTACAATTTAAAAACAATTCTTACCTTTTATTTATCTGATAACTTAGGAAATTAATTGTTTTTTTAACTTTATTCTTAACTATTATCTCTAATTTAAATAATTTTATGCATTCATCCATCCAGCCAGGGGAGGTGTGGGTGACCTTGAGCACTATTATCGAAATAATCGATTAAAAATTCGATTTTCATACGATATTTTAACATCAATTTCTAGTGGCGGCGTGAGCGTCACAGTAGGTAAAATGGCGGTGCTTTTGTTTGTTTACAATTCGTATTTATTAATGTTTTCTGCTAGTTTTACAAGTCATGGCATTATATTGAGAAAACCTGAATTGATGTCTTGTCCTGGTGTCATTGTTGAGGTTGATGAGTCGAAGTTTGGAAAGAGGAAATGTGGTCAAAGCAAACATTGTTTGAGCAAGAAACATCTCAATCCACTTATTCCATCAAAAATACAATACATTCAATCAAAAACACAGAGTGTGTCACTGCAGGCTGAAACTGAATTTTTGTTTAAAACTTTAGCAACAATGAAGATATTTTAGCGATATTTGCATATCGTATTAATTTTGATTGTAGAAAATATGATGATACTATTGAAAGTGGCTGAATTTTGGCCAGTGACAGAGTATAAGTAGTACTGTCAACTGCACTCTGAATAAAGGAAGGTCTAGCTCAGTGTTGTTTAGATATGAATGGTGGAAATCTCCAGCACTTATCATGATTCACAGAAATCAAAGTAACTATCTTGAAAATATAGTTACAATATCTTCAATATTGTTAAAGTAACAAACGTAAATTCAAATTTGACCTGGAGTATTCTGGTTTCCTGGACAAAAATTATCTGTCTTGATGTCTATTATCACCTGAGAAAGTTTTTTTCCATTTTGTTCAGAAACATGATGTTTGTAAAAAAGCAAGAAACAATATTTACTAGACAATAATCAGGAACTTGCATTTATTTGTACTTCATTAATTCCTATGAAGGTCATCATTAATGGTTAATTTTCTTAAGTGACACTTTTCAAACAGCGAATAAGTAATGTAAAAGGAAAAGCATTCTCTTTAATTGAAATATGATTTTATTTCTAATTTTCTTTTAATATTGTTATTAATTGACAGTTAAAAGTAGAATTTGTGGGTTTTAAAAAATATTTAAAAAAAAAGTTTTTTTAAGTATTTGGCTTGGCTGAATATTTCGATATTCGGCCAAACTGAATATTCGGCAGGCCAAATAGTTTGATATTTGGCCAAGCCGAATATTCGGCAGTCCGAATAGTTTGATATTTGGCCTAACCGAAAATTCGGTAATATGGCTGAATAGATACCGAATATTCGGTGCATCCCTATAGCAGACCCATTGGTGCACCCTGCATTTTTTAAGAGGGGCTAGCATATTTTATAGATCTGTAGGGCCTGGGCTTGATCCATTTTTCTTTCATTAGACATAAGCCCAGATTTCATTTTTTCGGAGACATATCGGACAGGTACTTTTTTTTTTTTTTTTTTGAAAAATAGTAATATTGCACCTTTTTTGACAGACACTTAAGAAATTTATTTTGATTTAATAAATAAATGACAAATATTTTTTAAAAAATACATTTTTTTTTCGACACTGGTTTCACTGACAAGCTAACTTGCTCTGGGCGAACTGTCAGCTTTTACACTGGGCTGATGCCAGGCCAAGCTTGACCCGGTTCTATTTCGAACAGTGGAGACTAGTGTATCTGTGTGATACTTATGATCAGCTGATAGTCAATTAAAATTAAGCAAAATCAAGCTATTTTTAAAACATTTTCGACATTCGGCAACTGCACTTCATATTATGGCAGTTATGAATGTGAGAAAAATGAGACCATTTTAATTAGCATGTAACAAACGTGTTTATATTTTTAATTTAAAAGTATATGAAATATTATGAAGCAAAATCAATATTTCCCCAAATTTTCGTTTTCCTAAGAGCGATTTTTAAAAGTAAATCGTTCATAATTTTAGGAAACTTTAAATCGTTAGTCTAATTTCGGGGTCTGGGAGGGGCTTCAGCCCCCGTAGCTCCCCCCGTGGGTGCGCCACTGTAGCAGACATCTATTGCTACTGTTGAAAATTGAATTAATGGACTAAATGAATTATTTAATCTCTAAGTCATGAAAATTTGGAAGAAGAAGAATTTTCATCAAAAACAATTTCCCCAAATATTAAAAATTAAATCACATTTGACAGAACTAAGTTTAATTTACATATTTTATCAACAAATAATTCATTAAAATACTTGAAACTCTACGGATTTTGGTGGACTTCAGGTATCGTCCAATTTATTTAATGTTATATAAGATAAAATATTATATTATAAATAAAATTGAAAATTATCACAAAATGATTATTTGGAGGTCTATGTCATGGACCTGTTATGTGAATTCGTGTGCACATAAGGTCATTATTTAAGGGTGCAGCCTTTTTAAAAATCAGTAAACTGAGTCCTACCCTTACTAAAAGTAGTGAAATGCACCCTGAATTTGTACCCAAAGATTGCTTGTAAAAAGAAAAATTCTTGTACAACAGTGTTTCTAAGTCTGTATGTGTGCCTGGAGGTTACCATCACTGGTGGAGAGAGAAAATTTGTGAAAAACTGGTTTTTCACACCAAGAAAAAAAACAAGATGGGAAACATCTGTTGCTACTGTTGAAAATTGAATTTATGGACTAAATGAATTATTTAATCTCTAAGTCATGAAAATTTGGAAGAAGAATTCTCATCAAAAACAATTTCCCCAAATATTAAAAATTAAATCACATTTGACAGAAGTAAGTTTAATTTACATATTTTATCAACAAATAATTCATTAAAATATTTCAGGTATCGTCCAATTTATGTAATATTATATAGGATAAAAAATTATATCTATACTAATAAAAGAAAGTTTCGCTCTGTGTGTGTGTCTGTTGGCGATGGCTAGCAAAATCTAGCTCACCTAGAAGCCTGCAAATTTAGATTTAGGTAGTCCAAACCCTCTCCTGGTGCACCTGAACCTCAGATTTTTAATAGTTTGAAAATTAGAGTAGTTATTAATTAAAAACTGATCAAAGATCGCAAATAAAAAATCACTTTTTCGAAAAGAGTTCGCGCATGCCTAGAAGGCATTTATTCATTCCTTCGTTAAAAGATGAAACAAAGCGTGGATCATTCCATTTCTTTTTAAGTTTTTCTAAATTCGGCATGGGCGAATGGCTCAAAATATGGATAAACAGTCTACATATTCTGAAAGAACATACTTTTATGTCTCGAGCGATCGGGTTGGTTTTAAAAATTTTTACATTTAACCCTTTCAAAAAAATAATCAAAAAGCATCGAATTCATGTTTTTTATTTTCTCCTGTTTTCTGAACCTTTCATCCACCGGAATATAAAAGATACGGAAAAACGACGGTCACCAAATTAAAGATCTAAGTTTGTCCTTTTCAAAGCCACTATTGGTTTTTAAAAATATGTAAATTAACCCTTCGAAAAAGTATATTTTCTGTATGCCGTTTTGCAGTTTTTGCGATTTTGGCATTTTTTAAACATTTACATCAGCGGTTCAGAGAAAGGTATAAAAAATTAAAAATACCAGACAATATCTACATTTATTCCTTTTTTGATATCTGTATTTGTTTTAGAAAAATACGAATATTAACCCTTCGAAAAAAATTCGTGCTCAGCACTCACTTTTGCGAATTCCGATTTTCTGTGATATATAAAATCTGGCATCGGCTCTCTAAAATAATCAAACAAAAAACAAACACACCTAAAGACATCTACAACATTCTATCGGATTCAAGCAGAAACCTTCAATTAAAAAAAAATGCACGTTAACCCTTTCCAAAACGTTTTTACCGTAAGTCAATTTCGCTTTTTAACTATTTCTCCTATATTTAAAAATCCGAATCGGCGTTTATAAACAAGATATGAAAACTAAAAATACCGCACCTAATCTATATCGCTTTGTTTTTTAAAATCTGGTATCCGTTTTGAAAATTTTTAATTTTAACCCTGCGAAAAGAAATCCTTTCCAAAACTCACTCACGCGATTTTCGTTTTTCGGTCCAGGTTTAAAACTCAGCTTCGACTCAGGAAATGTGAGTATGGACAAACAGTAGACTCCAGATCATAGGCGCATTCATTTTCTTCAAAACACATGATTGGGTTTTAAAAAATATCTACATTAACCCTTTAGAAACCGATCGATTACGTAACCCACTTTCGCGATTTCCGCTATTTTGGCAATGTTTACCTGTGGTTAAATTTCAGTTCTACTAGGAAATTTGGTTGGGTCGAGTGTTCTGAAAAGGCCTCTTCCAGAACAGACTGTGCCCCCTGGCGGTGGAAGGTGGAACTATAGGAGTATATCTGGTTCTATGGACCCGATTACGACAGGGTTTGGTTTAAGTTTTGTATAGAACAGATTATTAATATTTTTGGCCCATGCAACACCGGGCGAGTTAGCTAGTTATAAATAAAATTGAAAATTATCACAAAATGATTATTTGGAGGTCTATGTCATGGACTAAGAGTTCGTGTGCACATAAGGTCATTAATTAAGGGTGCAGCCTTTTTAAAAATTGATAAACTGAGTCCTGTCCTTCCTAAAAAAAGTAGTAAAATGCACCCTGAATTTGCACCCAAAGATCGCTTGTAAAAAGAAAAATTCTTGTACAACAAAAGTCTGCATGTGTGCCTGGAAACTTTGAGAAACTTTTTAAGAAATCTCATTTCTCTAGAAAAAATATAGATTATTTAATCAAGTTTTAAATTGATTGTATTTTTTATTTATAATTTATTAAATCATTTGAAACCAATGTTACTTATATCTAAAAATTGGTTTTTTTTGTTGTCACCAAACACAATGTATATTTTTTGCTGAAATAATGTCCTTTCCTGCTGAACTAGTGGTCTTTTGGGTAAGCTTTCGCATTAGCCCATCCTTGGCACTGTTTATTGCACCAATTTTAGTGATTTTTTTTTAAAAATATGTCAGCACAACCAATAAGAGTATTTTGTTATGGCAACCGGAACAGATGTATCATTCGCCCTCAGTCTGCCATCTTGTTTTTTAAACCAAAACACATTTGTTTTGTTTCTCATTTCCAAGATAATTTTCATCCATATTTACTTTATAAACATGTTATTTAATTTAATTGACTAATTTATTTATATTTAATAATAAAAATTTAATAAAGAAAAAACAAGGTGGCGGACTGAGGGCGAATGATACATCTAAGCCACTTTATTTTCTAGAAATTCTTGAAAGAAACTGGCTTAGTTAAATTGTTTTTAAAAGATGAAAAATGTTTTGATGATAAATAATATGTTGTGCAACGTTGACATGAGATTACGTTCAAAGTTGAAAAGTGTTTTTAAAAGACACATGAAGTGTTTTAAGATGATAAATAGTATTTTTAAAAGATGGGAAAGTGTTTTCAAAGATGAAAAATTTTTAAGTTGATAAATAGTGTTTTTTATATGCTTTATATACACTTATGTTAATTTATAATTTTCTTATTTGTTTAATGCATTTCTATTCATCTACTGCTTATACAGTTTTATATTTGTGATTTTCAACAGTAAATTTTATGTTAAAATATTTTAATATACATATATATTCACAATACTTTCATGTATTTACTATTATTATTTATTTATTTTTATTTTTTGAGCTTGTTGCAGTAAGCCTAACATGGAAGTAACGGAACAGATGTTTTACACTCACACACCGTTGTTTGGCGATTATTTGGTTGGCACGATTTTCCATCCCGTGCAAAACTAATAACTTAATACAATTGCTAGGTTGCCATTAAAGGAAAATATCTCCTAAATTTGGCGACTTTTTTTCCTTTTTATAACCGATTTTTTTTTTAAAAAACTGTGCGTGAGTGTATGACATTATAGCCAAAATAACTAGCTGCTCTAAGGATAATTACTCCTTGCCACAAACATCTATTTTTGCACCTTGGCAAAAAAAAAAAAAAAAAAAAAAAAAAAAAAAGGGGGGGTGTGTGGGAGAGTAGGGGGGGGGGGTACTCCTAAAGCTTTTCCAGCCTTTTTTTTGACTGCCATTCTGCCCCATTTCTTTCTAGAATGAACGCTACAGGAATGATCCATATTGGAAAGAGGAGTTAGTTGAAAGTTGATTCAGAGGAGATTATCTTTAAATTTAGGGGAAAATATTGTCTAAGCTTTGGGATTAGCCTGCTGTCCGCCATCTTGTTTCTTAAATTAACACACATTTGTTTTGTTTCTCATTTCCAAAATAATTTACTTACCATATTTACTTATCATAATCAAGTTACCGTAATTTAGGGAAGAAACGCTGCGGCGTTTACGAGTTTAAAAGTTTAAAATTTGCGAAATGCGGCGTTTATACCGGTGCGGCGTTTGTGAAAATTTTGTGTAAAATATTCAGTGTTTGGGATTTTTTTTCACTCATCCTTTTTTTTTTTTTTTTTGAATAATTTTCGCCTCGATCGCGAAGTGATGTTGCCGATGGTAAGTGAAAGTTCCGATGGTACCCAAGGAATGCAATACACGAGTCCCCTTTTGGGGGAAAATATGGTGAATGGATTAAGGAGGGACAGGGAGCCACAATGGAAATTCCTTTTTATTGCACTGCACTCTACAAACATAGAATAAGAAAGCTGTTTTCTGACGTTAGCAATGGAAATTTAACTCTTTTGTTTATTTTTTTATGTTACTCATTAAAACATTACATTATATTCATTGGAAAGTAAAGACTATGTTGCTGTCATTGCTTCTTTCAACTTTTGTTATAACGATCTTCTGTTAATGAAATTCCCGTTCTTACGGCGAACTTATAGTGAAGATTTTTTAAAAAATCTTTTTGATTATTTATTCAATAATAGTTTTGGAAGGTTTTTTTTTAAACGCATTTCGAATCCTCTGTTATAACAATTCCCCGTTAATGCGCAATTTTGCAATTCCCGTTCTAATGACGAACCCATAGTGAAGATTTTTTTAAAATCGTTTTGATTATTTATTCAATAAGTATTTTAGAAGTTTATTTTTTAAATGCATTTTGAAGTATCTGTTATAACAATACCCGTTAACTGAATATGTTTAAAATATATACACTTAACTGGAAAAAAAAAAAGATACTGCAGGGTAAGTTAGTTTCTCTTTCATTTTTGTTTTATTGTTGTATTTTTATCACTTCAAACATTTTCTTTCCAGTCGTCTGCCGAGAAAATATTTTTCAGCAGAATAAACAGCAAACAGAAGTAACGAAATGTTACCCTTTTCTTTTCCTTATTTATTATTTAAAAAAAAAAATGATATCTCTGTTTCTAATCATCCAATTGTATCAAAATTTTCAGCAAATTCAAATAATAATAAATTAGGCCTCTTACCAAATTTCTATTTAAATACAATACGTTTTCAGAACTTGCCTGAGCCCAGCCACTCAAAAAAAAAAAAAAAAAAAAAAAAAAAGTGCTGACAACTAATTTGTTTTTATCGCGATGGGAGAGGAGGCGAAATCGGACGTTACAGCTTGCATCTGATAACGTTTTTAGCCATGCAGAAAGGACTCATTATTATGGTGACTTGTTTCACCTTCTTGTCCGAAATCATCTTTGTCCTAAATTAAAATCTTTGAAATGTCTAATTATAAATAAAGTAACGTTATAAAAGATTAATAAATAAATTTGAAATAATATCCTAACACGAAATATTGTTTATCTTTATTTTTAAATCGTCAAAATTAACTTTATCAAAGGCAAATTTAATAATAATGAAAGAATTATTTGATCGATTTCCCGATGACAAGAAAATAGGCCAAAAAATCATTTCCTTTTTCACTTACATCGATGCACCCCCCCCCCCTTTTTTGATGACAGATTTTGTAGTGCTCAAGTATCCGGAAAATCGGCGATTCCGAAGCATGCCGGTTAGTTGAGCTTTTATTGTATATATATTAAGATTTAAAATAAAAAAAAAAGAAAACAGATCAAAACAGTTTTTTCAAAAAATGCTTCAAGAAAAAAGTTCGAATTTCGGTTTTTTACGGATTTTGGAGTTTCGGATAATCGATTCCACTTTGTAAATATTTTAATTCTACACATTTTTAGATAATTAGTTATTTTAATAATTCCGTTAATTTAACCGTATTCATGTTATTTTTGTGTACCTATTGCCGCGTTAATAGGGCAAATATTTTTTTTTACTGCGGCGTTTACGATGGGTGCGGCGATTACGCCGATTTCTTACAAAACGATGCCAATTTTCAAGGGTGCGGCGTTTACGTCGGGTGCGGCGTTTCTTCCCTAAATTACGGTAAGTCAAAACATTTTAACTTTTATTATTAAATATAAATAAATTAGTCAATAAAATTAAATAATGTGTTTATAATAAGTAAATATAAATGAAAATTATTTTGGAAATAACAAAACATTTACACACACAAACAAGATGGCGGACAGCAGGATAATCCCAAAGCTGTTCCAAAATATTTCTTCTGATTAAAAAAAAAAAAAAAAGACAAATATGAACTTTAAAAATAAAAGCCATTTAAAATGATAATGTCTTACAAGTTATGCATGCATATTTTGATTCTAATACCTACTGTTTAAAAAATATATTGTTTTTATTAAATGGCCTTGTTTTTACATATAGTATATCATTTTAAATATTTATGATGAGGGAGATAAGACTGTTACATATTAGTCCTTAAAATTAATTAAGTGATGGTATATTAAGAATTTTTTTGGTTGTATACGTGTATTGAAATTTATCACTAAGCAGTGTTTATATTTAAAATTGAAATATTTCATTATTTAAAAACCAGCCCATAACATTAAAAGTACAAGAAGGAAAAATCATACATCACATGTAGATTATGAAATATTTTCCAACACAAACAGTATTATTAAGAAATTTCATTTTTTAATATAATGAAATGAGATTTTCAAATAAGCAATTTAAAAAACACATTAGTCAACAACTGAGAAAAAATCCATTTTCAGAAATTGCTGTTCATATCTGGTAATGTGTGCAAATGCTTTTGTGCAGCTCTGTATATGAATTTTAGAATTTGTACACACCACGTAATACATTAAAAATTAAATAAGTTTAAAAATGCATAACACAGTGAAAAACACATTTCTAGCACTTATCAGTCATAGTCAGTCCTATAGCTGAATTCTTTTGTGTGTCTATGTAAATGAATAATAAATGATACACATTCCATAATCTATAGAAAACATGGTACAGTGTGCCTAAGTGATTCTTTTTCATTTTCATTATATTTAAAGTATCATAACCAGGGCTTTATAAATTTAATAAAATCTGGTAGCCAGCAAAATATTCTAGTTGTCAGTAAAAATATTTATCCCCCCCACACCCGCCATCATTGATTTTTAAAAAGCATAAAAGTTTTTTAGGAATTAATTGAGAAAAAAATAATAACAAGCATAGTTTAGAATTATTGGTTACGTAGTTTAGAATAGTACACAATTTAGAAATATAATGTAAACTAAGTTTTGTATTGAAAATTATCTAAAAAAAAATATTGTAAAGGATGAATTAACTGGTATGTTCGGAAAATGCTGATTGCCGAATGCTTCAAAATGTCTGGGTAGTTGAGTGCTACAAAAAATATCTGATGATGTGCATTTTTTCGCATTGTATCCAATTTTAGGCACCACAAAGGCTGGCTTACTGTTTTCTTAAAACCTGCCCCTTATCCCCTCTCCCTCCCCCCACATTCTAATTACATGATATGCTAGCTGTCTAGAACGGAAAAGAATGGTGTTTTCTATGCATAAGATGGAAAATGCCTTTTAAACTTGGTTCTTCAATTAAAATTACCTGCAAAGAGGATTATCAGTGCTTGCTGCACACTAGGTGTGGGGAACAGAAAAACTAACGTTTGTGATCATTTTTTAGTTCAATTTTTATATTTTTAAATATAAAAAACAAACAAATAAAAAATGCCAGATTAAATAATTTGGTCGCCAGGTAAAAAAACTTAGTAGCCAGTGGCGACCGTATTTGTCAAGCCCTGATCATAACATCATTAAAATGTACCGCAAATGATTTTTTCCCATAGTTCATAATGCAATGAAATTCATTTGTATGTGTCCCTGTAAACAAACTATAAATGGTACTCAATGATGTCGCTAGGTTTTTGAAATCCTGTGTCCCTGGGATCCACACTTCCAAAAAACTGGGTCCTTTTTTTAAAAAATAAGACAGATTTAATGTATTTTATACAAAATATGCCTCTTTTGCAATCTTTAAAAAGAAAAATTATGCATCTTGAAGGACCCATAAAAATTATATGCATCCCTTCTCCAATTTTTTGCTTAAATGATGTGCTATAGCACATCCCCAGCATCACTGGTACTTATTCTATACTTATGAGAAAGCATGTTGTAGTGATGCCTCAGTAATGCATATATCAATCTTATTATACCGGGTGTCCCAGAAGTCTTTGACACATTTTATAATTCAATAAAAAATAAGCAATTGGCATGCGAGAGTGTGGTTTGGACGAAAATGCTTCTTATGATCAAAAATTTTCTTTAAAAAAATAAAAAAATTAGTTCAAAAATTTTTTCATAGATGGCTTTAATTCTGCAAAACTACCGAAGAGGTAAAATACCTTTATACATAACAGTGGTGAAAGATGCACAGTTTTTGTCCAAACTATGGCAACCCACATTCCAGACCTTAACAATATGATAATACTTCATGAATTCGATTAGATGAGTGAGACAAATCAACAAACATTAGTTTGACGATATAGAAAGCTCAGCAAGTTGCTTGGCGATTTTTTTTTTTCGAAAATCGTATCAAACAATTGAATTTTTTTTTGTCCTAATGTCGTTATTATGTGACAGAGGCATCCTATAAATCTTGGTGAGTTTCCTATTATCGCCAAACTAATGTTTGTTGACTTGTCTCACTCATCTAATCGGATTAAAGAAGGTGAGTATCTTTAAGTTTTGGAATGTGGGTTGCCATAAGGTGTGTCCCATCAAAATAAAGCCACCGTGATTGTGTGCCGTTACTAGACATGAAACAAACCAATAAGAACGGATCAAATATATTAAGAAAGTCTATATTCAAATACATATATACAAGAAGTAACTCACTCCCTGCCCCACTTGGGTAGAAAAAAAATGGAAGTTTTTAAAAAAAGAGGGGGAGAAAGTGTCCCACTGAAATAAAGCCACTACTTTTAATAGCCAATATATACACCATGCTTATATATGACTCATAATATACGATGTGGCATACTATTTACGAATCCTTGGAGGACAGTAGCATCAATACTATCCCAGGCTTCAATGCTGGCAGCCTTCAATTCTGCCACAGACTGAAACTGTCTGCCATTGGCATATACAGCCCTACTGAAGATATCCCACACATTTTTGGGGGGATTAAGGTCAGGGGAAAGGGCAGGCCATTCCATGACATGCACCCCATTATCCAAAAACCATTGCCAGGAGGATTTTGCAACATGAATGGAGGCGTTGTCCTGCTGGAAAATCCAACTTAGGCCACCAATTCTCTCTTCAAATGGCATTAAAGTGGTTTCTAGCATTTCTTGGTAATCGGTAGCCTTCATGCACCCTGAGGGAAAAGCCAGGTTAAGTTTACCACCATAGGGAAAGCCTCCCCACATCATTAATGAGCCTCCACCTTGCTGTCTTTTGGAGAAAATTTTCTTTTCTTTCCTCATGTCATTCCAATAGAAAGCAAGACCACCTGGGCCATCCAAAATATTTTTTTTCTCATCTGAAAATATAAGACGATACCAGTAGTCCTTCCAGGTTTGATGATATTTGGCCCAATCGACTCTTCTTTGCTTATGGATAGCTTTCAACATGGGCTGCTGTTTCCTTTTTTATATATCGCAAGTTGCTTGTATGTTTTACAATCCGGGACAGGGTTCATTTTGTCAGAGAGATGTTATCCTCTTTGGCTAATTGTCTTAGAGAAATACCACCATGTGAACGATGACGCACAACATCTCTTTCCTGCTGGAAGTCATTTTTATGCATGCACACCACCTCCTTTTTTATACCTGTACGCATTACCCTGATTCACAAAATTGTCTATTACGGTTTTAGATTGTTTGATTAGCTTAGATATTTGTCTACAAGAAAGACCTCATTCCTTAAAAGCTGTTATCTGGCCTTTCTCGAACTCTGATAGCTGGGTTCCCTTTCCCATTGCATACTGCAGGAGAAATTGAAAATACAACCTTCTGAAGTCTGCACGAAGTTCGACTGGCATAGAACAGGTGTTTGACAACTTCTTGACGTCATACACCTGTTGACCTGCAGCAGCTCGAATGTCGGGAGCTCCGATAAACACTGATGGTGGTGGTTGCTTTATTTCAGTTGGACACTTTTTTGCCCTCTTTTTTTACATTTTCATTTTTTTTCCTGCTGAGGTGGGGCAAGGAGTGAGTTACTCCTTGTAAATATGTATTTATATATAGACTTTCTTAATATATTTGTTTCATTCTCATTGGTTTGTTTCGTGTCCAGTTACAGCACACAATCATGGTGGCTTTATTTCGGTGGGACACATCTTAGTTTGTGCAAAAACTATGCATACACTCTGTACACCTTTCGCCACTGATATCTATAAAGGCATTCTACTTCTTTGGTAGCTTTGCAGAAGTAATGCCATCTATGAGAAATTTTTGGAACTCCATTTTTAATTTTTTTAAAGTAAATTTTGGATCATAAGAAGCATTTTCGTCTGAATTGCGTTCTTGTATGCCAATTGCTTAATTTTTTATTGAATTTTAAAATGTATCAAGGACTTTTGGGACACCCTGTATATTGAAATATCATAACATCAATAAAATGTATCTCAAATATTAGTTAAAGTCAAGTAAGGCAACCAGTATCTCTTTTATAAATTTAGCTGACCTTTTTTTACAACACTGACTGCATGTCACTATTCATGCATTATTCTCATGTATAAATGTTTTAAAAATTGAGAAATAATGCTATTTATTAAATTCTAGCTCAGAAAAATGGCCTTAAATCTTAGTTAAGTTAGAAATTTTGTCACTTGAAAATAATATGGTTTTAAATTAAAATGTTTAAGTATGTAAATGTCAATAATGTTAAAAAAGAAAAACTTTTTTAATTTTAGTCAATTTTTTTGCAGCCCTGATATGTTGTGAAATTATACCTTTGTATCACAGTATCAGCAAACAGGGGTAATTCTGTTCTGAAATTTCAGAAAATTTAAGGCATTCTGAAAATTTTAAAATTGCTCATCAGTCTGAAAATTTAGCCTTAAAACAAAAAAGCACAAGAAAAAAAATTGGGATGGAAAATTAACTTCTTAACATAATACCCTCTTAATATATTAATTGTGGAGGAATGGTGTTTCTGTGAATATTTACATCACAAATGTTCTTCCTCAGAAGCAGGGATGCCATTTCAAGAGTTTCCTGAAGAGGGTGGGGTGGGGGGTGGGGGGTATTATCTTTAATGGGCACTGTTTAAAATTGCATGAATTGCGCACAAAATAGGAAAATCTTGCATAATAAAAGTTGCCATTCTTAATATTTTTTAATTTTCCTGAAAGACTGCAATTTTTTTAATTATATTTGAGAATTTTGCAAAATCAATTTGTGAATTGGTCTTGGAAAAAAGCATGAATTTCTTCAAAAGGTCATGGAAAAATAGTGTGAATTTTGTCAAAGATCTCAGAAACAAATGGCAATTTTCTTCAGTCAGTTATTAAAAAAAATTGCAAATTTCAACATTCAATTGTGGAAACAAATCAAATTCATCCATCAATTGCAAAGGAAATTATTTATCAATAGACTGTGCATAAAAATTGTGAATTTAGTCAAGCGATCATGCAAAAATAATTATGAATTTCGAAAAACGATTGAGGAAAAATATTGCGAATATCGTCAAACGATTACGGAAGTAAATACCAATTTTTGTCAATCAGTCTCAGAAAAATATTGCTAATTTTGTGAATCGGTCACAGAAAACTATAGTGAATTTTATCAATCTGTTGTAAAAAAATATCACAATTTTGATCAATCTGTCTCAGAAATATATTGCAAATTTTATCAGTCTCTTGTGGAAAAGTTTCGTGAATTGTATCAATCTATCATGGAAAAATATCATGAATTTTATCAATCTGTTGTAGACAAATATCATGAATTTAATCGGTCGCGGAAAAATATCAAGAATTTTATCACTTAGTCGCAGAAAATATTGTGAATTTTGACTAATGGTCGTGGAAAAAATTCACAAATTTCCTCAACGGATCGTGGGGGAAAAAATGCGAATTTTGTCAAAAGATCATGAATTTCGTGAAACGATCGCAGAAAAAAAAATTATGAATTGTGTCAAATTGTCACAGTAAAAAATCATGAAATTCAATCGAACATAAACATCATCAATAGGTTACGAAATTCGCAATTTTTTTGCTCCATAGGGATAAGAAAATTTTCATTAATGATTTTGTGTTAGTAAAAATATTCAATAAAGACTCTGCCTTTCTCTTCTAACTATGATTTAAAATCCATACGATTGTCTCAGATAGAGTCTTGCATTGGTTGACACTGCTTTTTTTGTTGTGGGTTGAGTTGGGTTTCACTAATGCCAGTGGATTCGTGTTGTCCTGATTTTTTAAAGAAATCCGGAATATTTGTCAAATAGAAAAATTTATCACCGAATTCTTTCTGGTCCAGAGAAAAATGTGAAAAAATACTAAAAATAAAATTTACTGTATTGGGTTAAAAGATTCAAACTTTTTTTTTTTTACGAATATCAAAAGATTGCTGTAAAACGAGAAAAAGTGCTAACTCTCTTCAGCAGTCTCTTCAGAAAGCAGCACATGCACAGACAAACATCTATGTTTATTATTATAGATATAGATTTTAATCTGAAGCCGTATACTGAACTAACTTTTGAAAAATTAGGTTAGCTTGAACTCAACCAGCAGGAATCTAAACTCGCCCTGAAACCAATCGAGACCAAAAATAATTAGAGATAACCCGATCTGCAACAAAAACAATTAGTGCTGACCTGACCCAAGCAATCGGGTCAGCTTACCCAACCTGATGCAGGACTCTATATCAAACATTTTTTTCCAAGATGGGAGTGGATCCCCCCCCCCCCCCCCTCCTGAACCTTTGAAATAATGTGCTCTGAAGTTCAGAAAATGTTTTTTTTAAATTAGAATCATCCCTATCAGCATATGTAATGTTGCCTATATAACCACTATGTAGATTTCTTTAAATATATATTCTTATCAGGATATGCATCTCACTTATCAACATTATATTGTTCAGTCCTAGTATGTATATACAGTAGACTTCCTTAAATCCACATAGCTTAAAACCAGAGGTTGTGTGGATTTCTGGTCACTGTTTTGTTTATATTTTTTAAACAGTAATTTAATGCACTTGAAATTATAATGAATGCTTACAATTAAGTAAAATACTAAAAATTTAAAATCATTTAAAATATTAAAAGTACAGATCAAGTAAATAATTATGCATAACTAGGATGAGAGAATGTTTTCTTGAGTTATTCAGTGAAACTCGCCTTATAAATGTACAGTAATAATTCATATCAAATTCTTAAATAACAAAGTTTTATTTCATGTTTAGCCATACTTAATAACCAAAAAAGCTTGATTGATACATAGATTATTTGGTAAAATTTCGCAATTGCCACTGATATCAGCACTATCTTGAAATTTTTTAAAATTAAATTTATACTTTCTTCATTAGAAAACATGAGTTGAATCATATTAACCAGAATTTAACATTAAAATGTGAAAAAGATATATATATATATATATATATATAAACTTGAATTTTATTTATATCTTAAATATAAGTTTCATTATTTACATCAGAAACGATTTGTGGATTTGAGGGAGTCTGCTGTATATTTAAAAAAAGAAGTTTAAATAAAACTCTAGATACTGTGTAAAAATTACTGAACAAACAAGTATTTTTTCTGTACGTAATGTTGCTTTAAAATTGCCAATATTTCCTTTAAAATGTCAGCACAGGAAATTTGAGTTGCAATAACAAGCAGTAGTAAATCAATAAAAATGGCTAATGAAATAAATATATTTCATGTTGAATTTATATTTGCATTGGTATTTTTTTCCATAAAAAATTCTTCATATTTCTTGGATTTATTTGATAAGTGATCTACTTTTCAAATTCATTTACAGGAAGAAATGTATCAGTACCGAAGCAGACGAATTTTCCTCGAACACCATTATCAGTATTGTATAGGTTTTCATCCTCTGATACAGCAGCATACACTGCTAGTTATGATTTTGAAACTCTTACTGTGACAGCCCCAGATGACCACATTCTGCATGTTCAACTGAATCGTCCAGAATGTTATAATGCTATGAATAAGATGTTTTGGAGGTAAATTATTTTTCTATTTTTTAACTTCTATTTTATAAAGTATAACTTTTCAAACTGGAATATTGAAAATATTTTATGCATTGTTTATTAGAGAATAATGCTCTACTAATTTAGATTTTAAAAAAAAAATTGTATTATTTATCTGTGACTTTCATTTTTTTTTATTTATAAACTGAATTATATCCTTCAAAAAAGGTACTTTGTTTTTAGTGTGAAATTCAAGTTTAAATATCTATTCATGTATTTTTTTATGATTAAACTTTGCATATATTTAATATTGTCTTATACATGATTTCAGACATCAATCTTCCTGAAATAAAAGTAAATGTAATTTTAAAAATGACTGCATTCTTTAGTGTGGAATTCAGTTTTGAAAATCTATTTTTTTTTTTAATTAAACTTTGTGTAGGATGTCCCAAAACATGTATACACAATTTATTCCCTAATATAAATAACATGTTCTTTTTTTTAAAAGTTTTTAAATAATTGTCGAAACCAGACTAAACTTTGAACAAAGGAAATTTTCCCTAAAATGTCATTGGAAGTTTGAAAATATATTTGAAATGCAGAGAGAGTTTCAAATGGATCCCCCTATGCAACTTACAATTGTTAGAATTAGAGATAAGTTTGAGAGATGAACTTATTCAAAATGTTCACAATCAATGTCTAGGAGGCAGCCATTGAAAGAAAATGTGTGCAAATACCTAATGAACAGATTCTCACTGTTTACGATTCCACTGCTTCACATTATAAACAGTGTCTGGATCATAACAGCTATCAGTATAAATACAGTTGTAATTTCATAAAATGGTCATTATTTTTAGTGCTTCACCACTTGCATCATTTTTAGTGTGTTCAGTTTCATTTTTGGCATGTTTTGGTTCGAAATCGGAGTCTTGGTGAAGATTCGGTTTCAGTAAGAAAGCAAGCAAACTTTCGATTCATACTGAAATTGCAGTTAGGTCATGTACTTGCCTATAGAAGAACCTAGTATGGATATCCTAACATTTATTATTATCACTTCATTTATGTTTCAGCATTAAATAATACTATCGGATTCAATCCAGGCTTCCCAGGTTACAGAACATAGATGAAAACCATTTTTTTTTTAAAACTCTTAATAGATCTTTTACATTTAATGTATACTTTTAGATTCCCCTCTAACAACAACAAAAAAGCATTTTATATGAAAAATATCAACAATATATTTAAATAAAGTTTTGAAATTTATTAAAAGTGATACTTGCATATCAGCCGCATGCCAGGTGTTTATACCCTAAGAAATCGCTACTGTCATAATCCCTGTGTTCTAAACGGTATCTGTCTATTGTGGTAACGTGTAAACATGAGGCACTGTTGAATTTATTAACTGGAATAAATACAAGGTATCATTAATTACTAGAAGTTAAGTACCCTTAATGTCATGAGTTTCAGTTTTTGTCAGAATTTAACGTCGACGGAAATAATGTTCATTAATAGAGTTCATATGTTCTATACATCTTTAACCCGGGAGAACTCGCTGCGTGAGATTTTCTCTGACCATCATACTTTTTTTTGTCCCAGCTGTTGCAATAAGACTCTTATTTAAACCCTTTTTTTCATTTTAAATTAAATTTTAGAAACTTTTTTTTTTATCATTTTACATCTTTTTGTGAATAAAGTATTAAGACAAACAAAAAATGCTGATATTAAACGAATGTGTAAGGTAAAAGTGAAGGCAATTGGACACTGTGAGAAAACTTCTCACTAGCGAGTTCTGGTATGACAAGAAATCTAGTGAGTTCTCGCGGGTTAAATCAAGTGGCGTTGGGGGATTCCTGTCACTTCGCAGCAGTTAGTCTCTGTATGTCCCAAATCACCTAAAAGCAGGGAGCAGTGTACTCCCTTTTCTCATCACTCTCCTAAACTAGAATCTTCACTCCTTCGAAGCAGAGAGAATGCTTCCTCTCTCTTCGGATCTCAAACCATAATGAATTCTCTCTGGTCAATTTCTCTCCAAAGTTCCCGAAAAAGAAGGGGGGGACATGAGCGGTGACCTCTGTAACATTTAGTCCTATCATAGTCGGCTTACGATTCCATTGGGTCACGGTGATTTCATCATCTCCGACTGCCCTGGGAATCGAAATTGCAATCATGGGAACTGAGGGGTCAGTGTCATTCATTTCAGTCACACAGGTCGCCAACAAGTCTAGCTCTTTCAAATTAGCAATCTTAAACTGTCACTGTCTTCCGATCTGCTTAAGTGGTATTTTCTGTACCGTGGGAAATGATCTTAGGCGAGGATCTATATTACTTAGCTGGGATAGCTTCGAGATCTCACACTACTTACAGCAAGCAGCCTTTTTGATTCTGATAATTTCAATGGTTTAAGCATGTAGTTAAAGTACATGTCTGTTAAATGTGTGTTTTGTTTATCTGATTTTATTATTTATTTATTAATGAAATTTTAATTTCATTAGGGAATATTAGCTAGAAACAAATGCTAAACTATTTATATTGTATTAAGTGTAAACGGGTTAATCGTTTGTAATTGGGCTGCACGTGGAAAATTAAAGAAAAATCATTTTAAAAACTATAGAAAACAGTAAATTAAGATTACAGTTTAAAAGCAAATTGCATTTGGAAGAACTTTTTGTCGTATTCGACAGTGTAAAAATTGAAATTATGCAATGTTTAGAAGTTAAAATATTTGCAGTAAAAGCAAAATTTATTTGTCATGTGTTGCCATCATCAATATGATAACAATGTTACTCATTGACATGTTTTTACTTTGTAATATATATATATGTATATATATTTAAAAAATGTTTAAAGCTGTATGCAGTATTGCTGAGACTTTTATTTGAAAAAAGTTTCATTATTTAAATTTAAAATATGAGCTACTTGTCTGAACCAATAATTTATGATAAAGAAAGAAAAATTACTGGAAAATTATTACATGTGTTTGATCCTGTCTTAATACAACATTTTCAAAATATCTTAAAAAATTCCTTCTTAGCCTATTGTCATATGAATAGTACACAAAATAGCTATATTTGTTAGATTTCAGTATATGACATAGTCGTTAATGTTTCGCTGGATGTTTGTCATTTGAATAAGTAATTTTTCTTATCCCCCTCCCCCCCTAAAGAAAAAACAGACCCGAAAGGGTTAAAATTTTCATCTGAGATAGTTTAATTTTCATGTGAAAAATTTGTTTTGATCGGGCACTAAGTATTACAGTTCCTTTTTGCAATTCGAAATGAAGTATGTGTTAATAAAATGTTATAATCATTTAAATTATGTATAGATTTTTTGGGGTCACCCTGTATGTTACACTACAGTATGGGATCTGTTATCCAGTGTCCCCGTATCCAGAATGCTCCAAAAAACTAGATGCAAAATGATAACCCAAACTTAATTTGTTTCATTTCAAAAACGTACAAACTAAAGATGTATTCTAGTGTTGACTCTAGGCCAATTTAGCAGGGCACTGTGTCCAGTGGCCCTTTTAAACTACTTTACGCAGCAGCAGCAGCAGCCTTTTTAAAATATTTTACATACCCGGTGGCCTTTACTGCTTGTGCCCTTTCATTTCCTTTTCTGGTCACATTGCGAAAAAATATTACGAAGTGCATCCATTGATCACGGGGGGGGGGGGGGGGGGGGATGCAAATTTTGTCATTCGGTCATAGGAAAATATTGCAAAATTTGTCAATCGGTCATGTGAAAAAAAAAATAGAGAAATTCACCAGTTGGTAGTGGGACAAAATCACAAAATTCATCCATTGATCATATGAAAATAACCTCACAAGTTTTGCCAGTAAGTCATGAGGAAAAGTCGAGAAATTCACCAATTGTTCACTGTAAAAATTTGTGAAATTCGTCTGTCAATCATGAGAAAAATCGCAAAATTCTTCATTCGGTTGCAGCAAAAAATGCTAAATTTGTCAATGAGTTATGGAAAAAATTCCGCAATTTTTGCCGATTGTTTGCAACAAAAAGTCACAAAATTCACAATGCAATGGGGATGCAAATTTTGTCATTCGGTCATAGGAAAATATTGCAAAATTTGTCAATCGGTCATGTGAAAAAAAAAATAGAGAAATTCACCAGTTGGTAGTGGGACAAAATCACAAAATTCATCCATTGATCATATGAAAATAACCTCACAAGTTTTGCCAGTAAGTCATGAGGAAAAGTCGAGAAATTCACCAATTGTTCACTGTAAAAATTCGTGAAATTCGTCTGTCAATCATGAGAAAAATCGCAAAATTCTTCATTCGGTTGCAGCAAAAAATGCTAAATTTGTCAATGAGTTATGGAAAAAATTCCGCAATTTTTGCCGATTGTTTGCAAGAAAAAGTCACAAAATTCACCAGTCGGTGGAAGGAAAATATTGAGAATTTCATCAGACGCTTGTAAAAAAATCATGAAATTCTTCAGTCGATCGTCAGAAGAAATCGTGATATTCTTTGCGGGGAAGAAACACAAAAATTGTCTGTCTATCAAGGAAAAAGAATCTAAAAAAATTGCAAAATTCATCAATCGATCGCAGGAAAATATAGCAAAACTCGTCAATTGGTCACAATAAAATATTACGAAAATCTACTGATAAATGAGGACTCTAAACAAACCAGTTCAAAATATGTTTTTTGAACAATGTGCAAGAGTGTCTTTTTTGTTAAAAGTTCATGCTTGGCAGCCCTTTTGTTCTAGAGTCAGCACAAAGAAAAAAAATAAATGCCTTCATTCATTAATTTACAAATTCAGTAAATAAATATAAAAAAATTATGATGCAAAAACATAATTATAAAAAGCATTAAAAACAAATGAGCAACTGATATTTTTCACTGAACAACTGATTTGTAGAATGCAGCAGAGAAGCTGTAGCTTTTTCTATGAATAGCAAATCATGTCAGTGGCCTGGCTTGGCCCATATAAAAAATTAATTGGCCCAACCCGACTGAATTTCTAAAAAAACATTCTGATATTTCTGAAGCAACATTATCCTACTATTAAAATTAATGTCTTACAATAAATGCATGGAATACAAAATATCAACACTATAAATATGACCTCTTAGACAATTACATTCAAATGAAGATTCAGTAAGAAAAGTCAACTAGTTGAGAGTGAAAGAAAAAGATTGTAAAAGAAAATCACAATTTTAAAGCTCTACAAAGAAAGATGGTTTATTTTAAAAGATATATCTCTAATTTATTAAACCAAATTAAATTTCTAAAGATTTCACTAAACAAATGTACAACATCACTCTAATTTTTACAAAAATAAATAAATATAATGCCAGCCCAGCATGGGCTCAGGGGAAAGAATTTTGAGGTCTGCACTCGGCTCGGGCCAGCTGTATTTCATTAGACTTGAGCTGGGTCAAGCCTAGACTTCATTATTCTTGGGCAGTGTAAGATATCAGTAAAAGGATATACTATAAAAAATAGAAGCCGGGGCATTCCACATCAAATCAGGCAGTAAAATATCAATATGTAACCCACCATCACAGATTTTAATGAAACTGCATGTGTTTGTTCTATTGATATGATCACCAGTAATGTTTTTTGCTCCTTGGTGAAATAGTTTCTGAGAAAAAAAATATCAAATTTTGGAAAATTGCCATGAGTTTGCATTCTTTATTGTTCAATTTTCAAAATCATTATTTTATTTATAAAATCATATGTCAATCAATATCTAAATAAATAAATCATCTTCAAATAATTTAGACAAGGTAAATAATGTATGTAGATTATGAAAAAAATATTGCTGTAAGGTTTAACAAATTTTAAATGTGTCTAAAACATTGTATAATCTTTAAAATAAAAAAAAAATCACAAAAAATAATGAAATTATTAAAAGATCTTTATCAACCAAAGGTGCAGTTTCTATGATGATTTTTTAAACTTTAAATTGTACATAATACTATATTATAACTGGATCTGAAATAAAAATAGTGGGATTTTGGTTGGTTTTAGTAATGTTTAAATCATATTTAAAATTATCAATATTTTCAGATTTAAAATTTACTGAAAGCATGATCTCTGGTAATACTCTTTATTTATACATTTATTTTATTCATCATATTATCTTTGATGTTCGTTTCTTATTCAAAAAAAAAAATATATATATATATAATGTTTTTTAGTAAAATCATGGGTGTTTCCTAGAACAGAAAGCAACCCCTTTCCAAAGAAAGAGAAAAATCACTTGCTCCTCAACGTCCAATAGAAATTTTCATAATGACACTCCTAATCTTTAAACTCATATTTGCATTACTTTGAGCTCCTGGTTAAAATAAATACCAATTTTCACTCTTTTGAAATAAGTTTTGAGATATTGTGCTTCAAAAATATGAAAAATTTGTACAATCAATTATATTTATACCCTAGAAATAACTATATCTAAAAAACTCTTTAAAACTAAATAAGATGTAGTTTTGTCATTTTATTCACTTTTTAATGATTTATAACTTGATTTATTGCATCATAATCTTGCTGATAGATGGATTTTTAATATATATATATATAACACGTTCCCAAACAAATTATTTAAAAGCTATTTATTTATGTTTAATAAAGCATATATATTTATACACTTACAGAGAATACATATGCTAAACTTTATGTCAACAAAATCTAAAAACTAAGAAACTTATCTAACAGTGTGTAGGGAAAATTTAACATCTGCTGTAATGACAACCAATTGTTATAACAGTTTTACTTAATTTTGAATGAATGAAAAAAGCATACATGTTTATATTTTATTGGAGTACAGGTGAAAATTTCACAAAGACATGCTTATCTTAACAACATCTCAGTAAATCATATTCACACAACAGATGCTCATGAATTAATTAGTTTTGTTAGAAGTGTCATTGCAGTCAGCATATTAAGTTCACTGTTTTTTTTAATATATTTTTATTGACTTGATGAACAACCCACATTTAAAGCACATTTAAGATAATAAGTTGTTATTAAGATTTTTAAATATAGCTTATTTATTATTTGAATAACTGAAAGTATTTTGCAATATGAGCGATTTTAAGTTGGCTGTTGAGCAGTGTAGTGTTGGTATTTTTCACAAAATTCTTGATTTTAAAAATTAACAAGATTATAGACACACTTAGTGTTTTAAACATAACAATAAACAAGAAATAATAATCTGCATACATTATTTGTCACATATAAATTATTTGAAACCTATTTAGTGATTTCATATTGAAATGACTTTTTTAATGCACTCTCTCTGACTATAGAACAGTTATTAAAAATAATTTAAGATAATTTTCCAAAATTTTGATATTTTTTATCTTAAAAAATGTTTAACTTAGGTTTAAGAAAATTAATGGTAATTATGTCTTAAAATCAGCAAAAAACATACTCAGTTTCATTGAAATCTGTGACATTGGATTAGGGGAAATGGCATGCAATGACTCTGCTTGATTTGGTTTGGAATGTCCCTCAAAATATTTTTTAATAAGAAATATTACTAAAAACACCCAAAATCCCACTATTTTAATTTCATAATCAGGTAAAGGACACCTTTAAGTATAATCCCCAGCAAAAATAAATTTAATAGAAACTGTGCCTTTGGTTGATAATGCTTTTTTTGTTAATTCATTATTTTTCATAAAAAATTCACGATTTCAAAGTTTAAAATTTTTTTAGACAAACTTAAAATGTTATAAGTGTAACAGTAATTTTTTTTCATAAGCTATGTACCCTATTTATTATGCATAAATTATTTGAAGATGATTTGTAGAATAGATATTGAAATATGATTATTATGCATAAATTATTTGAAGATGATTTGTAGAATAGATATTGAAATATGATTATTATGCATAAATTATTTGAAGATGATTTGTAGAATAGATATTGAAATATGATTATTATGCATTAATTATTTGAATATGATTTGTAGAATAGATATTAAAATATGATTATATGTATGATATGCCACATTTGAAAACCGAACAGTCAAGAATGCCAACTGACGGCAGTTTTTCAAAATTTTGATAATTTTTTTCTCAGGAACTATTTCACCAAGGTGTAAAAAATATTACTGGTGATCGTATCTTAATAATAAGAACAAACACACGCAGTTTCATTAAAATCTGTGATGGTGGGTTACAGGTCTGCCTGAACTGACATGGAGTGACCCAGCTAAAAATTTGTGATATTCTATATTTATTTAGCAAAACTTTTGGATAACGGTACTCTGCTGTATTTAAATGTAATTTGGTTTAATGAATTACAGGGAAAATTTTATATTTACTTTGTTGAGTTTTAAGATTATGATATTTTGAAATCATCTTTTTTCAAAATTTTAAACTACCATATATGCTGGCAAAGGGGGAAGAGGGCAGGATAAGGCCATTGCCCCTCCCTGAATTAAAAAATGTAATTAAATTTTCATTACCTCTGATGATTTGAAAAAAAAAATATTCTTTGTAAATGAGATAAAATAATTTAACTGTAAGAGAAAGAAGAACTAAGAATTTTTTTGCATGGAGCTCTGTGCCCCTCCCCTCCCCCGATGGAAGACAGTTTTTAATTATGTTTTTCTTTTTACTTTTATGTGTTTCAAATTTATCTTAAACAGGGGCTTCAGAGGTCCAAGCTCTCTAAAGAGGCAGATACTTCTTAATTGTTCTATATAGATTTGTATGTCAATATGTTTAAAAATTGTCTTGTATGAGAAGTTCTGACAAAAAATGTTTATTTTAGTTTTTTTTATTCATGTTTATATTTTTCATTTTGAAAAAAGCACCCTGGTCTGCAAAGTACAGGTACATCCATTCCAAAATACTGCCCCTCCCTAGATTTCTTGATGTCTGTGCCCATGTAAACTATATTGATTTTTTTAATGAATCTCTATTTATATGTAAATGTCTGAGTTATCATTAATCAATATCTCATTGCTTGGAGACTTAAAAATCTGAAAAATGCTATATAGTAAAATCTTCTAAGATGGGATCACATAGGAAAAAAGAAAAATCTGTTATAGGCAAGTTCCCTTCTCAGCATGTGCATCGTCTGTTGTGAATGTACTATATTCATTTTACATGGATCAAGACTTTGTTTGTTTAAGACAGGGTTCCATCATAGACAGGATCCTTTTCACAGGTTTTATTGTACTTTATTTTTTTGCCTAGAAATGTACTATTTTTTTTAAGAATTTTAATTGTAGAATAATGACAATTTAAAAATTAATGCATATTTTGCAAAAAATGTTTGACTGGGCCTCATTTTACTGATTTTTGCATGGGCCAGACTAGGTGGGTCAATGATTTTCATACAGGCTGGGTCAAGACTGGGCCTGAAAATTTCAGCTTGTTCAGACCTCTAGGAAAAATCAAGTCCAGTCCCAGCTCAGCCCAGAAAAATCAAGTCTGGTTTGGCCTGACCCAAGTTTGCAAAAAAAAAAAAAAAAGGCCCAGCCCCAAAAAGGGTGATGACATGGCCCAAGGCTGCAATTAAAGGTAAAGCCCGGTCTCGTGAATGAAAATTGGCCTACAAGCCTCTAGCTGGTAACCGTTATATTTTACATTAAATAATGTGTTTACTTCATCACCTGTGTCACATTAACTACTTTTCCTCCCATAGCAAAGTGACTTCTTCTAAGATCACGTATCTTCTTGAGTATATTACTCAGAGTACAGAGTACAGTTACTTTCAAAGTACATTACTTTACAAAGGATGGGGGAATAAAACTGCAATTTTGAAAAAAAAAAGACATTCCTTGTTTTTTCCCTTTTCTGGGTGATTTTTTTTCCTTCTTGTAACATTCAATGATTTTTGTTCCTTTCCTGTTATGTTATTTCACTATGTGTGTGGTGGCTAGAGATTGGAAAAAATGATTATTTTGGATGAACTGTTAAGAATCAGTTCACTTAGGGAAATGAGCTTGTTCTTTTTAAAAATTCTTTAATTCTTTCTTTAAAAAAAATGTAAAATTGAATCAATTATGAATGAAAGAAGAAGGAAGGGGCAAAAGTATTAATTAAAACATATATACCTACCCTTTTTATTTATGTATGTATATAGATCAAATAAATGACATGTTTGTTCTCTGATATAAACTGTCAGTAAAATACAAGAAGTTGTGATCAGGGCTGTAGTGGAAGGTATACAGTGATATATGCCATATACCTTTTGGATTTTCTAAAGAAACTTTGTATATTGTTTGCTTATAACATATACCCTCGTGTTTTTTTATGACTACATCTCTTTTTGTGATGGTTATATTTTATATATTAGATCTTCTTTAGAAATGCACGTCTAAATGCAAATTGCTTTTCTGAAAAAAAAAACCTCCATTCAAGTTATTTCTCTTTCTTGGAGAAACAACCAGTTTTTCATTCATTTTGTTAAGTGTCTTCTTTTAAAGAGAAAATTTATATTAACCAAAATTTAACCTTTATGGTGAATGAACATTATATAATCTGCAGGAGATAAACATTTTAAGAGAAAAAAAATGATTGAAATAAATCTGAACCTTGCTAGAAAATAGGCCAATGTCTAAAATCATTGCTTTTCAATATTAACAAAAAGCCTACTTGCACAAATACTTAAGACATGAATGCATAATGAATAGAATGTAAATAAATTTGTTCAAGCTTTCATAGTGATTTAAAAAAAATGAAAAACATTATAAACCAACATTTTTAAGAAACCTGAAATTGGGTATTCACTTGTTTTCTACCAAGATACAGAAATATATGTTTAAGGTGAGTAATTTTATGTGTATTTTCTCTTAATTTATGTACTGTGAGTTATTTATATTTTTTTTTGTTTCTTTAACATATGTTGCCATATAGGTCTTACCATGTAATGCGGGAGGTGAAAAGGTAAAACATAACAGGGGTGTACAATCCCAGAGACTGCATTTATCTATGGTTATTTAAATATTAATATGATTTAAATTTACTATCTTATTTAAATATTAATGATTTAAATTTACTATCTTATTTAAATATTAATGATTTAAATTTGCTAAATTATTTAAATATTAATAATTTAAATTTACTAACTTATTTAAATATTAATGATTTAAATTTATTAATTATATTAACTTATTTAAATATTAATATGAAATTGTACAGATGTGTACTTTTAATATTCAACTTACTATAGAAAATAAAAAGAAAATTCAGATTTTAAAGAAATTTTTAGACAAAAAATATTTTTAAAACATGGTGTCTGCTTCATAAAAAATATTTATTAGGCTTAGTTTACAAAGTCATAGAGATCTGTTCTTTTTGACCTGTTCTGTAATTTCTCAGAGACTGTACTTCCTCTGTTGTGGGTAAAAGTTATTTTTTCATTTATAATGATAATTTCAGTAGCTGAAATATATATATTTGTTCTTTTGCTAGGGAAATGTTGGACTGTTTTCGCAAAATCCGTGATGACAGATATTGTAGGGCTGTAATAATTTCTGGCTCCGGACAGTTGTTTTCTGCTGGTATGTTTTTTTTTTTTTTAATATAATTATATCAGTTCAAACAAAACTTGCATGCAAGTTTGATAATATGTGCATACATTTTTTATATCTTTTTTATTACCAAACTAGCTGACCCCCTCGGCATTTCTCGAGCCCATGACAATAACCTTAAATAAACCTCAAATTTGTATAATATTATATCTTTAATCCCATTTTGTGTAAATTTATAATCTTAAATAAAAAATTTGTAAAAAAATATATTTAGTGGTAAAAGTGCTCATAAAAAGACATTTTCTAGTTTTTTCACGTAGTGTCATTTCATAGTTAAAACAGAAAAAAAAGCTCTTGTTGTCCGAACTCTTTCAAATTTTTATCAATTATAAATAGAACCGTTAAAAATTGTGTGTAAAAATTTCACGTAACTATTTCGTGAAAAAATATTGATACCCATTTATAAAAGAAATCTGTTTTCTTCGTGTTTTTTTTTCCGCGCCGGATCCATTAACATAACAAAACAAAATCATATCCGAAATGGTTAAATATATATACATTAGACATCTGTCTGCAATGAAACAAATTGTCCATTTAGTTTTTAAATATTCGTCCTTTAAAATCAAATACTTAGTATATCACAAGCACAGTACATATCAATCAGGCACGCAGATGCAGATGACAGATTTCTTTGTCTCTATTCTAAACATCTAAACAAAACAAAAAAAAAAGTCGAACCGCAAACCCAATTTTCCACTACACTAATGAATAATGAATCACAAAGAAGAAAGAAAGAAAGAAAAAACAAAAAAGTCTGTGCATGACTCTACGTCTACTACGTTTTTCATAGACTGATATCAGAAAGAATATTTAAATTGGCTGGCTTTCATTCCTTAGTATTGATATAAATTTTAATATTAACTTTTATACAGGTTTGGATTATTCTGATATGCAAGATATAACATCTCAAGTAGCTGGAAAAGGTGATGTTGCCAGAAAAGCTAAATTTCTGCTGTCATTGATTGCCAAATATCAGGAATCTTTCAATGCAGTTGAAAATGTAAGTTCGTGTTAAAGTAGTTTTAAATGTGCTTATGAACCTTATAAAAACATTTACTGTTTTGATCAGATAGAAGTTGATGAGCTATAAATTGTGGATTCTGCCTTTAAAAATTTGGTGGTTAATTGAGACTTGATTTTGTTGCTGAAGGCTAAAAAAATGTTCACTGTTTATCT
Organism: Maratus michaelseni; assembly: GCA_963931845.1. Taxonomy (NCBI): domain Eukaryota; kingdom Metazoa; phylum Arthropoda; class Arachnida; order Araneae; family Salticidae; genus Maratus; species Maratus michaelseni. The sequence goes on along the minus strand of OZ007599.1, from coordinate 207,978,133 downwards.
AAATGTGTGATGAATGATTATGATTGTCAAATTTTCATTTAGCTAATTTTCATATTTTTTTATGTGTGCTGCAGGGTTTTGTCCCCCTCAAAAATTGCTTTAAAAAACAAGTTACTAGTGATACATCAGCACTTGAGATTTGATTGTCTCTGTATATATGATCTTTGGCCCACCTAATCTTATAAAGTGTATATAAACAATCAAATAAACTTCTAAGAAATGTAACTTTATGATACTAAATCTCATTAAAAAGTAAATAATTTAATATGGATTGTATTTTAAAGTTATTATACTTTTGATAAATTAAAAAATCTTGATAGAACTTGACTGAAAATTTTTGCAGCACTTCTGAGGTCTTCTCACAGCACAATGCTTGAGAACTGCTAGCTTAAAACCTAGATCTGCTTCCTTAAAATATGTAACTCAAGACCACATTTTGCCTTATCATTGCGGGTGATAACTATGGCAATTCTGTTCCCAATCATTTCAAACTCATGTTTTCCAGCTCATTTGTGAGAAATAGGAGGAGATACAAGCATGACCTTGACTTGTCTCTTTTAAAGAAATACACTATAATAGGTAGAAATAGGTAATTTTTAGTGTTTTAGTTCAAATCTAGTCATTTACAAACATATTTTATTTTCTCTGAGAAATGAAGAATTTTCAGCTCTCTTTTTCTTTTTTATTTTCAGTGTTAAAATATCATTATCATAAGATAAGCAGAAAGTGATAGACTTTATTTTGGAACTTAAATATTTTTAAAGTATTGAAGATAGTCATGAAAAGTATTAAACTGGAGAATATTAAATTTTGATTTTATATTTTGGAGATCACTCTTTTGTTATCGATGTTAGTTAAGGAAAGGTTTCATTTTGTTGCGTCCAAAAAATTCATTTTTTTTCTTTTACATATTTTCTGGAGTGTGTAGAATATGTGCCTGAATGATTTTGGATTATTCAAATCATTTATGAATTTACAGCCCTTTTAATACAATCATACATTTGCTGAGTTTTCATAAAGTAAAACTTAAAAGCTGTTTTTCTCTAAACCATGTTTTTTATCACACTGCGCAGCATAGAATTCAAACCAATTAACCAGTTATCAAAAACATAGTTAGATTTGAAAGATGATAATTTTTCAGGGGCCCATGAACCTATTTCATGTTAACGAATTAAGTGTTAAATATTTCTCCTCTAAGACTTTAAAGTTGAAAAAAAAAAGTGAAATCCATAGGTTGATTTTCAAACAAGCGGTATTTAGTTTTCTGTTGTTCAATTTTAATGAAATTAAGTTCATGTTTCTTCAAATTTTATTGGCTTTCATAATCCATATCATTTTTACATTTCGGATGACACTGTGAGACACAATTCTGTCCCCTGCACGGTCATGCATGTTGCACACATGCATTTTAAAATAAGGAAATGTATTTTCCACCACAATCAGGTTTTTATATTTTTACACACAAAAATTTGCTGGAATAGACATGAATATACTGTTTACTGGGGGAAAATTTTCATTTTATTGACCATTCATTGAGAAAAAAAAATTCTTTAAAAAATGCATACTCTGACTGCAGTCTCCCCTTAAATATATAAAATCCTCTTAAAGAAATTGGGTGTTGAATAAAAAAATATTAAAAGGATTAGGATCTCTTAACTTTCGCTTCACCAAAGAAGAATTCAGTGTCTGAAGTTGAGTCTTATGAAAAATGTATTTTATTGAATGTTCAGAAGTTATAATAATATTCTTTGATTTTTCTTGTAGCTGCTATATTTATATGAGAAAAAAAAAAGTATAATATTTTATCTTTAAAGAATTGAATTCAACTAACAAAGGATGTGAATTTCCACTTAGCTACACAGTGTACAACCAACAGAGTGAAAACTGTCCAAGCCGGGGATCAAACCCAGATACCTTGGTATAAAATGAGCTCGCACCCACGGGGGTCGCCGGCTCGCATTCCGACCGTCTCTAAAGGACTTATATCGCGCCAGCGGCTTTGTCTCGCCACAGCGCTGTGATCGGCCTGGGGCCGCTCCCCAACTGCGGACCCCCAAGCCAATTTACCAAGTGTCGATGACATAGGTCGCTGCGACAGTAATCCCACATCTCGGAGGAAACTTCCGTAGGAACGGACACTTGATGAACCGCCGAGAACACCCAGCAACTTCATTGCCGAAATTCCATGAGGGGAGCCGGTTTCTAGGTCATATGCTAGGCTTCGTGACGGCTCTTGCTTTACCACAACTCGAGGGGTGTGAAAACCTACAGAGGTAGTCACGTTCCCTCTTGGAGTGGCTCAGATACCTTGGTATAGCATACCAAGTGCTTTATCATTTAAGCCACCAGGACGACATCCAGTCTGGCATTTTTTATGTTTTGTTGGTTGTACACTGTGTAGCAAAGTGAAAATTCTCATCCTTTGTTAGTATTAATTTCCGGCGTAGTTTCAGCCTTGATGAAAATTTAATTAGATATTAGAATTCAACATTTTAATATAGAATGTGTGTTAAATCAATACTTGTTTGATATTATTATTTTTAACTGAGCTATATAGTTGAAAATGTTTGTGTTTTTTCAGTGCTCAAAGCCTGTGATAGCAGCAATTCATGGAAAATGCAGTGGAGGAGGAGTTGATCTCGTTTGTGCATGTGATGTCAGATATTGTTCAGAAGATGCATTCTTTGAAATTGAGGTATTCTTAATTACCTAGTTTATTATTATAAATAATCTCCTTATTTTTATCAAATAAAATTTGGCTTTTTAAATTTTGCTAATAAAAAAATAATGTAATATTTTGCTTTAAAAATAATATGAGAATCTTAAATCTAACTGAAAAGCTATTTTCATATGTTTGAAACTTGTTTGTACTGTTTATGAAACCTGTTTGTAATGTAATTTTTTTTTAATTTGTATGTCTAAAATTATTCCCATTTCTGATTAATAGTAGCTGAATTGCTAGCTGTTGCGAATATTCTAAAATTAATTCCAGAATTGGTAAAGTCGAAAACAATAAAAATTTAATAAATTTGCTAATCTAATGGTGCTTCTTTCAAATTGTTTGTTTGAGCAATGTAAAGATTTTCACTATGAGAGTTATTAGAAATGTTTACCATTGAATATTTAACAGTCATAATATTATTCTCTATTTTTTATTAGAGAACCTGTATGCATGTGATTTAAAATAAGGGTATAACCTTTTTTTTTAAAGGAATATTTTTGCTGTTCTATAATAAAATGACAGTGGTCTGGAAGATATGTTGGCAGCTATCCTTTAACAGGTAAAACAGTAAAAGCTCCATTCTTCTACTAACAAAACATACCAAGTTATGATACTTTGAATTTCATGAATTTTTAGCATTTTTTGGCTCTGAAAAATGAGAAACACATTTTTAGTGCCAGAAAACGCTGAAAATTCACAAAATTCAAAGTATCATATCATGGTAAGTTTTGGTCATGCAAAAATGGAATTATTACTGTTTTACTTGTTAGAGCATAGTGAAAGATTTTCTAAATTTAACTTATATGACTCTGGGACTGTATAAAAATTAAAATAGTTTATAACTGTTTTTGACAAAAATGAATCTTTATATGATGAACATCATTTGAAATATAATGGTTTAGCAATTAGCTATTGGTCAGCAATAAGGAATACACTGTATACTTGATATTGTTATTTATTGTTAAAGAGGGGAGATCTCCCTCTCATCTTCTTCCAGATAAGATGAATGTGAGGGGTACTGACATAAACATTTTTTGATGATGAAAATAATTTTGAATGGCTCATATATTTTTCTGTACAAAAATGTTAAAATATACACAGAATTTGAAACATCTGGGAGGGGAAATTAACTCCCTCCCCTTTGTTTTCCTCATAAAACTGCCAATGCTGCTGAGATAAACAATTAAAAATGTCTAATGTGCCTATATTTTGTATGTATGTATGTATGTATGTATGTGTTCAAAGCATGTTATAGTCCTTTGAAAGTTCTTTCTATTATACAAATGCAAGTTTATAATTTGAAGATGGTAACTTTTTCAGTCCATTTTACATATTACAATTTTAAGATCTAGTAGCTGCAATATTACAAAAAAAGAATATATTTTGTCTAACTTTATAATTACATTAAGAAAATTTTTGAAAATATGGAGGGAAAGCATATATTTTCTTTTTGCAACATGCTATGAAGAAGATGGCTTTAGTTGGTACTTTTAGTTAACCATGTAAAGAAAAATGCTACAAATTTTGCTTGCCTTTTTTTTTAATACTACTAACATTCCTGCAGTTTCATAAATACCTTGGGGGGGGGGGGGGTTGATGATGCTCCTTAAAACAGCTGTTTAAAATATAAATAAGTGTTGTAAAGATAAATAACTTGCTTAAGATTTTCCATTTCCACTTTTTAAAAATTATATTATTTAATAATTAATTTTAATATTAAAAACATGATCATATTATTTTTTCACATTTATATTTTTTATGCTTAGTTAGCAGTGGGAAAAATCCTGTTTTAATATTCAGTAATTTTGAGTGTAATTTTACTACTGGAAATTAAATTGAAAATTTAATTAAAATTATATAATTAATTTTAAGTTTAGGTAAGATATTAAAGTAATCAGGATTAGGTTATATGTGTTTTAGCATTTTATTCTGCAATCATAGAAAATTCCACACTGTGATGCAAAGCAGTACCTAAAAAAAAAGATTAAGTGTGATATTTGCTTAATTTTTCTGTAAAAAGTAAACTTTTTATCACAGAGTTTTGTTCAGCTTTTTTTTTCTTTTGAGTGACAAATTTCTGTATATAAAATTTAAAGATAAAAAATTGAAATAATTCTTACAATTGAGCTCCCAAGGAATTAATCTTAATTAATGGTGAAATTTTTTATTTTACATTTAGGAGATATAAGAAATATTTCGCTGACACAAACAACAAATGTTTAATAAGGACTATTTATTGAACAAAGCTGATAGAACTGACAGAAATCACTAATTCAAAAAGAAAAAGGTAGTTTTGACATAATAAAAAATACATATAGAATAATATGGTGTTCTGAATGTCTGGTGAATGCCATTATTGTTAGATGTGTGAGTTGATGGTTTTATGGATATTGCTGCATATATTTTTTATGATTAATTATATCATAATTATGTATACATGCTATGATTTTTTTTTTGTATATTATTTCTAAAGTTAAGTACACGTAACATTTATTTAAACAGGAAGTTGATGTTGGAATGGCTGCTGATATGGGAACATTGCAAAGGTTACCAAAAATTGTTGGAAATGATAGTTTGGTACGTGAATATGCATACAGTTGTGCAAAAATTGAGCCACATGAAGCCAAAACAGTAAGATTTGATTTTTTGTTATATTGTTATTGCTTTTACATTTATTTGTGTTATTTTCAGGTATGGTGACCATTCAATTTAATCTGAATTGACATTGAAAATAAATTGAAATATTCTGTGATTAGTTTTCTTAAAACTTTAGATTTGATGAGTATTTTTCTCCTTTAGTTTTCTTCACCCTGGAAATATTTAATTATTTGAGTTTTCATTAGTTCACAGTTTTACATGTATAACTTCTGGCACTGTTTAATTAATATTTTAAAGGAGCTTTTGAACTTTTGAATTTTTTATTCTTATCATTGTGGTTAACTTCTTAAGTTGTGAAAATAAACTTTTCTTGTTCCTAATTTTCTTTTATTTTTATGTAAGTATTGTCAAAAATTACTATTTAATTTTGAGAGGAGATAGAAATTTATCTAGCATACTATGTGTTCAGAAAATTTTTGATAAAATAAACAAAAATCAGATTTGTTTTCTACACATTGTTCAATGCTTGCCATTTTCTCAGAGCAACATTGGGACAAGCAGAAAAAGTTGTAATTTTGCAAAATATGCATTTTTGTAAAAGTAAATTTATATATTTCATTATATTATCAATACAGTACAGGATCTCAAATCCGGACTGGCTGGTGCCGCATTCGTTCCAGATTTCGGATTTTTCCGGATTTTAGGTACTGCGTATTAGCCCGCAGTCTGCCATTTTGTTTCTCAAACGATATCAAAATAAAGGTAACATCTGGCTAAAAGACATACAACAATAAAAATTTATATTATTTCATAAATACTTCGACGCAAGCTGTTCCAAATAAATAAAATCTTTTCATAAATCTTATAAATTTGACTAAAATTATGTAAAACAGAAATAAAAAGTTTTTCATGGAATTTTTATACCATACTCTCTGAAACAAAACTCTTGTATGCTCAGAAAGTAACATCTACCTTCAAATTCGAAGTATTTATGGAATAATATAAATTTTAATTATTGTATGTCTTTTAGCCAGATGTTACCTTTATTTCGATATCGTTTGAGAAACAAAATAGCGGACCGCGGGCTAATACTCAAGGGTAGCCCTAAAATAATGCATTAAGGGTAGCATTTAAAGGCATGCAATAAAGGTAGCATTTAAAATAATGATAAAAACATGAAAACATTTTTGAGAAAATGAAAAGGGACCTAGAAAAAAACAGAACTCCTCACTTTTCTTTTCTGCTAAAACGTCGTGAAATGAAAACTCTACTAGCGAGAGAGAAACTATTATTTTATTCTTTAACTTATAAAAAGGACTCGGTGAATGTAGGTAAAAGCAGGAAAAAGAAATTGTTGAGCTCAGGGACTGATTTAAAAATTTTGGGGTCCTGGTCACAGATGCTTATGTGGGGGGGGGGGGGGGGGGGCTTACATCGATGCTTACAGCTGCCTTGAATAAAAAAATATATTAATAAAAAAAAAACTCTAAACAAAATCAAAAAAGTAAAACAGAAAACGGCTTTTGTAGAGATTGATCTCAACTATCCAATGAAAAAAAAAATAAAATAAAAATATTGAAGTGCAAATGAGATATTTAAAAAAAATGTCTCCCATAGGATTAACATTATTAAGTGGGTGTTTTCACTTGAGTGAAATAGCTCCATAAAACATTATTTTAAAATGAAATAAATGATAAACTGATTTTTCCATATTATTTTTTTAATAGTTAAAAAAACTTCATCTGATTTTAGCCAATAATTGAAAAATCTTTAGGAGCATTTGGGAGACCCTAAAATTCGGGGGCTCTGGGCCCATGCCCTGAATATCCTGCCATAAATCAGGCACTGATTGAGCTGCAAGCAAATAGAAAAAAATTATTAATAGAAAAAGAATGAAAAGCAAAATCCGTTTTTTTCTTGCTATTAAAAAATTTTTTTTTTATCTTCATTGTTTATTTGCCGATTTTGTTGAAATTTTCAGCATGTTGCAATAATAATAAATGAAGCTGTGTAACAATTTTTTATTAAAATATAATTAGTTATTAACAAATTAGAGCCCTGTATAAAATTAAGCCACTAAAGAGCTACCGCAAATAAAGGAGAATGGTTTGTTTTGTTTATTTATTCAAACTCCGTGAAGTCAGCAGTCAAAGGTTATCAAAATGAGATGATGAACTTGATGGATAATGTTTCATTATGCAGAAGGAAATCATGCAGATTTTTTTTTATTACTATTTTATTATTAAGTCTGTTTTCAAATGATCTGGTCACTAACATGAATCTTTCCGACTCCTTTTTTAAATGCAGAAGCATAAAATTGGTAGTTCTGACTATTGAAGTGATTGGATTCGAAATGAGTTTTCTATTTTTTAATAAATAAATAAATTACTTATCTAGTTATAAGCGATTATGTCACGTGATATCATGCATTTTCCCTTGCTCGGAGCACTGAAGCAAGAATTATGTTCAAATCACCAACTTTGACAGTATTTTCTTTTTTAAAAATCTACTTTTACCAAAAAATGAAAAACGTGTTTCGATTACATAGTTTCTGAAGAACATCTGCCAATTTCATGCGTCTCTGAAAAAAATTAATTAAAACTTATGTCTGAAAGAAGCCACTTTGGATTTGGGAATGGCCTTAAAGAAAAAACTTACAAAAGCATTCATCCAAAATAGGATATTTTATGTTTTACTATGCTTAGCTAATCAATCTAGAAAATGATAAAGATTCTGCAGCGAATAGTTTTGTTTCATTTTAGATAAATAATGTTATGATCATATAAGATTTATAAATCTGTTTCTGTTTTCCAATGTCATGTGTTTTTCTATGGAAAAAGAAAAGTGGTCCTAATGAAATGTATTGAAAAGAGACAGAGTACATTTTCCACGTCTAAAAAGAGCAGGGGGCATAGGCTGTTAAAACAAGAATGCCAGGGTGTGGCGTCCTTTGAAAAAGCCAAACTGTAACACTGGGGAGCATGAAATAGAAATCTGCACATCTCCAGGCCCTTTTTTATTCACAAATTCACAGTAATCTGGTCGCGCCTGGTCTTCATTCATTCCTAACTTTTTACTACATACTCGGGATGCGCCGGGACAGACTTTTTCCTGGCCCGAGCAAAAATCAGTAAAATACGCCCTGGCATAACTTGAAAATAAAATCTATGCATAAATAAGTGTGCTTTTGAATTTTAAATATAGGAAATGTTAATGTTGCTTCAGAAATATCGGCAAGTTGTCTAGAAACTCAAAAGGGGTGAGGCCAGGCTCCATCTGAGATTTATACCGGACCGGACCAGACTCGGGCGGAACTTTTTGCTTTTACACCGAGCTGAATCAGGCTAACAAAATTTGTGAACAGGACAAGCCGAAATTTTAACTTTTTTTCTGGGTCAGACCAAATATTTTCTTCTCCAGGGGAATATCTTCTTTAGGTATTTACGGGTTTTGCGACCCCGGATTCCCGAACGATCTTTCTCCTTTCCTGTCTTCTTCTCTTTTTAGTTGTCTATCCTTTTCTCTTTGTTTCACACTTTTTAATCTTCTCTTTTCAGTTTGTTATACCTCTTTGTTCTTGTTCATGTTTGATTGTTTTACTAACTTTTTTGTTCACTTTGTTCTGCTAACGTTGTTTTCGTTCTTTTGTTAAAAAAAAAAAGGAAAAAAAAATATTAAAAAGTTTGAAAAAGACAAAAAAGACACATTGCTTCCAAGTTTCCCTCACACATTGCTTCTTTTTATACAATAGTGGATTTTTTTATTTTCACGCGAGACACTCTGGGTGCTGAGGTTTTTTAATCTCTTCGACTCGGTTCTACCTTTTTAGGCTGATCTTGAGTCCCAGAGTGCAGGGCATTTTCCGAATTCTGGTTCCGTGATCAGAGGACGCCATACATTGTATGGTGGCTGTTAGGACCAACACCGGGAGACTGGTGCCTTTTGGTGGAAGGGGTTGTAGGTTGGACAGAGCTGTAAAGGCTTACCTACTGACTACCTGATTCCAATGTGAAAGAACTAGATATTAGCAAATGCTATTGAATTTAATCCAACGTTCGAAAAACGTGGATGTTTGTTGGGAATAGTTTTCATCCTTTTGAGACCTGCGCCTAAAGTAAGGGTAAGAAAAGGGTCGGTGACCAGGCCCGGCGTCTGGTGTTTCATATGTTTATACTCTCTAATATGGTTACAACTGATGGAAATATGATATGCGAAGTGGAAGCCTCACAAGCAAATAAAGGGAGTATTTCATTGGTCTCTGGCTCAAAAGTAGATAATCAGGGCCAAAGTAATTCATGGGGAGAGATAGTTGAGGTTTTTGCTTCCAATATGGAATGCAAAAATGCCAAATTTAATGCTACTAAAACGGATGAAAGATTTTTCATTGTGAAATGCCAAGAAGGGAGCTTTGATCAGACATCTCCCTTTTTGATTAATAAAGCAATCCAAGGTTTGGTTGGTGAACCCAAGACAGTGAAAAAATTGAGGTCAGGCGATCTTTTAATTGAAGTAAGCAATAGTACTCAGGCATCTAATTTAATAAACTGTACTCATTTTGCAAACATCGTAGTCAGCATATCTCCACACAGAACTCTAAATACATCTCAGGGAGTAATTTCTGAATCCAATCTTCTGCATGTTACTGAACAAGAAATAGTTGATAATCTCAAAGAACAAAATGTCATCGAAGCAAGAAAGATAAAAATCTACTGTCGTGATGAACATATACCACCTAATCAGATACAAATTCCTACAAAGCATATAATCCTCACATTTAATACACCTAATTTAGCTAAAACAATAAAAGCTGGATATTTATCATGTTCCGTAAGACCATACAGCCCAAACCCCCTGCGCTGTTTTAAATGCCAACGTTTTGGGCATTCTAAAACAGCATGCCGTGGTAAAATCACATGTGGTCGGTGTGGTGCAGTTGGTCACGAAAGTACTGACTGTAACGCTCCAGCTCACTGCATAAATTGTAAAAAAGAGCACCCATCCTACTCTAAATCTTGTGCACAATGGAAAAAAGAAAAAGAAATACAGACAATACGCACAAAAGAAAACATATCATACCCTGAAGCCAGAAAAATAGTTGAATCCAGGACACCCAAAGTTGGAGTATCATATGCTGCTGCCATATCAAAAACTGCTTGCAAAACTTATAAAAATATAGCAACTCAAACTGAATCCATTACAGAAATAAGTATCTTATCAAAGCAAAAAGAAAACCAGTTTACTAATTCTGCTACTACAACTAAATCAACACAATCTGTTTCTTCTAAATCTGTAAATTCTCTTCCTCCTAAATCACCACAAGATGTCTCTTCAAAGTCATCACAATCAATGTTTCCTAAAATTCCAATCCATAAAAAATCCTCTCAAAATACCCCCAAAACTACATCTATAAAACAAAGTCGCAGATCTGATTCAGAAAAACATGGCCTACCACAAATAAAATCCACTGTATCATCTGAAAACCCATCTAATAAGAAAAAAAAATTAAACCAATCAAAAAAGAAACTCAACCAAGTAAAAATAATAAAATGTGATGCATATGCGGGATGAAGATGCGGTAGAGCTTCATCCATAATCGGATGCTGAATTGAACGATGGAGGAGATGGTATGTCCACTACCTCCAAACAAAGTGACGTTGATATATCTATCTAAAAATAATAATCATGACTAATATTATCTCGTGGAACTGCTGTGGATATCATAATAAACATGCCGAAATCTGTAATATTCTCTCTGACCATCAACCATTATGCTTAGCTCTACAAGAAACCCATCTAAAGCCCAATCACAAAACAAAATTATATAACTATGCTACCTACATAAAAGATTTTACAGCTAATGGAAGGGCCACTGGTGGAGTGGCTCTTTTCATCACCAATAATTTACCTCATTCTTATATAGCTCTAAATACAAACCTACAAGCTGTTGCAGTCCGTGTTCATATTAAACAACTCATAACAATATGTACTATTTATTTACCTCCAAACCAAACTATCCAGTCAGCACATCTGAATAATCTCCTTCTCCAACTCCCGACTCCATACATCCTTGTTGGAGATTTTAATGCACACAGCCAACTCTGGGGCAACCGTGATTCTAACCAACGTGGTGACATTATTGAAAAATTTATTTCATACAACAGCTTATGCCTGCTCAATAACGGTGATCACACTTATTTTCATGAGCCAACCCGTACTTTCCATGCAATAGACCTTACAATTTGCTCCCCAATACTCTATCCATTCAGGAATTTCTGGGTCTCTAATGACCTGCACGGCAGTGACCACTTTCCGACTTTTATTACACACTACTCCTGATAGGGATTGTAACAATTCTACCAATCGTTATATGTATGACAGAGCCGACTGGCCAACATTTACAGCACTTGCAAATATCACAGCTGGCATGATACAGGGGAATATTGACAATACGCTTGATAATATAACTCAATGTATTATCAGTGCTGCAGATTCTAGCATTCCTAAAACATCATCTAAACATAAACATAGAAAGCCATGGTGGAATAGTAATTGCCAAAATGCAAAGAAAAAACAACAGAAGGCTTGGGGAATATTTCGGAGGTACCCAAATAATATTAATTATATGGCATATAAAAAAGCAAAGGCTGAAGCTAGAAGAGTGTGATGCAAAAGCCAACGTGAATCCTGGATCAACTACATCTCAAGCATTAATTCCAATACCTCAACTAAAGAACTGTGGAACAAAGTGAAAAAGTGTATGGGTGTCTACTCTGATCATCATATTTCTCTTTTAAAACACAACGGTCAAACCATCGCATCACCTAAAAACATCGCTGAGACAATAGGGAGTACCCTAGCATCAATTTCATGCTCTGACTCATACCCAGAACCCTTTTTAACATACAAAAGACAAACTGAAAGAACCAGGATTAATTTTAACTCTCATCATTCATATGCATATAATGAGCCATTTCTTAAATCAGAGATGATAAAATGCTTGAGAGACAGCCATTTATCTGCCCCAGGTCACGATGGGATTACATACATTATGCTCAAGCACCTTTCTGCACTATCCTTGAATAATCTTCTCTCCTACTTCAAAAGGATTTGGATGGAGCAGACTTTTCCTAATGCTTGGTGCAGAGCTATAATTATACCATTTCCAAAACCAGGAAAAGATGCTACCAATCCCAATAATTACAGGCCGGTCGCACTCTCTAGCTGCCTTTGCAAACTTCTTGAAAAAATGGTGAATTGCCGCCTCATGCATATTTTAGAAAATAACAATTGCCTTGCTGCATTTCAAAGTGGATTTCGACGTGGTAGGTCTACTATTAATAATTTAATTCATTTGGAAAATCATGTGCGAGCAGCCTTTCTAAAACGCAACCATTTGGTATCAGTATTTTTTGACATGGCGAAAGCTTATGATAGAACATGGCGTTACAGGATACTTTGCAATCTTTTTAACCTGGACGAACCTGGGAACCTTCCAATTTTTATTAAAAACTTTCTTGCCATTCGACGATTTCAAGTTTGAATTGGGGGAATACTATCTAGTTTTTATGTACAAGAAGAGGGTGTACCTCAGGGTAGTGTCCTGAGTGTCACCCTCTTTGCTATTAAAATTAATGACATTATTAAACAACTCCCTCCTTCTGTGAAGGGCGATCTCTATGTTGACGACTTCCGCATTATGTGTATGGGACAGGATATTCGTTTTATTGAAAGACAACTGCAAATAGCAATCAAAAGTATTCTTAGCTGGACTAACAAAAACGGTTTCTTAATATCTGATGACAAAACATCTTGTGTGCATTTCTGTAGACGTAGGGGTCTGCATCCAAATCCTGAAATTTTTATTGGTTAATCTCAAATTCCTGTTGTGGACAATGTTCGATATCTTGGCCTCCATTTTGACAAGAAACTTACATTTTTACCACATATTTTACATTTAAGGACAAAATGTGAAAGATTGCTTAATTTATTGAGGGTACTGTCAAATACTTCTTGGGGAGCAGACCGTACCTCTCTCTTAAAAATTTATCGAGCTGTTGTACGATCTAAAATGGACTTCAGCACGAAAATCTGTTCTAAAAAAACTAAACACTGTGCAGCATAGTGCACTCCGTGTGTGCTCTGGTGCATTTCGTACATCCCCGGTTTTGAGTTTATATGTTGACTGTAATGAACCAGTTCAACAAAGTCCAACAAAGTTTTTCACGAGTCACCATACTCGTGAAAAACTTTCATTAGAATTGTATTACCGTATCCTTTCTCATCCTGGTCATGCTCTTCTCACCTATCTTTTAAATACTGACAATATCCTTTATTAGCATCGACCATCTTGCATCCCATCTTTTGGAGTCAGAATGAGAAATATTATCAATAATGGCCCGTTTAATAATATCGAGGTGAGTCCATGTCCTTTGCATGTGCTCCCTCCTTGGAATCCTCCTAAAATTACCTCTCTCCATCTTTTTAAAGGTTATGACAAAAACAACTTGGCTTCTACTGTTTTCCAACAATTATTTGCTGCATATCGTACAAAATATAATAACTATACTGATATTTATACAGATGGTTCCAAGAATGGGAATATTGTTGGTTGTGGGGTTTTTATTGATAACACTAAATTCAGTTATCGGCTTCACGCTTCAATTTCGGTCTTTACAGCAGTTGATTGCGATAGAGAGAGCCATGTTGCACATATCTCATCATCATAAAACATCCTTTATCATATATACTGACTCAAATAGTTCTATTGACGCAATCAAATCTTTTAAAAAGCATCCTTATATCTCAGCCATCCTGCATTTTTATTATAAATTGACTAGACGTGGTTATAATATTTTATTTTGCTGGGTACCTGGACACATGGGTATTCCTGGCAATGAAAAAGCAGATGAGGCGGGAAAACTTGCTCTTAATCCATTACACCATAAAATTCCATTCTCAGATGTTAAACTATTTATAAAACACTTTGTTTATAATAAATGGCAAGAAAGTTGGGATTTGGAATACAATAATAAGCTGCACCATATCAAACCCACAATCATGACCTGACCTCCGATTTATCCAAGAAAAACAGATGTTCTTCTGACTGCCTGAGAATTGGACATTCAAGGATCAGTCATAATCACCTCTTACTTCGGGAGGATGCACCCATGTGTCCACATTGTCATTTTAATCACCTGACCATTTATCATGTTTTAACTGACTGTCCGGGCCTCCGGCACTTGTATAGAATATATTTTAATTCATCATCACCAATCTTGACAAACCTCATTGGGGAAACACCTCATGGGGCACTCTTCCATTTTTTAAAACATTCTGGTTTTTATTTTGAGATATAGTTTTTATACATCCTTCATGTTTTAGCTGTAACAATGTTAATTTATACTTGTTTAACTTGACATCTGGATGGGGTAACCCCATCCAGATAGTATTTCTTAGTATATTACTTTTATACTTTACTTTTTTTAAGAACTCATAATATTTGTTTTAAACATTGACTATATCTGGATGGGTGACCCCATCCAGATGTTTTAATCATTATGCTTTGTATCTCTTTTGTGCACTAGTTTTTTCTTAACTTTTACTTTAGCGCAGCTTGTCCCAAATCGGACCTTGCGCCATTAAACCTTATACAACCAACCAACTAACCAAATATTTTCTTCTACGAATCGGGTCAGGCCTGGAAATTTCGGTCTGTACAGACCTGTAGCATGAAAATGAAACTAACCTTGGAGCACTTATCAACACCGTAAAAATTTTGTTAAAGGATGGGTAAAACATATTCCAGCTGTACATTTTTGCTATGGAAGAAAAAAAATTAAATTTGTTGAAAATTGTGGGGGGGGGTATTTTTGATATTTTACGGTAATTTAGATGAAAAACATTATAAAAAAATATTCAGAAGAGTATAGTTTCGTTTAACTCATCTGGAAACTGTGATACGAGTGCACGAAGTGCCATCTATACGGGTTTTCGGAAATTATTTTTTTCCGGTTCTATCGCGGTCCGGATTTTGGGTCTTCTGGATTTGAGGTCCTGTACTGTATAAAAATTAATCCATAAAAAATTTGTATTTTTAGTATAATGCTGATGATTGGAAGTTATCAGTATAGTATTTGTTTCGTGTTTGGTTTGTACAACCTTCTTAAATATACACTAAATTTCAGTTGTTTTTAACTAAAAAAACTTAGCCATTTTTTAAGGAAAAGAATACTATTTTAGTTTGCAGTTATTGTTGGTGTTTCACAAATATGTGAATAACCTTAAGAAGAAATGGGAGGGATTAAGAGAACCTCTAGGGGTTTTCATAGACTCCTATCCATATTTAGTTCTTTAAATATAAAATCTTAAAATTTTGTACTTCCCTATATCACATCAGCACATGTATAAGTACACTAGCCGGTCGCCTCTCCGTGGGACCCAAATACATTCTGACGCGTACTGTCTTGACTTCCTTTGGTATCCAGAAATTGCCTTTTACATGCAAACCGAGCAATTCAAATAAAATACTTTATTTTAAACTATACAAAAATAACTAAATAATATATATATATATATATAGAAGCACGTAAATAAATATTTCGTGACATTAATAATATTTTTTCAATAATCTCTCTGACAAAATACTACTGGCCCTGTGCATATTTATCTAAGATGATCGGAGAGCTTTCAGATGAAATAAATAAAAATGGGATTGCCTAAGATAAATGGCGATCATTGTAAATGGGTACTGTCACGCCCATAAATTATTAATGAGGTGATCAAAATAATGGGGCCTCTGTGTATTTCTCAGTCATACATCGTTAATGCAGCGATCACTATAACGTGGTTCAGTTATTTTGCACGCATAAATCATTAAAATGAAATAATTTTAACAGGACTCATTCGGTTGCATGCTTGTAATCTGACAATACAGTAATCACCATAAGGCATCCTTGTGCATACCCTAGCCCATAAATATGGCAATCGGTATTTACATCACATTACTTTCAAAAAAATGTATTTTGTAAAAAAGGTGGAAGTGTTTTTGTTGAAAAATTTTTTAATCTGATCGCTAAAAGATGAAAATCAAAAATCAAATTGTGGCTGAGAGGTTCTGCTCTCGAAGCTGGTAGACGGGAGGTGCTGGGTTCGATCCCAATCGTGCCGTCGGCCTAATCGTTCGGAGTTTTCGTGGTTTTCTTCGAGCCGTGGATTTATCCATGTGTAAATACGGGTTAGGTTTCCTTAGAAAGACCCCCACGAAGGGCACTCCCCCCCGGCCTATATCCCAAGTGTAGATAATTGGCCGTCAATAATCAACCCAACCCAACCCAACTCAAAAATCAAATTATAAAATGAGAAATTAAAAAATATATTCCTTGGAAAAAAATGTCACACAAAATATATAATAAAAAATCAGCAATAGTTCTCTGTTTTGTCTAATCTTTCGCAATCAGGTTCACAGCGGATGTTGCCCACAAACTCACTAGCTCTAAAATTGCAGAAATACATGATTAACTACTTTTTTTTTTGTAGATTTGTAAAGCGGAGTTTCACATTTTTACTTAAAACTGCTGCTGAGATATGGTACAATTACCTAAAACTTTCGGCACACAGTGTGTCCCCCTTGATGGATTATTATCTAAAATTTCTGAAATACATATTTAACTTTTTTTAGTACATTTGTTATCCTAAATTTCACACTCCTACCTATTACTGAGATATGGCAAAATTACATAAAAAATTCACCCCCCCCCCATTTAACCCCCTTAGTGGCTGAATTTCTAAAATCATGGAAATTTAGTAGAAATAGAATATTATTTATATAATATTCTATTATATTACATAAATAGAAATAGATTATAGAAATAGAATATTATTTATATAATATTATATAAAATAGAATATTTTTTAGTAGATTTATTATCCTGAGTTTCATGATTCTACCTATAATTTCTACTGAGATATGCAAAATTACCTAAAATATTTTACCTCTTATTAAACCCCCCTTAGTTGCTGAATTTCTAAAATTGCTGAAATACATGTTTATCAATATTTTTTTGTAGATTTGTTATCCCGAATTTCGAGCTCCTAACTAAAAATGCTGCTAAGATATGGCAAACAGGCAAAATGGCCTAAAACTTTCAACCCCTTATTTAACCCCCTTAATGGATGAATTTCTAAAATCACTGAACTATGTGTTTAAGTATTTGTTATCCTGAACTTCACGTTCCTACCTGAAATATGGCGAAAATGCTAAATGACTAAAATCTTTCGACCCCCCCCCCCCCATTTAATCCCCTTAGTGGTTGAATTTTTAAAATCGCTGAAATATGTGTTTAACTAACTTTTAGTACATTTGTTATCCTGAATTTCGCGCTTTTAACTAAAACTATTGTTGAGATCTGATGAAAAGTCAAAATGACCTAAAACTTTAGACCCCCATTTAATCCTCTTAGTAGTTGAATTTCTAAAATCGCTGAAATACCTGTTTAATTATATTTTAGTAGATTTGTTATCTTTACTTTCACGCTCTTACCTAAAACTGCTGATGAGATATGGTGAAAATATGAAATCGCTGAAAATTTTTGCCCCTCCCCCCCCCCTCCTTAACCCACTTAGTGGTTTAATTTCTAAAGTCGCCTTCCTGAATTTCACGCTCCTAATTATAACTCCTGCTGAGATATGCCGAAAAGATGAAAATATCTAAAACTTTCGACTCCCCATTTAACCCCTTTAGGTTGTGAATTTTCAAAAATCCTTTCTTAGTGGGTGCCTACATTGTGTAAAGAACATGTCTTCCAAATTTCATTGTTCTAGGACAAACGGTTGAGGCTCAGCGTTGATTATGAGAAAATCAAGCTACTCTTTTATAAGTATAGATTGTTTGTTAATGTGTTTACCTTATTACAAAATATGACTATAAATGTCTCTTAACACTAGTTAAATGAATTACTGTGTTTTACCATGTTTATTGTACTATGTCAATCATATTTTAATTTTATTTATTATTTTAATAAATTAAACACAAGCTCATAATTTCATACAATATTTAATATAAAAATATCTATTAGCTGTTCTTAATTCTTATTAATAAGGAATTGGTAGTAGAACCTTTTTGTCTCACATTCCACAGCAACAATAAATAAAAATAAAATTCACAATGTGCTTGTATTATTTAGTTCTTGCTAAATTTGCTTACCTTAATTGGCAATTTCAGATACAGCTTTAAAATAAATACACTTTTTCATAATTTTAGTACAACACCAAATTTAAAATCAGTCAAGTATCAGCTCAAATAATTCTCTTTTTACCCCCTTAAAAATATAGATTGGTTTAGTTGGTAGAGTATACCCAACAAAAGATGAAATGATGTCTGCAGCTCTAAAACTGGCCAAAATTATAGCTTCAAAGAGCCCTGTTGCTATACAAGGAACTAAAATAGCTTTAAATTTCTCAAGGGATCATAGTGTAGCAGATGGTTTGCAGTTTATGGTAAGTTCTGTTGCTTTTATACTAAAATATATTGTTATATTTGTTAACATTTTAATAATGTAGTAAGCAAACAATAGCATAGTTTACTAAGAATTCTGCTAGAAGTAAATTTTGTTATTTTCTTAATAATCTCTAAGAATTTCTGCATATATTTTATATTTTTTAATGATATTTTACTTATTAAAAAAATTAAAGTACTGTATTTAGGTTTAGTTGTCCAAAATTCAAATACATTATCTAGATTGATGTGTTGAAATCAATAAAAAGATTATCTATGATGTGCATGATTATGTTAGTAAATATGAAGGATTAACAGATAAGCAAATTAGTGTTAATATAAATGCTAGAATAGTGACACCATTCATATCATTTTATAATAAATTAATCTAAAATTGTCCTCATGTTTATGAAAATGAAACACCATGAAGGAATCAAAACTAACTGAAATTTATATGAAATGCAAAGTATAATACATAAAAAATGATTAGAATGTCTGTGTAATAGTGTATGCATGAGAAGGCATGACCCTGCCTTCTTAACTGCCTTGTTAAGTAGTATAAGTAAGAGGAATGTTGAAAGTAGTGTATAAATGTTTTCTATCCATAAACGTTTCAGGAGAATTCATTATGTCTCATCAACAGCACAGCACAGCCATACCATACAAACAGCAATGCAAATAGCAATTCCACAGTACAAACAGCAACGCTAGACAAGCAAATTAAGGAGTTGGAACAGTAGCAAATTATTAGCCTGCATAAAGAGAAATTTTCTTAATAAATTGAATCTTGCACAGCTTAGATAGTGATGCAAGCCTGGAACAAGTGGATTAAAGAGAATTGGATGGGTCATTAATATGAAAGCAGACCACAAAACATTGTCTGAAGATGGGATGACAGATATTTCATTTGCAGGACAGTGACAGACTGTGTACTTACATTACAATAGTTGAAACTTTGATATAGATGTACCATTCTTTGCATCTGCAATTCAGCAGTGTCTGCTGTACCATGGATTGTATGCAGACACAAAACCATCAAAGATTTTCAGATACAGTGGGCTCATGAAAATCCAATGGCATGCTGATTGACAAAAGATGATCTTTTCTGATGAGAAATTTGGACTATAATGATGGCTGAATGTTCACTGAATACCAGTGATAAATTCAGTGGATGGCCAGAAAACATCTTCTCCCCCTCCCCTGGAGCATCAAAATGCTCCCCATCCCCCATAGAAAGAAATGATATTTTATGTTTGGTAATGGTTTAAAAGTGTAAATTTCTCTCTGGAACTGCTTACTGAAAACTTCCTTCCTGATGAAAAATGTATGAAATCAACACTGTCTTCTATATTCACTGCCTACTATAAAAGTAAATGCCATCATCTAGAGTACGTTATCCAGTGTTCTGCTGGTCGTAGATAGTACATTATACAGTCGTAGAAAAACTCGCGGATTTCGTCAAGAGGTCGTGTAAAAAAAATTGTGAATTTCATCAATTGATTGCAAGAAAAAAATCTTAAATTTCATCAGTTGGTCACAAAAAAAGGAAAAAAAAAAGTCAAACAATTGCAGAAATTAATTGCGAAGTTCATCAAATGATCGCAGAATAAAATAGCAAATATTGTAAGATGATAGTGGAATAAAATCGCGCATTTAGTCAGTTGATCGCAGAATAAAACAATGAATTTTATCAATTGCTTGAGGAAAAAAAACACGAATTTTGTCAATCGGTCTTGAAAAAAATCATAAATTTCATCAAACATTTGTAAAATAAAAGCACAAATTTCATCAAACATTCATGGAATAAAAGTGCGAATTTCGTCAAACGATCAGGGGAAAAAATTGCAAATTTCGTCAAATGATCACGGAATAATCGTGAATTTCGTCAATAGGTCATGTAAAAAAATCTCAATTATCATAGTCGGTTGTAGAAAAAAATCATAAATTTGATCCAAGTTATGGTTTTCTGTTCATACAAAAATGATAGTTAACTATTGAATATTCACGTTTTTTGCTCTTGATACATGAAACCAAACTCTACATTTGGGTGAAAAAATGTTAATGTAGTATAAAATTGTACATGTTGACAAGTAGTCATTTTCTTCAACTCAACTATGAACATGCAATATATTTATTTAAAAATATACTATAAAATATTGTAACATGAGAAATTTGTTAATGTATTTATTTTGTATTCAATACAATATAGTTCACAGAATTCACACGTAATTTTCTCCTTTTTGTTATTTTCTGAGTGGCATCCCTGATATGATACAGATTGAAGCAGCGAAGTATTGAACATTTCCTCTTCTATAATAAATGGACTTAATTTAAATGTCAAATTTATCATAATAACCATTCATTCTTTATGGAATACATAACACTTGTGGAGTTAATAATTTAGTTGGTAACAATAAATAATGTTCTCTTAAAATGAACAATTAGGAACTCATTTTCAAGCTAATCATCCAGTAAGAAAATGAATGTTGCAGGAATGAATATTCACAGTTATGGAAAATGTTTTTGAAATTAGCTGCAGTGAAAATATAATTGAATTTCTTGATATACTCATAACTTAGAAAACCACAGCTTTTTTACTTCTTTTGTAGAATTTAATGAAATTTATCTAGCTTAATTAAACATTGTTTCTGCTAAAATTGTTTAGTTTGACCTGCAGTTCTACATTACTCAATATATTTGTACTTTATCTTTTTCTTATTGAAATGTTTTATGAGTGTAGAATTGTGTTCTTGGCTTTCAGTTTATAAAAAATAATTTTAAAATATGAGGGCAAGTAATCAATAGAAGAGAGGCCCAATGTTGTAAAATAGAACTAAAATTGTTGCCATAAGAAGTTTATCAACTTCAGTACATCTATGTAATTCTGAAGCTGACTAATAATTGCAAATACCTTGGCTAATGATCATTGTTTTTCTGACTAGAGTAACTAACCTGAATTTGGTTTACAAAATTTATTTTTTATACATGCACTAACATAATGCAGAAGCATTACATTTTAATTGGATGAATAATCAATTTTGGTTAACAAATATTTTGGCTAACAAATGTAATTTTTGAACGAGTTATGTTTGTTCATTAGCTAAGGCAGAGTTTCCCCCCAGACAGTTTCAGAAGGGCACCCTGCCTACCCTTTGGTTTACAAAGTAGCACCCTTCTTGCCCCACATAAAATAATTCGCACCCTTCTTTCCCCCTCAGTAAAAAATTAGCACCCTTCTTGCACCTCAGTAAAAAAAGTGTCCTTTCTCCTTTTTGCATTAAAAAATTTGCTTTCATAGTAAAAATTGAATCAATGTTGTCTTGAAAAGAGTGGTTTTAAATATTGAAAGTGGCTTTAAAAACCAGAAGAATGCCTTTAATAAAAAAGTGCCCTTTAAGAATCTGAAAAGTGCCCTCAAGAAACCAAAAAGTGCCCCTAAGAATAAAAAAAGTGCCCTTTTATCACCAGCAGCACCCTGCCTTGGTGAACCTGGGGGGAAACTCTGGCCAAGGTATCACTTTATTATCATTTATGGTGATGATTTTTTGAATAATTCATATAGTATTTTATGTTGTAATACATATATTGTGTGACATAATGTGTATTAATAATGTATGGGAATAATTACCATGATTAAAAAAACTGGTGCACAATGTCGATGCATAAAACAAAATTTTGCAAGAATTGGTTCTTAATTGTAAATAATTGTAGCGAAATATTTTAAGTGCCAGAAAATACATAGGCCTGATTATGCATAATGGCACAGTAGTTAAAGTTTGTGAATCTACTAAAATGAAAACTATTATTTTAATAATAAATTGGAATATTTATATGAAACTATTGTTGAGTGGTTATAATATAAATGTATGAAGTGTTAATTGCATCTTAATCATTGTGTTGGAATTTTGATATATGTGTTTCTTATTTCCCATCTTGCTTATCTAAAAGTGGTTATTGGTATTGAAAATGAGAAAAGTATTTTGTAAATTATTCAAATTTAGGTATGTAATTTAACTTCTAGTCTAGTGATATTTCTTTTAAAGATAAGAACTTTTTCATTTATGTAATCAGACTTTATAGTAACTTCTTTTCTAGTTGATTAATTTTTTGTTGCAAATACTTTTTATTGATTATTTTATTTTTATTCAGACATACTGGAACATGACCATGCTGCAAAGTGAAGATGTTCTGAAAGCAGCGGAAGCAACTATCAACAAATCTGATAAACCCCCCAAATATTCAAAGCTGTAGTAATTTAAAACTAAAATATTTTGTGTATTTGCGATCTTGTTGATACAATTGGGTATTTGTACTTATTTTCTTTAGGCTTAGAAAAATCTTAATAGCATACAAATGGACTTTAAATACTCAGTAAACAGTAAATTTAAGAAGTTATAAATGAGTGCATAGTTTTATATGGTATGATCTACACTTTATTCTTTTGCATTAGTCTATCTCACAGTTTTTATCCATTTTCTATGTGCATAATAAGCAAGCATATTTTGTTTTAATTTTACAATGTAATGTCTTCCAAAAATACTCAAAATTTATTTTTGTATTGTATTTGTTTTATAAAATTTGTATGTCTGAAAACTAATTGTTATATTTTTGTATATTGGTTTTTAATAAATATTTTGAATGTGACTTAGTTATTTTTAAACGAGTTTTGAACAAGCTAAAATATTTTTAACTTTTTCTTGTAAGGTAATCAGATTTTTAAATATTTTTTGGAATAAAATTAAATTGCCTTTAATAAAGTTCAAAGAATACTTGTGACAAGGAAGCTATCTTAATCAAAAATTAACCAACTTAATCTCTATTTTTGAAAGAACTGACAAATAAATGATTTAGCAGTAATGATACTCTGACCAATCTCTTTTCTTTTGGTACACCCTTATAATGAATTGTTTCTAAAGAAACTAGTCGTTGGGGGCCACCGTAATACTTACCCATCATGGATATGCATAATATAAAATATTAAAACAAAAATGTGTAAACTACTTATAAAATGCATAGCAATTCAAATAAAATCGTGGCTTGATGACGTCATAACTTTATAGGCTCGATTACTGAATTGCTTGAAAGAGGTTTTTCCATATAACTCCAAAAATAATAATCCTATTAACTAGCAGTTTATTGCATTTGATTAAGCGTCAAATTTCCAATTAAAATATATCTTTGAAGTGAAATTTGGATGAAATACAGGGTCATGAAAAATCGAAGAGTGTGGAAAATAGGATTACAAATATCTCAGCAACTAATTATCCGATCGACTTCATGCTTTATGCAAAATTTATGTTTTTTTATTGTCTTTTATATTCATTTCTTAAAATAAACAATTTCGAAAATTTTTATATACCTTTTATCAGAACTAATATTTCGAGAGTCCGAAAAAAATAGTTCCGGTTAATCGAGGTTATTGAAATGAAATAGGCTTCTTCCCATTATTACATTCTAAGTACATACCAAATTGCAAGTGTCTATCTCAATTTTTTTGGGAGATAGACCGTTTACAGACACACAGACGGACAGCAAAATTTTTTTTCTAAAAATATGTTTTTTGGAATCTCCAGTGTCTGAAACGTGTAAATCCGTCAAAAAATTTTTTCCGATTTTCAAAACGATTACAAGACTTACCCTATACTACGTATGATGGGTAAGTAAAATTAATTAAATATTATGTGCATTTATTCCTTAAGTGTTCAAAAAATTTGCCTCTTATCTGAAACTAACATAAATTCATTTCTTCATTAACCAGTTTTTGATTGCATGTAAGAAAAACAAAATAAATGAATAAAATAAAATACAAACAGCAAGATTTTATAGTTTTCTTTCATATGTTACCCCTAGCTCCTAGTAACAAACTGACATTATGAAGTTTTTATTAATGATAAAAGATGTTGTCATTGGAGTAAAATGACATTATTTATGCTTTACTAACAGAGTTGTTGACTCAAATGGAAATATGTTTTTACTTATATTATTTATGGTATTCAGCAGTGCTTTATTCTTCAGAGACGTTATCTGAAATGAAAGAAAGAAGATAAACATAGTTGTTTCTAACATGTTACGTCTCACGAAATAAATAAAATAAAATAAATTTTAGACTTTATGATAAAATTTTTAAAGTCAAATTTAAGATTTTTGACATTTTTAAATGTCCATGGATCAGTTAGATTTCAGCTCCTGGAGAATTTTAATTCATGGAATTTGTAAATACAGTGACAATTCTTTTTTATTCAATAAAAGTGTTTAAAGTCAGCCATTACCGATTTGCAAGATATAAATTTTGTATTGTGAAGTTTGTCTATAATTTCTTTATTTAACATAGCATTTGACAAAGAATTTTATACATTTTTCAAATATTTAGCCCTTTCTTAAATAGCATAATTGACTGAGTTAGAATCAAAGGAATCCAAGGTCATTTTCTAAAAATTTGAGAAGTGCTGTAATGGAAACTAAATTATGCATAAAATGTTGGGGTAGAAGAATGGAAAAAATTTCCTAAGCAGTGCAGCACTCTACTATAATGTATTTTTGCTGTACTAAGTGGTAATACATACATGCAAAAACTTGTCTGGTGATTTAATCAGAACTGATATATGTCATATCCTTATGGTTCTAATTCAGTTAATTATATTTTTTAAGTTTTAGCAGAAAAATTTAAACACAACACATTGGAATCATCAAATTAGAAATTCATTTCCATTCCCAAAATGCAGCAGCATGTAAAGGATATAAAAATTATACTTTGAAAAAGTTCTTCAGACAAAAATATGATAATGTAAGGAAAAATTCCTTAAAACACCTTAAAAAAAAAAAAGAAATGTATAATGCATTTATATTTCTTGCGCATTGGTATTTCTTGAACATTGTTTTATTTTGAATACCCATTTACTCTTAATTGGTTTACAGCTAGAAGGAAACAGCAAAATGTGCTATTTTTGATTTCTCTTGTGTGCTTCAAGTTCTTCTAAAATTGCACATTCTATTTCACAGCATCTTCATGATTTCGGGCATCTTTGTAAGATATTGGTATATCTGTAGCATTCTCTGTGTCATCATCTAAGACAATAGATAGTGCATGATACTGGTTCAAATTAGAAGGTATATTATATAGCCTTGGGTGACATCTTTAAATTATGTTCAGATCTTCTTACAAGAACATCATGTTTATTTTTAATATCCTTATCACTACTTAAAAAAACACCAACTATGATTTCTGAAGGATTGTCATCAAAATTTAGATTTACAGGATTATCTTTCTCTTGTTACTGGAATATCCAAAAAAGCAGTTTATCTTTATGGAATAGTCTAGGTTTCATCTGTAAACATGCATGTTTCCAATTCTAGAAATATAACTTTATCTGACTTCAGTTATTTTAAAAGTTCAAGGATTCATATGTCCCACAAATATAAATTTTTTGGCTTTATTATCCAATTTCTTGCAGTAAGATTTAGGACTATACAGAAAGCTTTACAACTGAGCGGCTTCATATGTTTTAAATCTGGCTTTTCACCAGTCCAAACTTCAAATGAAGTTTTACTATTTGCAACAGTTGGATTTCTATTCTTGCAATATTTTACTGTGTTTATAACTTTTATTCAAAATCGCTGATCTATATTGGCTGAATTCAGCATAGCACATGTTCTTGTCCTGCAGATATGGTACATCTTTCAGCAACTCCATTTTGTTCAGGGTTGAATGGAATGTTTGTTTGATGAGCTATACCTTCTTTCATATATTCTAATATGAGCCAACCTTGTGTGTGGTTATGTATATATATATGCAAATTTTATCTGAAAAATGGCTCTAACAAATATGACTAAATTTTGTATCCTACCATTTTTTGGGCACAAGAAGACTATTGGACTGGCTCACATGTTCAAGAACTTTTGATTAGTGGGTCAACGCAGGTCAAGTTAATTTTATCTAAAAAACGGCTCTAACGATTTTGATTAAATTTTGTATCCTATGAGTTTTGGGCATGAGAAAATCATTGGGCTAGGTCACATGTTTGAGAAAATTCGATTAGTGGGTCATTTTTGGGTCACTGTGTGTCAAGCTAATTTTATCTATAAAACGGCTCAGACTATTTAGACTAAATTTTGCATCCTATGGTTTTTGGGCATGAGAAGACTGTTGGGCTAGGTCACATATTCGAGAAAATACGATTAATGGGTCATTATAGGTCAAACTATTTTTATCTTAAAAACGCCTCAGACAATTTGAACTAAATTTTGTATCCTACAGTTTTTTGGCACGAGAAAATCATTAGGCTAGGTCAAATGAAGTTTTACTATTTGCAACAGTTGGATTTCTATTCTTGCAATATTTTACTGTGTTTATAACTTTTATTCAAAATTGCTGATCTATATTGGCTGAATTCAGCATAGCACATGTTCTTGTCCTGCAGATATGGTACATGTTTCAGCAACTCCATTTTGTCCAGGGTTGTATGGAATGTTTGTTTGATGAGCTATACCTTCTTTCATATATTCTAATATGAGCCAATCTTGTGTGTAGTTATGTATTTATATATGCAAATTTTATCTGAAAAATGGCTCTAACAAATATGACTAAATTTTGTATCCTACCATTTTTTGGGCACAAGAAGACTATTGGACTGGCTCACATGTTCAAGAACTTTTGATTAGTGGGTCATTTTGGGTCAACGCAGGTCAAGTTAATTTTATCTAAAAAACGGCTCTAACGATTTTGATTAAATTTTGTATCCTATGAGTTTTGGGCATGAGAAAATCATTGGGCTAGGTCACATGTTTGAGAAAATTCGATTAGGGGGTCATTTTGGGTCACTGTGGGTCAAGCTAATTTTATCTATAAAACGGCTCAGACTATTTAGACTAAATTTTGCATCCTATGGTTTTTGGGCATGAGAAGACTGTTGGGCTAGGTCACATATTCGAGAAAATACGATTAGTGGGTCATTATAGGTCAAACTATTTTTATCTTAAAAACGCCTCAGACGATTTGAACTAAATTTTGTATCCTACAGTTTTTAGGCATGAGAAAATCCTTAGGCTAGGTCACATGCTCGAGAAAATCTGATTAGTGGGTCATTTTTGGGTCAAGCTAATTTTATCTAAAAAACGGCTCAGACTATTTTGACTAAATTTTATATCCTATGGGTTTCAGGCACCAGAAGACAATTGGGCTTGGTAACATGTTTGAGAAAATTTGATTAGTGTGTCATTTTGGTCATGGGTCACATGATATTTGAACTCAAAGCTAATTTTGACCGAGCATAACCCTGTCTTCCCTGCTCGTTTAGAATAAAATAATTTTTTGACTTTTTTTGTTTGCTGCTTATGGTATTAACAATCCACAGCTTTTTGCCAGTTTATTTTTCAATGTCTATTTTCAATTCAACAAATTTTTGAAAAATCTTTCATTTTCAGAAATTTAAAAAAAAGTCATTCTGGTTTTATCATCAATCATTATATACAATCATTTCACTTCACTGTATAATTGAACTACCATTAGTCCACATAACTCTAAATGAACAAGTTGAGGAATAACTTTTGACATTTTGATTGAGGATTGGTTGATGAGGAATTTTCCTTTCATGCAGGGGACATAATTTTCTGTATCAGAAAAGTTTATATCAGTAGCCATAGACCAGGATAACTCATCTACTCATGTTCTTATTGATTTATTTTTTGAATAAACCAAAGCTGTGTTTCTTACAATATCTGCATAATACAAATTGTCAACTTTATAAGTACTTGTAACAAAAATTTTTTATGTTTGTTCATCAGGTAACTTATTATTGTTTGGGTAAAAAACAGTTAAAATATTTTAACTTTTTGGTAAGATATTTAACAAAAATTAAATTAGCAGTAAATACTGGAACATACAAGATATTATTTAGACTGACTTTCACAACTACATTGTTTCTTTTTATATTTAATGCTAAGAGAATAATATAAGGTTCATTAGTGATTTTAATTTCTGATTCAGGACTTATAATCCTTGTTTTTAACACTTTCCAACCTAGTTGAAAAGTGTTTGTGACTTCGGTTTGTCTGTCCATCTGTCCATGCTCTAACTCCCGTAAATATGCTCGGATTGCCCTGCAATTTTTATATGTTATTGTCATCTATAGCATGTTCCCTATTTCAACTGAAGTTTGTAGTAGTTATAGTTTTTTTACAGGGACACTCAAAAGAATTCCGTTACATTACGGTCTATGGAGAAAAATCATTTGCAGTTTATTTTAATGATGTTACACAACTTCAAACACATTGTAATTGATATAATATATCACTAAGGTGCATTACAAGAAGCTTAATATGGAATAGGGTGTGCATAGCACTTATAGTTACTTTACAGGGACAGTCAAAAGAATTCCGTTACATTACGTCTATGGAGGAAAATCGTTTGCTATTTTTAAAAAATAATATTTCACTATTTTAAATGCATTGAAATTTATATATATCACTAAGGTGCATTACAAGAGGCTTACTACAGAATATTGTGTGTATAGCAGTCATCGTTCATTTACAGGGACACACAAAAGGATTCTCTACAGTCTGTTAACAATAATTCCTGGAAGTGCATTTTAAGTTGCTGAACGTGATTTTAAATTTAACTCACTTTTTGTTTATTACGTGGTGTGTATAAATTCTGTAGATCATATACAGGCAAGCACAAAAGTTCGCGAACACATTTCCGTTTATTGACATCAGAAACTCCAGAAGGATAATTTTAAACTCTGCTACGCGTTTCCTAACTAAACCAAAATTTAGCATCCTATGTACTATATATACAAATCTATAGATCATATACAGGGCTGAATAAAAGTATTCGGATATTTTTCCGAATATTGTATGTGTTAGAAATTCCTGAAATTACGTTTTTAAATATGTTACGCGTTTTCCAAATTGTTTACTTAGATGTTATCTTTCAGCTTATTAAACTGTAATGATTTGTAAAATTATTTTGGAAGCATTGCAAAGTGTTACATAATCTATTCTTGATGCAAGATTTTTTGTTCTTGTTTAACTCTAGTGTTATATTCGATCTTCTTTTGACTTTTGATGTATCTCTCCTTTTGTAAAGTTGGTTTATGTCACATTTTGACATTAACTCTTATAACAACAGGAAAATAGAGCATTTAGATTCCCTCTTCTATAATTTATAAAATTTTGTCTTGTGGCCAACTTTTCCATACAAATTAAATTTACAAAGAAATCTTAAATCATGGTTAATAGCTTTAATTGGATAGGCTTTTTGTTCTTGATTTCATATCTTATACTCCGGGAAGATTTAGATGACAGTGTGTGAAAGGCTGGGATTGCCTGTTAACACCATTGGCTTAATTTGATTGCCATATCTGGCAATATAATAGTCATTTTGATGACATAAAATTATTTTAAGACTGCACTTCTAGAAATCTTATTTCAAGGATTTTTTTTTTGTGTGTGTTCATTGGAAACATTCTATTTAATTGGTTATTTAATTTACCATCTATTACAAATGCACATAATTTAAAGTAGGATAACATGCTTCAATAAGTAATACAAATCTATTTCTAATCAGGTTTATATTTATATGTAGGTGACAGGTATATTTCATTGCTCCATGTGTAATCTTGGAGAACCACATTAATTCCCATTTATATTTTATGTAAAGTAATTATAAATTAAGCTGAGAAAACAAATTTTAAAATCTATTATTTTTAATCAGCCAAAAATGAAAGGTAGAAGCAAAATAAGTAACAGGTTAAATTTCACTCTGATATCCAGTTTTCACATGACTAAAGACCAGAGTTAAGCTGATAGTACAGTTATTGGAAACAGGTTTAATATTAGAAATCAGGTGGTTTTACACATAAAATATATGTCAGACACATGTGACGAACACAAAGTTGCATTACTGCCATATGACTATTGTTGTCACGTTGGAAGAAAAGAAGGAAGAAACTCATTTCTAAACATCCTTAAAATTCGAAATCGATATATCCAGTTATATTTATACACAAACATATATATATGTAACATCTTAATAAATAAAACCTACCAGGAATTTTCTCTCTCTCTATGTGTATATACACACACACATATGTTTATATATATATATAGTCCCACCTTGTCACGTTAAAACGGCATAATTATGCAATTTCTTCCAATATTTCTTTCTTTTTCTTCTCTCCTCCCCCCCCCCTCCCCCACGCACCTTTAAAAAAAAAATACACTAGCAGAGTCAGATTTAATTTGTAATGTAATAATATAATTTAACATCTATTTAAAAATGTTATAATTCAATGTATTTTTTTTTTAAGTATTAATTTTATCAAATCTACAGGCTTAACAGGGGGGTAAGTGAGAATGAGATCTCACCATCCGTAATGGATAGTAAAAGATCTATTCAAATAATTTTATTTAAAAGAATGATATTGTAGCTGTTCCTTCTCACGTCCACACTAGAGCTACTAAATATATAGGCTGACTCGTCAGGCATTTTTATTCCCCCTGGACTGGTTCACGTAATGTGTTTCAATGGCGTTGAATTGGTTTCTGTCTATTTTTTAACTTTAAAGGCTTAATTATGGGTAGTTGTTCTGCTATTAATTGTATGAATCACTCAAGAAAGGATCCCTGCAGGCTTCAATTTCCTCGTAAACATGAAAAATTGCCACATTTAACTATTAATTGTAGATTTTATTCTTCCCGAAATTTTTTGTTCGCCAGCTTGGCGGTAACGGCGATTTCAAGGACGTAGCGCCATCTAGTTCATTTTCGGAAAAACGATGTTTATTTCCGTCCTTATTATTATTATTATTTTTTTTTTTTCAAAAGCACAAAATTAAACTGAAATTTTATGGAAAACTTGAGAATATTAATATATAATTAAAATTTATGAGAGTTTTCAAGAGAACTATAATATAAAATAGAATATTTTACAGGAAATTTATTTTAAAAAGTATACAGATTTCTTTTTTTTTTTTTCTTTTTTTTTTTTTCTTTTTTCTTTTTCTTTTTTTTTTTTTTTTTTTTTTTTTTACATATTCATTTTCACCAAATAAATGAGTTTTATTTTGAATTTCGAAAAAAAAAATCCCTAAATTTGCTTAAAGATAATTTTATTATTAATATTTCATCAAAATACAGTTATATTTAAGAAAATATATAAATAAATATTTTAAACAATTTTCATAATTAAATGTTATTAAGAAATGGAGTATATTTTTATTGTAACTTTAAGATATAAATTTGTTTAAGATAACGAAGGATATCTGGATACTGTGAAAGATCATTACATTTTCCTCTTGGAAAGAACAGTTCTCATATTATTAAAGTAATGAACACTTCCTACACATGAAAACTTTTTAAAAATTTCTTTAAATAGAAGTTTTTAAATATTTATCACAAAGTAAAAGATGAAATTATATCCTTAATTTTTTTTTCAATTATACTTTTACATCAGAAATTAATTATAATATTTTTTCATCACACTGTTAAGTGAAGAACACTCAGATATGCCACATACACTAAAAAAAAAAATCATTATTTTTTGGAAAAAAGTACACTTGAAGAATAAATTTTAATTGTTACACTAAGGTAAGAAATTGCTGCTGATATTCTGAAAATAATAATAATAATAATAATAATAATAATAATAATAATTTTTCTATGGACAAATAAAATAAAACTTTTAGAAATATGTAAGAAATAATTAGATAAATTATGCAAAGAAAAAAAAAGGGGGGGGAGTAGTTAAATGTAAAATTTGCATTTCAAATTGCAAAACTTGCGATGTCCAAATTGCAAAACTTGTATCCGATGTTTCAAAGATTTTTCTCCAGGGGGGGGGGGGGGGGGGGGGGGGGGGCTTAAAGTTTCGAAAGGGGGAGGTGCGCTTCTAGACTTCAATTACTCTATACTACTATACCGGGTCACTTCCATGAATTCAACACTGCTTCTATAATTAATTAGTGAAATGAATGTTCATTGTAAAACCAAAGGTTTTCTTATTAAAAGTAAATAAATTTATTGCTATTTTTATTGAACAATAAATAACATACAGGCTACAATTTGAAATGAAAATCAATGATCAAGAGTACGTATTTTATTCGAAACTTTCATTCCCTATCGTACTTTTTGATAAATTCTGCAAAGCAAATAAGACGGCGATAAATGCGCCAAATGGGTCCTACAGGAAAATCTAGCGCCAACGCTTTCCCACTTGGGAATGTTAATGTCGGTTGATGCGCCAGCTCTTTAGTATAGAAGCCTTAGTCCACACACCGACCAAAAAAAAGAAAGAAACAAATTCCTGGCTACAGGTTTGAAATCTGTTCTCAAATCCAAAGAAGCTACTTTCAGACAAAATTTTTAATTCATTTTTGTTCGAAAAGCATGAAATTAGCAGGTGTCTATTCAGAAACTTTGAAATCGAATAGCATTTTCAATTTTTTGGTAAAGGCAGATGATCTTTCAGAAAATATGGTTAAATTTGGTGTTTTGAACAGAGTTTCCGGGGCAAGAAAAGAGAAAAAACAGTCGTCATGATAACAATTATCGCTTATAACTCGATAAGTAATTTATTTATAAGGGAAAAAAATGGAAAACACTTTTCAATCCTAAATTGCTTCAATAGTCAGGCCTGCCAATTTTATGCCTTTACGTTTAAAAATGAATCTCAAAATGTGTCAAAGTTTTGTGTTGTTCAGCACGGAATTTGAGAACCGCATTAACTCTTTTACTGTTTAATATCATTAGTTCAGAAAACCGAAAGACCGTACACAACTCAAATGGTTCACTGAGTATGATAAGTGGTGTTAGAGAGTGAAACATTTCAAGCTAAAATAAAACTTTGATTTACAGTCTTATGAAATATAATGAAACACTTCAAAACAAAATTATCATAGAAAGAAATTGCAATCCTGCAATACTCAATTCCACTACAGACAGACTTTTATATTTACATTTTCTTAGTGCTTTTTTAAAAATCTTACTCTTTTCAAAGATTTAGAGGGGGATGCTTCTGCAAGCCCCCTGCATATCCCTATTCTTCTGTATAATGAAAGATTCTTGTTGTTGAGAGCTATTTTTGTTGTTGTTCTTCATTTTTATTACAACCACAGCATATAGTAAACACATTTCCATTCATTTCATTTTACAAAAGTTCTTTTTTTTTTTTTTGTTATTTTAAGGTGATTCTCAAATGACTTGCTCAACAATGCGAAACTTTCTGACATTTCCCAACTCATTTTTAAACACAAAGACATAAGTTTAACAGGCCTGACGATTGAAGGGATGTGGAATCGAAATGAGTTTTTCCTTTTTTTATAAATAAATTACTTAATGAGTTACAAGCGATTTGTGTCACGTGACGACACGTTTTTCCCCTTTCTTGGGATGCCCCATTAGGAATTTGGTTTAAAACGCCGACTTTGACAGTATTTTGTGAAAGATTGTCTGCCTTTACCAAAAAATGGAAAACATCTTTCGAATACAAAGTTTCTGAATAAGAACACCTGTCTATTTCATATGTTTCCAAACAAAAAATAATTAAAAAATATGTCAAATTAGCCAGTTTGGATTTGAGAGCAGCCTTTACTATTATTGGCACCCCCTCCCTGCATATGCTCATGTTTCTGTATAATGAAAGATTCGTGTTGTTGAGTATGATTTTTGTTGTTGTTTGCTTTAATTACAAGCACAGCATTTCATAAACACATTTCCATTCATTTAATTTTCAAAAGTTTTTTGTTTTGTTCTTTGAAATATATTATTGACATGCTTGGTATGTATTTCAGATAAAAATTTTCAAAACGTTCAAATCCACAAAGATTTTTGCTCTATTTTTAATAGTTTGAAAAATAAAAAACCTATTTTGTGCATTTAAAATCACAATCTTAATTTAATTATCTGTAAATGGATGAAGTGGTGTGAAATTATCATCAGTGGGTTTGTAGTTTCTCTTCAACCTGTCCCTGTCTTTTGTCAAAATTCTGCCAAGCGAATAGATACATCTTTATGAAATATTGATATATACATATCATAACAGTGGCACATTTCAACTTAAATCAGTTTCATTTAAGCGGTCAATCGTTTCTTTATTTAAAGATTTTTAAAAAAATCAGATATAGAGAGATACTTTATTAAAGTAAGCAGCACACCATTTCTTGTCGCGGAGGTATAAAGTTCCCAGTACATTCTGTACTGTCAACTTGCTCATTCCCTAAGTATAGCATGTTCCCAGAACAAATTTTTACAAAATAAATCTAGTTAATTCCAGCATAACTTTCTCAAGAGACAATGTTAAGGGACTCGAAAATTCCTTTATCACATTGCTAACAATGCTACTTATAATTGTTGATCTTGCCCATCAGTCTATTGCGGCATCTGTGTTCTTGAGCCCTGAGTATATTCATTATAAAGATCTCAATCTTCATGATATCTAATGCTGAATTTCCATTTACTGTAGTTTAGTCAACCTCAAAAGTATTAGCAGGTAAAATAGTATTAATATTCATATTTTGCAATTTTAGCACATCCTCATTAGGTCTTTTTTGCTGCTTTTTTTTTTTTTTGGCTTTTTAATGACTCCGTTTATCTGGGTATTTATTTTATAGTTTTGTCTTTGCTCTTCTCTCTTTTCTTCATATCTGTTTTTTCTTTTTCTTTCAGTTCTCTTTCAATATTTTTTCTTCTATGCATGTGCAATCTCCCTCACACCATACATTTCCCATGGTTTGTTGTTCTCATGCTGCACATGATGCTTTTTCAGCAGAGGAAGGACAGGGTTAATTTTTCATGCAAATGTACAGAAGTGATCAAAAGTCAAATTTCCAAATTTTAGAGATGCTAAAGGTGTGCCCTACCAATGGATTTGTTGCTATATTTGTACACCCTCAGTAACAAGCAACACTGGTCTAACATATTTTGTATTGGCTATATCTTACAAGGGGACTGCCAAACATGATGCGCACAGATTTTGATGATTTTAAGGTATGTTGTAGAGGTCATACCCCTAACTATTCAGGTCAAAGGTTTCCTTCAAATGGCCCTTAGTTTTTGAGAAATTCAGGGTTAAAGTTAAGCATACGTTTGAAATACCCATTAGATTGCAACTTTGAACGAGGTCTCCGTGGTGCTGTGCTAGCATTCGAGATTCCTCTACGGAATGCAAGGGTTCTGTCCCATCCTATGCCCCCTTTTTTTTTTCTTTTAAATAATTTTATATTTTTGGCACGTTGTATGTTTTAATCAGAAGTGTGAATTCTGCATCTTTGAACTTTTTTATATTTTCCTAATAAATTATATTTACATTTTCAAAATTTTCATAAAAACTTATAATTTTTCTGCAATTATTAAACTAATATTTCTATTTACAAAACTCCAAGCTAATTTATTTATTTATTATTTACTTTTTTATATTTTAAGCACAGTTCTGAAAAAATACTTTTTTTTAATTGTTATGCAATTATAAATGAAAAATTACCATTTCTTTTGTATAACTTATACAAAATAGTTTTCACTTCGATCTCCCAAACGTATGTGAGATTAGATCTTTTCAAAGAAATAATAAAATTTTAAAGCAGTAACACTTATATTTAAGTTTTTACCAGTTGTATAACTATTTAGTGCACTCTTAATACATTTATCTGTAAAGTTCAAACTCAACATCATTTTTCATTTGCACAAAAAAAAATAAATACAGATTACATTTCAGATTTGTTTTCATTCTAACAAGTAAAAACATTGCCAATATCGCACATAAAAATTCAACTGGAAATCCAAAAATCGTCTGTAAAGGAGAGATAAAATTTACAATACATAAAAAAAAAAAAATATTTTTTAAAAAGCATCTGCTGCGACTTTCATGGTAATATCAGAATGAAATTCTTTTCCTTGATATAAGCTTTTTTTTAAGCCAGTTGTAATGTTTGGAGTAATGCTGTATATAGGAAAATTTTCTATATGAAAGTTGACAACAAGCTACAGATTGTAATATAATGGAAGGAACAAGCACTGATATGGACAATTCTGGTTTGGAAGAAAAATTAAAAGATGAAGTAACGGATGCTCTAAAACATTGCGAGACATTGTTAAAAAATGATAATCTCTTCAAAAATTCGCCATCTGATAATATTTCTAGTTAATATTTCTTAATTTATGCATTCTTCCACCCAATTAATTCTATATTTATATAATTCAAAATATCAATGACGGTAATGATAAACATTTTTGTATTTCATCAGTTAAGATGCTGCAAGATATTTAGAACTAATCAAATATTAAAAGGATATATTATTTTCTAAATGTTTTTTTTTAAATAATCAATTACCTTTTTTTAATAGAAAATCCAAGTAAAATAAAGTATGCATTATTTTATATCTATGGTAAATAAATAAATAAACATATATGCAAACAATAATAGTAAGTTTAAAAAGAAGACGGGACTTCTAGACATAAATTATATTGGATTTTCGTCGACAGAAATATTAGTTTAATAATTGCAGAAAAGTTAAAAGTTTTTATGAAAAATTCGAAAATGTAAATATAATTTATTAGGAAAATATAAAAAAGTTCAAAGATGCAGAATTCACACTTCTACTTAAAATGTACAATGCGCCAAAAATATAAAATGATAAAAAAAAAAAAAAAAAAAAAAAAAAAAGAGGGCATAAGAAGGAACAGAACCCTTGCATTCCGTACTGGAATCGTGAACGTTAGTTCTGCACCACGGAGGCTATGTTCAGAATGGCAATCTAATGGGCATTTCAAACATATGCTGAACTTTAACCCTGAATTTCACAAAAACTAAGGGCCATTTGAAGAAAACCTTTGACCTGAATAGTTAGGGGTATGACGCCTACAACATACCTTAAAGTCATCAAAATCTGTGTGCATCATATTTGGCTGTCCCCTTGTTAGTAATACCTTGGCTAATATTCGTGTCATGTCTTGCTTCACTTGCTGTTAGGTCCATTTTTTATTCTTTTACACACTGGTGAGTGCCAATTGACTACACATGCCACAAAAAATAATAATTGAAGGGTCAGGAGAAAAGATGCTGATACTCTACTTTTTTTTTTTTTATTTGAGGTGTTAGCATGATAGGGCATACTATCATTTGGTAACCTTAGTTCAAGGCAAAAATGCAAGTAGTCCTTTGAAGAACATAGTTGAAGATAGATTGATGCACAGTCGAAAACATGTTTCCATGCTCTTAAAGGAAAACAAGTGGGTAAATGTGATCGAAGATTGCACTAAAGGTTTTGTTAAATATTCCTTTCAAAACACTTTATCCTATAATTAATAAGTCCAAATAAATTTCATATTAAAAAAAAAAAAGTCATATTTTTTATAAAATATAAATTTACTGGTCTATTTTTTCATTTTTTCGAATATCTGAACTGGCATGATAGCAGGTGAAGCCCATTATTCTGCTCTGTCATAATAATATCTGACATGCGGATTAAATGCAATATTTAATAAAAAATAGTTTCCTGACCTCTCCCCTCCTTTATAATAATCCCTATTTGCATTATTAATTACATCATTGTCTATTGGCATTTTATGTATTTATTTTTTCTATACAAAAATCAGCATTTTGTGATAAAATATAACTTTGGTTCTAATAATGTGATCTTTATAAAAATGAGACTTATTTGAAAATGCAATTTTTTTTTTCACATCAAAATCCAACTTTTCATGGCGATAGACAGATCATTAGAGGTGTTTCTGAAAAGTGGACTTTTATGAGAATGTGGAATCGCTGCTCTTTATGGCAACTCTGAACTTCCATGGAATAGAAATAAGTGTGTTATCAGTTTGGATTTAAAAAATGTTCCTTTAAACTGAATTTTTGTGCAATTTTTAATGAGTTTTCAGGGTTTTTAATTAATATCTCCGGTAATTAACACCATATTCAAAATTTTATTATTTTGCGTGACAGGAGTATTTAGCTGTAAGTACACAAAATTTCAAGTCTATAACTTATACAATTTCTGAGAACGGACACTATGGCAGACTGACAGACAGAGAAGTGAGACAAATAGGGTTTTGTGAGATGAACGAAACCATATAAATGATGAGAAACTTTAACAAGTTTGTGACTATGATTGGTTTTCTCTCTGACCCTTCAGTTACATTTATTTAGGTATAGAATTCTGAAAATATATTTATTATAAAAGAAAAGTGTGGTTATTTGCTAACTATATATTGCTATGTGTTCAGTTTTACACTGAGAGCTTTTAAAGTAAATCAATTACAGTGTCTGCAATCATTGTCTGCCACTCCCTGCTCTCTCCCCTCTGTCATTCACACTTATGCTGCTCTCCATTCATCTTCTATCATTCCATTTTCTACCCCTCCAAAGGATGCACAAGTCTTGGGGTCAGTTATTATGAGATTTCTGGATTTTTATTGCCCTAAGTACAGGGAAGCATTGGATTTGCACTGTAGGATTAAATTAAAAATTGGCATGAAATATTGCCGAAACATTTTTCCAGTACTGCACCAATATTTCCACTGTAAAGCTAATGTTTCTGAAAAATCACCCTTTTGTTGCAAATATTTCCATCTGAAGCTACTATTTCTGTAACAGTGGCATATCACTTCACTTATTTTCAATGTAAAGCTAATAATTAACCAATATTTGTATTTCATTGGAAGCATTTTCGATGAATACAATATTGAACTCCAGTATAACCAGAATTGGTTTGTTGGAAATGATAAGTAAAAATATCTTTTTGAAAAAATGTAACTTTTTTATGCTAAACAGCTGTAATAAATGTTAATTGCTTGAATAAATCTGTAACAGGTGACTGAAATCATTTATACATACATTTTCGTATAAATAAGGTAGTCACAATCAAATAACATTAGGGTCTTTCTGTCCATGATCCAAGGAGGGAATCGATGCATCCATTTCACACAATATAGCTATGCCCATGTAGAAAACAATCATGCAAAGTAATTACCAGGATATTTATCAATCATGGGCAAAAATCTATCATTATTTTGCTATTGATAGCTTAGATATAATAAAAGAAGGTACAGTCTGTGTCAAAAAAAGATAAGTCTGCCTTTTTTCATAGATCGTTTACCATAGTTGCCAACTTTTCTGCTTTTTTGTTACCACTAAAATTTAATAGAAATTTTTGTGTTATTTAATCGACTAATTGTGGCGATTTAATAAGATAAAACTTACTATTAAATTTTAGTGGTGCGAAAAAAGCGTAAAAGTTGGCAGCTATGGTTTACAATAAATTCACAACAAGGGTGTTATTAGACTCAAAATAATGTTAATCTTTCACAATATGAATGTAATTTTTTAAATAAAGGGTCATCTACATATTAAAAATTATGTTGTTTTTTCAAATAGTAACACTTACTTTTGACCTCATATTTTTGTTCCTTGGATTAAAGCAGCCTGCGAAAAGGTATGGTTTATATACTTAACATTCATAGAAGTGGTTAAAATTTGAGGATGTTAATGTTAAATCTATGTGACAATCTTTAATTTATATTTTCCCAAAAAATCATCTGATTAATTTTTTTCTTTTTTAACAAAATACAATACATAGAACCAAACATATCCTGGGGATTTTTTAAATTCAAAAACATGTTTTTAGTTATGAAAATTATTCATAAATTCACATTTTAAAAACATGATTATGAGCTATAATAATTTTTATATAAAAAAGTCAATGTGGTCCATAATATGACTATGTGCTTTTACAGCACATTCCTATTATTAGTTTTTGAGATATAGAGAAAATTTATATTTCGACACTTTAAAGAGACAAACTCTTATTATGGTTTGCATCCAAAGAAAAGAAAAATCTTAGAAAGTAACCAAAATACATTTTGTAAAAAAAAAAAAATCTTAAATAAAATAAGTTTATTTTATTTTTAGAATTTTTATATAATTTTTCTGGTTACTAATTAAATTTTCTTCTTGTAACATCTTAATTTTTATTTTTCTAAAATTATAGAAATACATCTAATACATTTTGTTTATAACTCTATGAAGATTTAAGCAAGGGAATATAAATTAAACCTTTTTCCAAGCTGATTTGATCAAAACAAATAGTGTCAAAAGTGGTTGAAATAAGACATTATTTTGAGTATAATGACACCTTTGTTTTGTTTTTATTGTAAACGATCTGCAAATAAAGGCAGCTGTAGCCTTTTGTTTGACATGAACTGTATATTCATGATGTCATCATATGTACTGCTGTTTTATTCAAACAATCATATCTAGAATCATAAGATACTTGTACATATACTGAAACAAAATTCATTTGCAGGAAACATACCTTTAACATCTCAAAAGTCAAGTTTGAAAGACTCTGTTACATTTTCATTATGAGAATGAATAATAAAATACATAAACATATATGAATTTTTAATTCATGATTGATGTGTCAAAATATTACAGAATAACAGAATAATCATTATAATTTCTGACACAAAATTTATAAACGCACACCATAAATGTTTCACAGCAAAATAGGCTTGGTAATACGTTGCTATTTATAGCATCATATATCCTTTTTTTAATGTTCAGAAAACACTGTTGTTCCCAAACAGTTATATTTAAAATAGAAGTCTATGGCCAAGGGCATGCACAGTAATTATGATGTGCAGTACATTTATGGGTCCCCCTATATGTCCTGAAAATGCATATACTTAATATGAAATTGGCCCCATCTGACTGCATAGGTCCCCCCCCCCCCCCTGTCTATGGCAAGAAATTGAAGAGAAAGTGGTGTTTTGTTAAGATGTGGTTTCCTCCAGTATGAGTTTTCTGATATAAGCTACATAACAGAAAACAAAAGCTTTAAAGATTGATTTATTTATTATGTAAACAATATTATTCTTGTTTGGAGATTTCAAGAAAGGTACCCCATCCCCGCGAGGTTACCAATGTAAATAAATTTTTGAGATTTATTACAAGATCATTATTGCGCAGTCAAAGAGATAAGTACAGGCATTAGTGGATTCTACATTTTATGAATGTTCCCACTAAAAATTAAATAAATCAGTCACCATGTTTGAACGAAGCAGTTTTATTAGCCAGTTCCTTATATAACTACGGAGGACTGTCTCATACAGAGCGATATTTTACCAAACATTCTGTCAAACACTATAGATGGTTTTCCATTACTCCAGTGAAAATATTATAAACTACATCGCATTATTTCAGTAAAATTCAGCGGGTCACTTTTTCCTGATGTTGACACGTTATTCAAACAACTGGAAAGAACTAAGACTTCTAGAAAGAACGAAAGAGGCTCGCACAGTGTACAGGACTGTTTATAGCTAACATGTTGATATGCTAAAGACAATGCGACGAAGTTTTCTAATCCAATGAAACGCCGAGTTGGAAACTCATTTGACAGAAGCGTCAAATCTGAGTAATTTGGTCTTCAAAAGAGCGTGAAAATGCATTAGAAAAGTCCCACGAAAAAAAATTAAATAGGCTTATGATCAAATAGAATGTTTTGAAATTG
The DNA here is from genome assembly GCA_963931845.1 of Maratus michaelseni. NCBI lineage: Eukaryota > Metazoa > Arthropoda > Arachnida > Araneae > Salticidae > Maratus > Maratus michaelseni. Next base: position 207,935,823 of record OZ007599.1, on the reverse strand, counting down.
AAGTAATTGAAACCGAGAGTAAAGAATGAGCCGTTAAAACCACTGGAATTTGGAAACGGGAAAAAACTACTTTAAGACAAAAACTAGAAAATTAAATGATGGTTTCGAAAATGAAAGTACCTTTATTTTAAAAAAATCTGCAATCAAAACTGAAAAGAAAAAAATAGAGATCAACTTTAGCTATCCTATGAAAAAAAAATGTTTAAAAATATTTAAATTCAAACGATAAATTAGAAAAGAACCCTCCCATAGGTTTAACATTAACTTGCGAGTGTCTTCATGTGACTGGAGAGTCACCTTAACTTAAAAAAAATAATCATCAACGAGAAATATTTTATTAACATAGTAAAAATAATCGAAATTTAAATGCATAAATATTAATAAAAATAGCGATAAATATCAGAACTCATCATTTTATCAAAGATAATGAATGCAGTCCACCTTAAATGTTTGTTGAAATTCAGTTGCTAATGTTATTATCAGAATTCATCGTAATAGAATCTTACAATATCACTAATGATTAAAAAATAAGTCAATGTTCTAAAAAAAATTGCACAGTTATATTTCTTATATAATATATTCCATCTTTTTTTGGCTACACAAAATGTATTATAGTTTTTGCTAATGCTAGAAAAACCTCTATGCGCAGAAAGATTTTTTTACCAAATTGTATTATGAAAATAGTGTGAGATGTTGAATTTCCCTACAAAGAGGAACTGACAATGACATTGATGAATCAGTGTGAGGGGCAAGACTATGTGATACAGATGTCTAATGATTAAAAAATGTTTCTTCGTTTTATCTCACTTCCAGGCCGACTTCGAGTCCATTACAGAAGACTGTAATCGATTATTATTACGATTATTGTCAATTTTTAAAAACAGTTTACTATTATGTCTCTCTTTATGCAAATGGGATTACGATTACATTTTTGACTACTTGTTTTTAAAATTATAGAATACGATTACGATTAGTAATTTTATTCAATTACGATTACAATTCGATAACAGTAATTTTGTAACCGGCATGTGACGAATCCTTTCTTTGAAATCATTGTTTAGCTAATCTGTACGTAATATTCCCATTTTATAATTTCATATTTGGGACCATGAATTTTTTCAGTTTTAGGTAGAATTCCATTATAGACGGGTTCCAGTTTGACACGTTTTACCGTATTTAAGTATTTGGGTACGAATTAAAACCCCAGGTTTGAAAGTTATATTCGAAAAAATGCAGTTAATTTTAATAGACAATACATTTAAATGTTGTCTTTATTTAATACTATTTTGGATTTTCATTTCATGGATTTAGTTCATTATTTCAATATAATTTCAATACAGTAAAACTTGTCAAAACGAAACTTCTCTATAACAGAAAAAAAAATCATAGTCCTGACGAAAATAATATACAATACAACAGACAGTGTACCTACTAACAAGGAGACCGCCAAACATGATGCGCACAGATTTTGATGATTTTAAAGTATGATGTAGGTATCATACCCCTAACTATTCAGGTCAAAGATTTCCTTCAAATGAGCTTTAGTTTTCGAGAAATTTCGTTTTAAAGTTGAGCATGCATTTCAAATGCTATTACTTCGCAATCCTGGGCAAGGTCTCAGTGGTTCCGTGGTAGCGTTCGCGATTTGAGAACCGCAGATGGGTGTTTTGTCCTCTCCTGTGACTTTTACCTCTTTTAACAAATTTTATATACTTGTCGCGTTGTAAGTTGTATGCAGAATTATGAATTCTGTATCTTTGAACTTTTTAATATTTTCCTAATAAATTCCATTTACATTTTCGAATATTTCGTAAAAATTTACGTGTTTTTTTTTTTTTTTTTTTTTTTTTTCTTGTGCAGTTTTGAAATTAATATTTCTATTGACGAAATTCCAAACTAATTCCAAAAACATATCTTGAAAGGAGTAATAAAATATTAAAGCAATAACGATTATATCCAAGTTTTAGCCAGTTATATATATATATATTTTTTTTTTAATGTTATTTAAATACATTTAACTGTAAATTTCAAACTTACTGTCATTTTTGATTTGCACAAATAAAAAATAATGTATTACAATTAATTTTTTTTTTCAGTCTAACAAGTCGATGCCATACAGAAAAATTCAACTACAACTGAAAAATCGTTTGTAAATTACACTACATATAAAAAATATCTGAAAAAAAAAATCGTCTGCAACGATTTTTACGGTAATATCAGAATAAATAAAATTTTCTTTTTATCAGTTTCGCTTCCTTTGCAGACAAATACCACGTTTGAAATAATTTCTTTTTCAAATTTAATGCTTTTTTAAATATATTTATCACAATTTAAGTACTTAAAGAATATATAATATGCTAATTTATACATTCTTCCAATATTGTTAAAACAATTATTTAAAGGCGATTTTTAATACGAAATTTGTTTAGAAGATTTTTGCGATAGGTATAACACAATTAGTTCCATATTTAATAAACTAAAAATGTGGATGTCGGTGATGATAAATATTTTAGTATTTCAGCAGTTAACATATTTCAATATATTTAGAACAAATCAAATATTAAAAGGATATATTATTTTGTTAATTTTTTCTTAATCATTTAAATTTTTTTAAATAGGAAATGTAAATTTAAAAAATATGTATTATTTCATAAATACAATAAATAAATAAGTAAATATACATAATCATAAACAATAATCATTTTAAAAAGACGCGATATCAAGACATAAATTAGTTTGGATTTTCGTCAGCAGAAATATTCGAATAAAAATTGCGCAAAAACTATAAATTTTCACGCAATATTCGAAACTGTAAATGGAATTTATTAGGAAAATATCAAAAAGTTCAAAGATGCAGAATTCATAATTCTGCATACAACTTATAACGCGACAAATATATAAATTTTGTTAACCGCTTGAGGGGCGGTGGTATATATTATATACCACCTAATTTTAATCCGATTCGAACCAGAAACTTTTAATTAAATTTTACTTTTTTAACTTTGAAGGGAAAAAGTTGAAAAAATGCTTTTCCTTATTTTGAACTAAATTCTTTTGTAAATTCCGGTGGGAATTCAACGTTACAAGAACACAATTGCTTGCCCCTGAAAGGTTAAAAAAGGGTAAAAGTCACAGGAGAGGACAGAACACCCACCTGCGGCTCTCAAATAGCGAACGATACCCGGCACCACGCAGACCATGTCCAGGATCGCGAAGTAATGGCATTTGAAATGCATGCTGAACTTTAACCCGAAATTTCTCGAAAACTAAAGCCTATTTGAAGGAAACCTTTGACCTGAATAGTTAGGGGTATGATCCCTATAACATACTTTAAAATCATCAAAATCTGTGCACATCATGTTTGGCGGTCTCCTTGTAAGATGGAGATCCTTTAAAAACGGCCCTGCCCCTTGCTATTCTGTCTTACTAGGTTTTACTGTATATTTATTTTGCGATCCGAATACTATGGGATCAATTGTATTACCATAAAGTCATTTCAAAATTAAGAGCACGTTTACGGATGTTTGACTGATAGAAGGAAATGTGAAATGTGGCATAGGTTATTCTGATTTAAAATTTGTCAACAAGTCTTTCTTTTACAAATCATTCTATTAAAATTTAGTAAAAAATTTGTAAAAATAAAACAACGTTTATTGCTAATGCTGTGATAAACTAACAAAATTGATCTATATGTATGTACACATGCATATCTACATATATTACAGTGCATATTTTCACTAGACGGATACTTTCATAAATATGATTAAAACTATACTTAATTAAATAAAAAAAAATATTTCAGTACAATTTGAAAATAAAAAGAGACGTTATATACAGTATTGCAAAAATAAATTGATAATTTATATATGAATAAGGAAAAATTCTTATTCACCTACATATGTGCATTCAAATTAGATTTTGTAAACATTCACATTACATTTAGACAAGAGCATCTGATAAATCCAATCTGCAGTTGTGCCTGAGATACTTCACACTTTTTTTTTGTCTGGTCCATATTTATTATAATAATTTGTCATTTTTTTAACATTTCTCGCTGAAGACGAATTTAGAGAGCACAAAGAAGCATGAATAACAAAGTGTGGTTGAGATGTTGAATTAATTTCCTTATGCAATTTCAAACCTTTTTTTTCCAAGGAAAGTTTAATTTCTTCTGTTACTTTAGGAAACATTTAGTGTTAGCTGAAATAAGTGTAAAAAGACCATAAACGCATAAAACATATTCTTTTTTTTTTCTTTATCGTTCCCGTTCTGTGGTCCTTGCTTTGACCCTATGATTGACCATATCATTCCCAAGGAACCTTTGCCCATTACCTTATCTTTCACCAAGTCAAGATCTCTGCTCCTATACTAATATATAGTCGTACTCGTACCCTCAGAGGACTGTGGTTTCTTGAATAATGCCATCAAAGAGCATCTACTGTCTTCCATGACTCCTGCCACTTCAAGATGAGCCAATGATTTAGAAAGCATGGATACACAATCTCTTGCTAGAATATTTCAGAAACTGAGTATTTTTTGTCGTAAAAGAGAAAACATATGGTGTAATCCACAGACAATAGAAGTAACTTTTATACTAGTCTATGTGGTGTAACCTTACTTTGAGCGAAATTATGATTACATAACTTTTCTAAACAGATTATATTGCAATTACATTACATCGGATTATGATTGTAATCGTAGTGAAATTTCTATATTATGATTTCTATATTATTTTGCGATTATTTCGAAACCAAAGTTCATGATTACGATTACTATGCGGTTACGCAATTTTTGTAATCGATTACGATTTTCCGAAGTTTGCTTCCAGGGCCCGTGTACAAGAAATTGTTTGTTAGGAATAAGCGAGCTAGGCAAGAATGTGTCAACCTTTCTTAAGGCTCCCGTTGAGCAAGCGCTCGGGAATACGGTGCTAATGTTAATCCAATGGGGCATTAATGTGCTAATATCTCGCTTGCATTTGAATATTTTTAAACGATTTTTTTTGCACTGGATAGCAGAGATCAATCTCTATTTCCGCCGTTGATTACTTTTTCGATTTTCTTTGCGTATTTTTTTTACGAAGATAGTTTCACTTTCGGAACTGGTTTCGAAAGTGAAACTATCTTCGTAAAAAAAAGCTGCTAATAAAGCTGCTGCAGATCATTTTTTCGAATGAAATCTATGGAATTTCCTAAATTTCATGGTTCTGCAACGAGAACTCAAGAAACTTTTAAATAATTTCCATTCTGACAATACCTCAGATAAGGAACTGTGTGTATCATCCAAATGCATAAGGTTAAAAATTGATTCAATTTCTCTTATACCATAGTTTTGAAAAGTGTCCTTTAGTAACGCGAATAAGAGTATCACCTGTACTGATACACACCCACACACACAAAAAAATAATAATAATAACACTTGCAATTTGGCGAGTTAAATCGTTCGTTTATTCGCCAAATGAAGCATTTTGTTGAGATTTGGCGCAATGACGAGCGGCATTGAGAACCCTGCCTTTAGACATGCTAAGAAAGTCATAAAAGATGAAAGGGAACGATTTACCAAATAAGAGACACTGCCCACTTAGACCGTAGTCTGATGTGGTAAAGCGTTTCCTTTCATCTTTTATGACTTTCTTAGCATCTCTAAAGGTCAGAGGTCAAGAGCTGGAAAAACACCCATTTCTTTTATTGAAACTCCCTTTTCTTTTGTCAACGACCACAAAATTATTCGAGAAAAATGGAAAAGGAAATGATTTATAGCTATCTCAGGACGACTTACTCAGGAAGGCTCTAAACTGACCTTTACAACCGTCCTTCTCATTAAAAGGCTCCGGATGTAAGAAACATTTTTGGGACCCTACATTTTTTTTCAAAGGTTAAAAAAGGGATCTTTAAACCACGCTGAGGTTTTCTATAAGCGTAGAGGGTAAGGTACAAGCCCCATGTGCAAATCCTTTTGGGACCCTAATTTGTATTTTCAAAGGGGAATAAAAGTCTTGTAGTCTGATTGAGAATGTTGCATCCTACCCGTTGCAGCCCCTTCCATTGGAATGATAAATAGAGGCTCAATTGCATATGTTAAAGAAAAAATATCGCTTTTAATGATAACTAAATTCTGTTCATAATTCAGTTTTCAAGCCGAAAACGCTCAGTGTAGTAAAATTGCTATTCATTTTAAGAAAACCTTTCAACACAAACGTATGCATGAAAAAAAAAAAAGTAGAAAGAGAAATGAAGTAGCTTGTTGACAGATATTTTAGATCATATTATAATTAATTTGTTACTTCTGTACGACACTCACGCTGCACGTGTTTTTGTAACGTCGATTGTTTTGATTTAAGTGTGCTTTTCATGTTTCTGTTTTTTTTTTTTTGCTTTTGGAACCGATATCTCATGAGGAAATTTTATCGTTCTTCTTCAACATTATTTTTTCGTGAGTTACTAATTTAGCTAAGCCTTTTCAGAAGATGTCGAGCACGTACTACAGCAAAATCTGTATGTTTAGGAAAGAAGATAATAGATTCAATAGACATCAACATCATCATAGATGCTTTTATTGATTGCAGAATCTTCAGCGCAGTGGAATTTCATTCTATTCTCTTACCATCATTTTCAATGGCATACTTTGCAAAGTCCTATTTTTGGCATGTTGCATTAACCTGAATCGCGCCAAAAAGAAAACGCGTCTATTTCAAAGGGAATTTAAGTTGTAGGAACATTTATAAGTAGCAGGACTTTAAATATCACTGAAATTAATCGAATCAGCTATGCAATATCATGTGGTTGGTTTAATTTCTGTGCAAGCTAGAAACCACAGAGCAACAAATAAAGGCTATAGAGTGGAAGAGTCATCTATGGAATGTGATGCTTCGTAAAGAAAAAAAAACTTATTTTATAGTTTTCGACTTATTAACTTCAATCTGTGCGTATTCAACATTTTCCCTCATTTCTATCCAATGCTGGCTTTCCAAAACGGAAATCATTTTCAGCTTCATCGGATCCTTGGACATTTCCAAATCGTTTCCGTTATGTCACTCAAACTGCACTGATTGCACTATTTACAGAAAACTAAACCAATAGAATTATTTTCGTGAAGTAATGTTCATTATTAACGCAAAGTGTGATGCTGATTCTGTACTGTACTTGCTCCGTCGCTAATAAACGTGTTTAAACTCTCAAACAACGCAGTCGAGTGGCGGTACCAGAATAGGGATGGTAAGAGTGGTCATATATATCTCTAATTTCTAATAGGCATCTTCGCATTATTAGAAATTAGTCGTATCTATGATCCCCTCCCCCCCCCCCCCTCCGCTCTCTTGTCGTCTGGGACCGTCAGTAACGCAGTCCCCATTTGGGGACATCTTTTGTTACCTAAAGGGTGTATTAACCACAGCGGCCATTCTCTTTTTCCCCGTTTCATCTTCTATAGCAGCTATTACTCTTTAACATGCATTCTTGAAAGAGCCCCTTTCAAAAAATTCTTTCTAGCTCACAAATTATGAAAAAGTAAAAGTAAAAAATCATTATGTGTGCTGATATGTTTAAAACGATGTTCTAGATTGTGTAGAATAAGAAATATTTGTTTTTATGAAATTTATTTTTTCCAACTTAGTGGAAAAGTGTCCAGGCCGGGAGTCGAACCCAGGACTTTTTTTGGTTTAAATTGTTAATGTTCTATCCTCTAAGCTACCTGGATGACACACTTGCCGACACATTTCACTAAGATAACCTTTTCGGTATGAGATCTGGTGTGCCTTTTCAGATATTATCGGAATGTACAAAAACACAATATATTCTGTATTCGCTTCTTCAACAAATCTTAGAGCAACAACATTGTCATCTTGTGCTGTCATTTGTTGTCAGAAATTAATATAAATTCGAAGCCACACATGAAATCTGATTGCTCAAGAGATGTCACTCAAAGTAAAATAGTGCTCCCTATTAAACGTTTATACGTATATACGTTATACGTTAATACGTATTATACGGGGTGCAGATTTTGGATACGTATCATACGACCAAGGCGGTTATACGTATTATACGAAACAGCATATACGGTACATCGTATATACGGATCTTACACCAGCGGTTAAACGTATAAACGTTTAAACGGTTTTCGTTCATTGCTTAAAACATTATGCCTTTCTCCCGCTGGTCTGCGGATCAGAGACTTTGAGAAACAGCCGCTGTGTTCTGTGCAGTCGGTACTTGCAAAAAAAATCGGAATATTTTTTCCTCAGTTTATATTTTATTTTTTTCCCTCTGAAATCTAAACTATTAATTATGAAATGATTTACCTTTCGCATAGCTCTAACACACGCACATAGCTTATTTTGATTTATGGCGTGGACATTTCGCCCGAAATATTAATATTGCAGAACACAAACTTACATTGACTTCATATTTTATACTGACATTGACCAATCCAACTCCTTGGATGTTTCATAATCTTATTTTTATTTTAAAGACCCCCACGAAGGGCACAACCCCCCCCCCCCCCCACCACCACCACCACCGGCCTATATTCCTAGTGCAAATAATCGGCCGTAACAAATAACTAACTAAACGTACTTTTATTTTATTTAAGAATACTTTTTTCTATATTAAAAATATTTTGAAAAATACGTTTTACAACAAAAAAGAAAAGAGAAGGCAAGTCATTTTAAGCTTGTGTGATTGCGTTCTGAAACCTGCAGTGGCGATTATTTGTCAGGCTATAAGTAATCGAAATTTACTAAACACATTAATTAACACGAAATTAACTAACACAAAAACTGAAATTTCTCAAGATTAACAGCAATTCTTAAAACGTAATATCTTGTAATGCACATATACAGGGCTTAACAAATGCGGTCGCCAGGTCGCCACTGGCTACCAAATTTTTTGATCCGGTGACCAAAATGATTTGATCTTCCGGGGTGATTTCTGTAAAAACATTGACATAGAAAATGACCACATGGCATTTTTTCTCTCCCCCACCCCTACTCGTGCACGACAAGCAGTGAGCTTCCTCTTCTCTCGTACTTTTAATGGAAGAACTAAATTTAAAAAGCATTTTCCACAACTCATGCACAGAAAACGCCATTCTTTTCAGCTATAACCAGCTAGTATATGTCACGTGATTAGAATATGGGGGAGAGAAGATATTTTAATAAAACAGTACGAAATAGTGTCAATCCAGACTCTGTGGCCTCTAAAATTGGATACTATGTTAAAAAAAGCTTGGAGTTTTTTTTACGTTTCAAATCTGATTTTTGTGTTTATATAAGTTGTAAACATAATACAAGTGATTATAAGTTTTATAAGTTTCATTAGAAAGCATAGTTTATCTAATCTTTCTAAATTATGTACTATTCTAAACAATGTAGCTAATAATTCTAAACTATGGTTTTTATTATTTTTTCTCAATTAATTCATAAAAAAACTCTTGTGTTTTTTTTAATCAATGAAAGGAAAGAGGGGGGGGGGGGGGGGGTAAATGTTTTTTACTGGCGACTAGTATTTTTTACTGGCTACCAGATTTTATCAAATTTGTAAAGCCCTGCACATACACTTTGTATAAAAAATACCTCGAGTGTGATGGTTAAAGAATTAAATTGCGCTGTACATTAACACAGAGTTGAAAACATTAGCACCGTGGAAAGAACAACATTTGACGGGCGCAATTTGAGTATACGCACACAATATATATATATATATATATATATATATATATATATATATATATATATATATATATATATACATATATATATATATATATATTAATTAAAAAAGAAAGAATATACTTAATAAGGATTAACAATAAATCTGAAACGTGTATATTCTCCTTATTTGCTCAAAAAGTCTTTTTACTTTCGCTATGTATTTACAATAATCGTTTATAGGGAAAAATAACAAGATTCTATGTATTAAACATATTATACATATTGCTAAATTAACCCCACCGATTTTCAACTTGTTCTCCGTAGAGCTCCTATAATAGCGGCTGACGCATCCACGCAGATTTGGTGCTCAAATTGAAGTTCAGTCGAAAAACCAAGCTAATCAGAACCGGTTCAGCCAATCAGAACCGAGTCTTAGGCAACCCCAACTCCGACTGCGGTAGATTGATGCTGAACTGAGCACCAATAATCCAAAACAAAATGGAGGATATGCGTCAGCTCCTATTATAGGAGTCTTAGTTCTCCGTTCAGTGACGTAACACTGATGAGATCCATTGGCATTATAAGTAAAATACGATACTTGAAATAGTATACGTATACTTGAATTATACGTTTAACCGATATACGCTTATACGTATCCGGATACTTTTAAACGTATAGTTTAAGGTATACGTATATACGTGCATCGGTTAAACGTATAACTGAAATACGTATAGCATCGGGAGTACTAAAGTAAAAGTTAATCGGAAAAGAAGTTTCCAAAAATTGTTTTTGTGAATTAAGGGTTTCATATGAGATGTAGGTGAGCGAGATGGTTAAATTAATTTTTTTATTTACTTTATGTTCGTCGTTTTTTGTTTTATTTCCATAATATTTTCCTCTTCGTAGTTGAGAACTATCTTTTCTAAGCCGATATCGCTCTGAATGTTGACTTACTGATACGAAGAATTCTATATCATTCACGACAATATCAGGACATGGAAAACTTATTGTATTTTTAGAAATAAAATCAAATATTTTTCCAGAAAGCACCAAACTTGCTTTTCTTTGTCCGCACGTACAGTGCTTAAAGTTTGATGGAAAACACGCCATGGATAATTTTTTAAGGTAAAATTTGGCTTGGTAATTTAAATGGATTGACTGATATCGTACAGTGCCAATTCCATGTTGCCCTCCTCTGAGTAGCAGCAGAAATTATATAAGAGATTCAAGCAGATAGATTAACTGACATAGCAATAATAGATAGAGCTTTAGAAAACAGTTTCATTGACTGACACCAGACGCATTTTTAGCACATTCAGCTAAAAACACGAAGTGATATAGCAGGCAAAAGTTTGAAGGATAGGGCGGCAGGTATAGAAAGATTCGCGAGCATGGTCTATTCTAACTGTCTTGAAATGGCCATTCGGAAAATTTGGTAGTTCAATATTATCTCGATTCAATTAAAGATGAAAAGATCTGAATAGTTCATTGGCATCACTCCATGAAATTATGAATCTAGGATAGGGCGGCAGGCATAGAAATATTCATGAGCTTGGTCTAACTATCTGGACATGGCCATTCGGAAAATTTAGTAGTTCAATATTATCACGATGCAATTAAAGATGAAGAGATCTGAATAGTTCATTGGTATCACTCCATGAAATTATGAATCTAGGATAGGGCGGTAGGCATAGAAAGATTCATGAGCATGGTCTAACTGTCTGGACATGGCCATTCGGAAAATTTAGTAGTTCAATATTATCTCGATACAATTAAAGATCAAGAGATCTGACTAGTTCATTGACATCACTCCATGAATTATGAATCTACGAAATCAATTTCACTACTTCAAAGTCATATAAGAACAACGGAAGTAGAAAATAAGGAATAAACTTAAAGAAGGTTTAGAAGTTTTCTTTAGCAACTTACAAGGCTTTTTGTTTAACAGAACTACATTGTAAAAAATAAATAAAAAAGAGATATCTTACTTGATCTAGCAAGAATGTTTACGAAAATACAATATAACCTTTTCCGAGTTACCCACGATTCCGAAAAGAGACCCTTTATCTTCAGAAACCTCAGAAACCACCAGATTTTTGACATTTGAAGAAGTATTTCTGAAACAAAACTCTCTGACTGCCCGTAATTTTCGGAAACGTTACGAAGTAGTTTTAACAGTGTATTAATAAGTTTTCTCAAGCCGGTATCTACACAAAATATCGGTTTTTCGGATGCTATCAATTCTCGAAGAAATGCTTCTTTAAATCTGGGGAATCTATCAGTTTCTGAAGATAAAGGAAAGTTTTTCGGAATCGTGGGGAATTCTGGCGAGGTTATATTATATTTTAGTAAACTGTCTTTCTAGATCAAGAAATATTTCTCTCTCTCTCTCTTTTTCCTACAGTGTACCTTGAAAGGAAAATAATCTTGTCCTAACTCTAATGTTGCTTGCCAGAAACGTAAACATAAAGAGGCATGTTCAACAAGTAAGCTCAGTGGTAAAAAATAATGAATTTGAAAACTGATTTATAGCTATTTTTCTGGATGAATGTTTACTTTTCTGAGAAAAGTCCCAATTGAAGAGTTGGAAATTTCTACGCTTAGTGGAGAGAAAGATGCACTTTACAAAGAAGGATATTCATTCAAGGATATTAACTAAGGAAAGATAATAATTAAAGTGGCATTCCATACTAAGTGTTATGGAACACGTGCGAAAAAGTTACCCTCAGGGCCATTTCTGGGTTGTTGACAATTATTATTGCAATAGTTAATCATTATAATTAGCTCGAGTTTTATTTGTTTATAGCTAACTCCTCTCATTTGTAATTTGTTCTTCTTTCTCTCTTTTTTTGTTCATATTCTTATTGAGGGAAATCACCAATAAGAAAATTATTCTCTCTCACTTTTTTGCTTTCTATTCCAGCTTGTTATTTTTATTGTTAGCGAATCTTTATGATTTTAGAAACACCTGGAATCTGCACCTCGAGATCTAAGCATAACATTATCGAGCAAACTAGTAGGTTAACAACCTGTAAATACACAGTTTTAACCAATTATAATTTAAAAACCGTTTAATTTTTGTTTTCATAAAACGCACTAAATTTAATAGGTTATTTGATACATAAATACGGAAACATACATGACAATTGCAAACATTTTTAACAGAGACAAAGTGTGCCAAGTTCTTTCAATAATGGAAACGTAGGTGTATATTTTATGAGAATTGTTTAGAAATTAAAATAAATGTGATTATTATTAACTCCCATTATTTTCTGGCTCCGAAACAAACAAACAAACAAGCACCACACATAGTCTTTTAAAAGTCAAATACGTACATTTGTTCATGTTAACCCCTTCGGCCCTGACGTCCTACTAATAGGACATATCTTTTATTGAGTATTATTTTGTCTTAAACATTATTTTTATTAATTCCAGTACCTAATAGTGATAGTATGAATCTCTACATTTCCCATTATGACTTCACTTATGCTTAGCATTTAGTAATAATAATAATAATAATAATAATTTTCATAATTATTAGCAAGCCGTTGGCATTTCTTTTAATTAAAACATACGTTTCACTCTTTAAATTAAAATTTGGGAATCCTTTTTACGAATTGGTAATTTGTGATAAAAGATAAAAAATATTACTAAATTTTTATGCTTGTTTAATTTAGTTGTAATACGACATTTTCCAAACATCTTCAAAAATTCTTCCTTAGACTATTGTTATATGAAAAACGCGCAAAATAACTACATTTGTGAGGTTTTGGTAAAGAACGCATTCGTTAACTTTCATTAAACCCTAACTTCTGTGATTCCGATAGCTATTTTTAATTTTGTTAGCATAACAGTAATTTTTCCCAAAATTGAAAAAAAAAAAATCAGGGCCGAAGGGGTTAAGTAAGTTGGAGCGTTTATGCATGTGGAATAATTGCATATCAAAGCATTTATAAAGGCAAAAATTTATTAAATAATTAAAAGATAAATAATGCATAGAAAGCAAAACACATTAAAAATTAACTAACGTCAGTCCCATTATAACAGATTTCAAGGGTTTTAATATTCAGTTTTCCACTTTCAGTCTGATAAAGGAAATAAAAATGACTATTTCTGAAAATTTTTAGAACTTATCAATATTTTCAAAGTGACCAAAAGATTAAACAATAGTTCTAGTTAATAAGTTACACTAGGTTTTAGTAATAAATTTTGGACATTTTGGGATTATTCTTTTTTATCATAAGATAATAAATATACCTGATCTTTTGCTTATCTTAAATACCAAGGCTCAGGCTTAGGATTGTCAAATTTAAAGCTTTCACCGTCTGAAATAAACAGACAGGATTAACCATGACTAAAATTCTTCAAAATCCATACAAACCAATCTGACTTTACATTTTTTTTATTGATCCACTGCTAGACTTCAGAAATTTTATTACTTATATCACTAATATTAATTTAAATAAAATCTAATTCTCCGCAAAAATAATCACGGGAAAATAAATGAAAGCAAGATGATTCGTTGCTGTTACTTGGCTAATTGTGTTTAGATAAAGAAGTATCAATTTGGTTTAAATGAATATTTAATTTGAAATTTTACATTTTTGAAAATTTTCTTTTCCAGATCTTGCTTGACAAAATTAAAAAAAAAATCATGACAAGTCACGTTAAACGTCACTGTAAAAGACATGTTTTACAAAAGTGCTTAACCTCCCCCCCCCCCCCCCAAAAAAAAAGAAGATTGAAATGTAATAAGAAATTTTTCTTTTATATTTGTTAAACGACTTCCAAAAAGGAGGTTATACAATTTGATTGTATGTACAGGATGTCCCAAAAAGATTGAAACGCCATTTAATTTTTTATATGCAGGCAATGTAAATTTTAAAAGTGTTCAAAATTAGATAGGAATTAAGATTATGTTGATAACATACCATTGCCATTAATATTAAAAAAGTTACACTTTTTTAACTTTTATACTGTCTCTGGTTCCTATAAATTATATTTAGGAAACATTTTCCCATGTTCTGACAAGTACAACAGTAAATATTTCATCCATCTGCGACCAAAATTCACCGAGATATAATACTTTGAATTTCATGAAATTTCGGAGCATTTAGGTCCTAAAAGAATCATCTATCCGTTTTCATAAACCAAACTTTTCAAATAGTGGCCTTAGCTGTCGCGGGGCTTCAGGGATATTATTTTTGAAAGTTATAGAATTTTGAGATTAATTTTGAATTCATTAAATGCTATGAAGTTTAAATGAAAAATAGAAACACTAGTTTGGAAGTGAAACCACCTGTTTCTGAAATTCATTGTTTTCCAATTTCATGTAGTCCCAGATGGTTACTCGCTTCGTTCATCTCCAAAGCCTTCGTTGAATTTTCATAGATACAATATAGGAAGGAAGAATTGTAATTAAGTACGGATATTTTCAGCTATGTTTTGATTCAGGAAAGGCTTTCAACAAGTGGCGTAACTATGCTCATGGCTTCCGTGGCAAAATTGCATTCTGGGCTCCGTTGCTCAGTATGAAAATCTTTACTAATTCCATCTATGAGGAACGTTTTTTTAATAAATCACGAAAATAACTGTGAAGCATATTATTTTAAAGTATCATAATTTCAAATAAACAAGATAAATTAATACTTATCTGGAAATAAATGTATGATAAAATGCAGCATGTTGATGAACAGATGAGAGATTTTCAACGTGAAGGTAGGAAGGCCGGAAAAAAACTTGCGTATTATGATAAATGCACGTACAGATGAAAGAGAAGAGAGGTTATTAATAATAATATTTTTTCGAGAATTTTCCAAACATATAATGTACAATAAGTATCCTGCAGTGCCTTATCAGATTAAGTAAATTAAACTAAAAAGCCTACTTCTCTTTATATGAATCATTTATGGGTTTCACATGTCTTAATCTTCATACTCATTAATTAGAGGCTATCGCTTTGTTTGCATGAGGACATATCTAAAAATTTTAACCTTAAAGTAACTTATTCTTGTCATATGGTTAACGAGTGTTGAAGTTCGTCTGTCATCAAATTTAACCTTCGACCTCTAACTTCTTATTTCTTTTTTCTAATGAGGTCTTTGATCAAGGGATTTGAAGCTCGACCTTCTAACATATCTCGCCTACGCGAAAGTCCCTTCACTTTTGTCATAACAACTAGAAGTTTCTTTGTTCAAACTTGTGTTTGCTTAAACTGGGGCAAATTCTTGGTAAGTTTTATTTATTTTAATATGTGATTGATTTTTAAGTATTTATCTACAAAACTACTCAGACTAATAATATATTGATTGATAACCTTAAATAAAAGATATAGTGTGTAAGGTTATCAAATGCAAATCTTATATATATATATATATTCCTATTTAATGAAACCAAAAAATAACATACAAGTTCATGTAGAAAAAATGACCAATTCGCTTATTTAAAGATGGCATATGTAATAATATTTTACATTAATTGTTATAGTAAAAAGTATATATATATATATAGAAAACATCGTAATAAATAAAATCCTCCAAGAAATATCAATATATTAACAATCATAAACATATTTTAAAGATATATGATACCAAACAATAAATGAAATATTAATCATAAATTGGAGCAGAAATGGAATATAGAAATCATATGATGATAGAAAATGATATACAAAACGACACTATATATATATATATATATATATATATAGTTTTCTTGGTTATTTTGTGCCATATATTAGCAATTATAATAAAATAATTACATAAACCCATAATATTTGTGTAATGATATAACTGAGATATAATGTCGTATTGGTGCGAACATTATGAATTATTCATTGACCACATGCAATAAGAATTTGGATCACTTCTCCCTAGAAAGTCCTGATTGCACATATATATATATATATATATATCTTGACCAGTATTCGTAAAACTGGATGATACTTTAATGTAACGGTAGCACTAAATGAATATTAAATTTAGATTTATTTCTTTACCAATATGTTTACTTTCGTACCTCAATAAAAATGACAGTTATACTTCATTTGAATATAATTTCTAATTGAAAGACTGCTTCGATGACACACAGTTTAAGAAATAGTCGTCATAAGTTCTATTTTTAATCACCCATGATATCGATTGCTAAGAAATTAAGCATAAAAAATGCACTTTATTTGCGTGTTATTAGAAAATTAAACTGACGATAGAATCTTATTGTATTACTTTTACTTAATTCTAAAGTTATTAAAAATTACACACACATATATATATATTTAATTTCAGAAACATTGGCATAAAGAAAATTTCAATTCATACGTGATACGATTTCTTTAAAATGGAGAAGTTCTAGCTGACATATGTGAAACATTAAGTCGTCTTCGTATACAAATAGCAGAAAGAATAGGAATGTTAATTGCTTTGGCACGAACCTTTGTAAAAGAGAAGCGAACAAATTAGTTTAAAAGAATAACTAAGATGATTACTTGAAAATCTTTGACTATATTCTCCACTGATAGAGTGACTCTGTTTTACACTCGACTCAATTCAAATGTATTCACTTCTGTACTTAATATTTTTTTTCGCATATTAGTCAAAAATAAAGTACACAACAAAAAATAAAACCATGTGATGGAAATAATAATAAAGAAAAATGCGTAATAATAAAGAAAAATACAATTACTTTTTGATTCTTTGGGGTTAGAACGGTTGGCGGTTACACGGGTTAGATGGGTTAAAAACAGTTCAATCTTTTGTCTACTTTTATACACTCTCAACGGTGGCCAATGGCTAATTACTAAACAATTAGTCATAGACACATAGTTCCAATAGCAAAAAAATTTTTAAATGAGGTAAAGAAGTTCATTAAAAGCGATTTGGGTTAATAAAAACATTTCTTAAAAAGTTACGAAATTTAATTTTTTATTCGGTCCTCCGGTTCCTATAAGCGATATTTAGTAAAAATTTTCTATTACACTAACAAGTAAGACAAAAAGTCCCATTCATCTAACGCTAAAATTGACTGAGCTATGAAACTTTGAATTACATGACTTATATATCAGTTTTCTGCATCTGAACACAGATGAGTTGAGCCATGCTTCGAGGGATCATACACAAAGTGCTTAAAGTATTTGAAGAATTTATTTCGCGTGAATACATTTTAACTGAAAGTAGTCACATTGTACAAGTATTACCATATTGTTATTTTTTATGAATTAAGTTTCAGATTGGTTTAAACAACTGTATTTTAACATATGTTTTATTTTGTAAGGAAATGAGGCTGTTTCTTTTTATGATTTCTTTTAACAAAATTTGTGTTATTTTTATAAGTTTTTATTATTTACCCATCATACGTAGTATAGGGTAAGTCTTGTAATCATTTTGAAAATCGAAAAAAAAATTTTTTGACGGATTTACACGTTTCAGACACTAAAGATTCCGAAAAACATATTTTTAGAAAAAAAAAAAAATGCCGTCCGTCTGTCTGTGTGTCTGTAAACGCTCTATCTCCCGAACAAATTGAGATAGAGACTTGAAATTTGGTATGTACTTAGTATGTAATAACGGGAAGAAGCTTATGAATTTCAGTAACCTCGATTATCCGGAACTATTTTTTTTGGACTCTCGAAATATTCGTTCTGATAAAAGGTATGTAAAATTTTTTGAAATTGTTTATTTTAAAGAGTGAATATAAAAGACAATACAAAAACATAAATTTTGCATAAAGAATGAAGTCGATCGGATAATTAGTTGCCGAGATATTTGTAATCATTTTTTCCACATTTTTTGATTTTTTATGACCCTGTATTTCATTCAAATTTCAATTCAAAGATGTATTTTAATTGGAAATGAGACGCTTAATCCGACGCAGTAAATTGTTAGTTAATATGATTATCAATTTTAGAGTTATAGAGCATTTAAAGTTTATGACGTCATCACGCCACGATTTTATTCGAATTGCAATGCATTTTATAAATAGTTTACACATGTTTTATTTTCATATTTTATATTATGCATATCCATGATGGGTAAGTATTAGGGTGGCCCCCAACGACTAGTTTAACTTGCAACGTTCGTATGTAATGTCTTTTCAGTTCATAATTTGTACTCGAATTTTGACGTTAGAAAAGAATATGTTTACCAACGATCAGTACTGTGAAATGGTATTACTTTATGGACAGAGTAATCGGACGGAATAAGCGAGAGGCTGCAAGGCTGTATGCTATGAAATTTCCGAATCAAAACCAACAACATCAGAACAATATAGCTAAAATTGTTAAGCGTTTAAGTAAGTCACTGGTTCAACAGTACCGCCGGAGGATGTTCTAGGATTTTACACTTGCTCATCCTAAATATAGTGTACGAGATATTAGCCGCGAGTGTGAATATTCAAACAGTCAAGTATGGAAAATTTTAAACAAGTAGTATTAGCATCAGGAGACAAAGAGCGTCGTTTTAATTTTTGTAATTTTATTTTAAACAATCAAGACTTCCAGTCCAAGAAAGTCCATCCTTTCTGAATAAAATTATGTAGACTGATGAATGTCAATTCACAAGACAGAGGATCGTAAATACTCAAAACATTCACTATTGGTTCCTGGAAAATCCTCACAGTATTCGTTCAAACAAACATCAAGCACGTTGGTCCATAAATGTTTGGTGTGGTATCTGGAAGACATCCTTAAATGGACCATTCATCTTCAATGACGCTTTAACATCAGAAAAATATGCTGAAAATTTATGTGAACCAGTATCCCATTTTTTTAGAAGAGTATGTTTCGTTACAAGATTTGTCACATATGTGGTTTCAGCATGCTGGCACGCCAGCTCATAGATCACTTAAGCCACGCACTGTCTTAACCAGTGCTTTTGGAAATAATATTATAGGATATGGAGGTCCTATTGAATGCCCCCCCCCACCCCCCCCCCCCATATCACCAGATTTGAATCCTTTAGATTTTATTCTTTGGGATTTTCTGAAAAATAAAGTTACGGAAGAGAATCCACCAGTCGAGCAGATTTGTGGAATCGCATTTCTATGGCATACAAATCTGTAACAAGTACAAGACGGATTTATTTCACGTGTACATTTCTGCATTGCAGCCAAAGGAAGTCTCTTCGAGCAAGTTTCAAGATAACTTTGATTTTTATTAATTAAGTTTTAGATTAGATATCTAATAGCATTTAAAAATATGCATAATTGTCTAAAATATTGAGACACTTGTTTTTCATCATTTCTATTAAAAAAAAATATGTTATTTTTTCACTTAGATTTTTCATACAAGTTGTATATTTTGCTTTAATATGTCAGAATGAAAATAGATTTGAAATTTATATTGTAATGTCAATTTTACTCTCGACTATTATTTCCTTTTTATACCTGACGATTATTTATTAGTAAATTTGTGAATGACCCCTATTTCGCAGCCAAAAAGATGCTTCAACTTTAAACAGCTATTACTCAGTCAGTTTTAATCGTAGAAGAATGGGACTTTTTTGTCTTACTTGTTAGTGTAATAGGAATTTTTAACTAAATATCCCTTATAGGACCGGGGGACCATATAAAAAATAAAATTTTGTAACTTTTTAAGAACTGTTCCTATTGACCCAAATAGCTTTTAAAATACTTATTTACCCACATTTAAAACATTTTAGAAATTTGAAGTATATGTCTATCACTAACGGTTTAGGAATAAGCCATTGGCCAAAATTGATAGTGGACACTCTGTATATGTGTTGAAAAATATTTTAATCCACCTCAAAAACTTGACATTTATTGTAATATATATATTACAACACTTATAGTTAGATTGGACTTATTTTTTCTTTTGTTTAGAAACATGCACATCAAAGAGTTTATTGTCAGATTACTGGTTCAAATTCTACAGAAATTTTAAAAGGAATTGGCTATATTATTATAAGAGGTGCCTTCAGGGAGGACTTTTACAGGGAAAGTGACCCACATTATCCTTCGCGTGCAAGGAAAACCCTGAAAAACTTGCACAGTCAGTTCGCCCAGAACAACTTGGTAACTAGGCTCCTATTCAGTAGGATGTAACTGACTGCAAATATGAATTCTAACAATTCAAGTAAAACTGTGTGAAATTCGAAAAAAAAAATTAAGTGCGGCAAATTATTTGAATTATTTTTTTAATTTATTCGTTGTAATTAAAGGTGACTGCTCGAAAAACCATATTATGCAGATATTCGACTGTTCAAAGAAAAATGAAAATTATTAGAAAAAATAACAAAAAAATTGCTCGAATAATAACAGGTAGCAAATGAATTAAATGTGAAAATCCATCGCAAATTCTTACTCTTTTCATTGTTTAAATTTTACTAATGAAATACTGATTTGACAGATGTATATATTTTCTATTTTTGATTAATCTAGTTAACTGTTTCGTAATTTCATACTTTCTTTTTATTGCTTCTAATTCATTTTGTTTTAACGATCTCTTAAATTAAAATTATTTCGCTTCAGTTCGCAAAATAACTTTAGAGAAATTTTTATTTATAAAACTAATTTTCCTTTTCTTTTATTTTTTTGTACTTTTGCAATTTTATTGGTTTATTTTTATTCATTTGTATATTTTTATCTTCTAGGCCAAGGCTGGCGAACCTTTTAACGTCTGAGTGCCAATTTTTTCCGCAATATATTTTTATAAGACTGAAATCAAATTTAGTGAGTCGAAAAATTATAAATTAAAATTACTTGATTTTTTTTATCAGTATTTAAAAAATATGGGTAACATACATGTCGGTATTGCAGAGTTCTAATTATAGAACCAAATATATTTTAGAAATTAATTTTAAAAAAAAGGAATGCGATTAAATACGATTTTTGTTGAAGAATTTTGAATGAAAAATAATTAATATCTGGTTCATACTTTGTTAATTTTAACAGAATGCAAACCGAACTAGAGTTATCTCACAAATGCTTCCTATTTGAGTTTTTATATTATTTATTTGAGAAAATAATTACTTGCAGTCGTAGATAGACGGACATTTTTTTTAATGGCAAACACCAGCTTTTCTAATTAGCTCTTGAATTAAATTCCAAGGAATGTCATAATTTTATCATCGGCATTTTTACTTATAATGTCTAATAATATTTTATTTTCAATAGTTTCCAAATATTGTCTTTGTTTGATAAATTTTTGACCCCCTAAAAAACTCGATTGGAATTTTATAAGCAATTAAAACTCTCCAATTTCCAATCAATCGAATTTAGACAAGATGAGCTCATCTAAATTCGTATATATTGTCTAATCTCACTGTACCTTGATTTAGAACCACAATTAACCACTTGAAGGGCGGTGGGATATTGTATATCTCACTTAATTCTAATCCCCAAATGTCACAATGGCACCAGAAAATAGGAATAAAAGTTTGCTTTTATAACGTAGGAGAAGAAAAGCTTTTACTTATTTTCAAATAAATTTATCTGTAAATCCTAGTGTCATTAAAACATTGCCACATTTCAGCAACAAAAGTACTTTGCATCTGAAAGGGTTAACGCTGTGCCAAAATTATTCTCCCGCGTGTCATAAGTGGCACCCGTGTCATAAGTGGCACCCGTGTCATAAGTTCGCCATCCCTGTTCTAGAGTAAATTTTTTTCGTTCTTTCATTATTGCTTTGCTTTATATAAAAAAATAATATAGAGTTTATCTTATTGCTAAATATATTTATTTATTTATTTTAATTTTCGCAACAATGAAACACAGGGTGCCAAAATAAAATGTCATCTTTATGGAGTGCTCTATTTCTATTATGCGGATTACTTTTCGCGGCTGCCTTTGGAAAAGATCCATGGTGGATGAAAATAGCTCGAAAGCAAGGGTAAGTTACATAATTTTCTAATTATCTTTGTGTATTTAATAAAATACTGTTCTACCGAATTATATTCTAACTTTATCGTTCATGAAAAAAAGATACACCCGCTGTCAGTGGCGCAGAGAGAGAGGGGGCAAGTGCGGGAAAATCTCCGAGACACTCGAGTGTAAGCCCCCCCCCCCCCCACACACACACTATCATAAATTTTATACAATTTTATGGGAAGAATATTTTTTTTTAACTTTCCGAGTTTCAATCCTGTTTTTGTGTAGTATGGGAATGAAAAAATACATTGCTAAAATATATGCATATAATATATGTATGCTTATTCGCATTTAAAACAGCCTGCTTCAAGTTTTATGCTCGATGTAAGCCTCTTTAAAAGGAATTCCATGTAAAAATAATGTAACGCATCATATGCAATATCTCTGGCTATCTTGATGCTGAAAAGTACATTTAGTTTGCTTCTATAGCTCATAAAACAAACATACAATTACATCTGAATGTTGTTATCTAAATAATATTTTGTATAGAAATCAGAAACCGTACATAATTATTAATTAAATATGAATTAAAAAATAATTAATTCAAATATTAATTGAAATTATTTAATTAAAAAATAAATCATTATATACATATAAATTAGTTAAAAATTAAGTTAATAAAAAAAATAGCGAATTTAATAAATATTAATAATACCTTCAAAAATCCCACCACCCATTTTATGTGAATACATATATGGGGGCCACTAGGAAACGTTATCCGTGGGGTCCATGTTGACTCTCTGTGAATCTGCCCGCTGTTATTCGTGAATCGTTTATAATGAAATCACTACAAATGTTACTGAATTTGAAATAATGATTCCTATCTGAACATGAACACATTCTTTACGTTGGAGGATGTTTTATATATTAAAAACTTTTCCATCTCATATTTTTTTCGTTTACTAAACCCAAATTTAAGTTTTTTTTTTTTTCTTTGATAACACCGGTTTAGAAAAACATGTAAATTTTTCTTACATTTTTATAAGTGTTAAATCGGATAAATTTTCAGGATACTTATGTTAAATCCACTTGAGAAACTTTAATTTATGTCTTCCCCAAAAAATCAATCTATGAAAATAGTTCTGTTTTAATAATAATAATAATAATAATAATAAAATGAAACATTCCAAACATAATATAAGCTAGGAGTGTTCGGCCTGCGTCCCGCGGGACACCAAGCTACCACTATTTTAGAATAGAAAAATTTACATTATTTATCGACAGAAACTTTGCGATTAAGTAAGGCGAATATTACCTTTCGGAATTGGGGTGGCAAACTACTTTCTGGGAAAAAGGTTGAAGACCCCTAATCTATGCAATTTTTAAAGTCAAGAAAAAAAAAATTATGAAAATTATTAATAAATTGATATTAAAATATTATGATTTATTGCCTACATTAATTTTTATATAAAAAATAAGCACCTTCTAAAACATGGATGTATAAATTTAAAGCTCATTCTTTTCAATAGTTTTACAGATATTATGAGATTGTACTTTTCTGCCAGCTTAAGAGACCGTTTCCTGTTACGGTTTGCGCCCACATAAAAGAATATTATTATTATTATTATTATTCAAAAATCGGTAAAATGTAATGCACAGCCTAAGAATCTGATATTATAGTGTAAATTACACTAATATTAAACGATGTAGAAATTAATTCGTCCGAATTTAATTAATTAATTTGAAATTAATTTATCGAAATTAATTCGTTCGAATTTGTTATACATGATAATTTGTTGACACTAATTATCATGTGGTTTGGTAAGGGTTTTAAAACAACTTTTGAGGTCTCTATTCAACTTATAAAAGATGAAAGAAAGCAATAAATAAGCAGTTAAAAATTAAAATAAAATTATTAAATAAATCAGTCAAAGAGTGCTTGATGGGATTTGGCTGCCTCAATGAGAATTCTTTCCTAAGAAATACACAGACACTCACGTCCTTAGAACTAGAAAAAAAACAGCTGGATATAACTTTATTAAATACACACAATTTCTGTTTTTGAAGAAATATGGTCAATAACGCATCAAAAACCGTTCAAAGTAAGGTAAAGCTAGGATAGTCTGCGCACAATTCAGCAGAATAATAAAAAAACATATAAATATTAATTTTTTGCTAAACTATGCATGATTAATTTTTACTTTATTTGTTTTTTATGCATTTCCATTGCTATTTTGTTGTTATGTTGCAATTTAATAAAACAGTTGTAATAAAACCAAAAAAGCTATTTTGCGCAATCTGTCCTTACAGGGTTGGTGTGATTGCGCACATGGGTAGGAGAGATTGTTATGAATAATAACTACAATTTAATCGTTAACAATAACAATTACACTTAAATGGCATTGTTGTAAGGCTTTTGTGAATAAATATTATAGTATTAAGAGTGAATATTTCAACCTAATGGTACAATTCCAGACATTCAGTTCACCCATCCTCATTGCGCAGTATTTTTTTAACAAACGAATTTATTGCCAAATTTGTTTTCGATAATTATGTGTTTTTCAAAAATTATTTCAAAATTGATTCATTCACATGTTTTACATGTAATTTGTAATATATGCAAATTTACCATTAATCTGCATAATCTCTCCTAGCATGAAAACTAATGGGAAACAATGCGCCATCTCTCCTAAGTAGCAGATGCGCAAACTCTCCAATTTCGGTAGGGGAGATTATGCAGCCTTTTATTCAAATATGGCCGCTTCTAAAATGAACCAGTGGTGTTCGCAGCGTTAGTCTATGTTAGTAGCTTATGGGAAATCGTTTAAGTTTAAAATATTTTGTAATACTGATACTATATAGAAATTCTGACGAATAGTTATGAAAATTCAAGCACTTACTTTCGGAAAACAAAACAAAATATAATGTTTTATCCTAGACGCTCGAAACAATCGACGTGCACATTCAAGTAAACACTGCTCTACTGCTGTTGTACAACTACCTGGAGTCGCTGTGCGCTGAATCTACTCCTTCCTCCCGAACCTTTTTGTGCGCAATCTCTCCGACCGCGTCATCTCTTCTGGCTTTACCTTATACTTTTTGGTGATTTAGACTTATTAAATTATTACATTTTCACCTATTGCCATTATAGAAAATATCGATCGTCTGGAAAATATTATTGGATTTATGCACGTTATTTTGGTCAGGAGTCTGTTACTCGTTTGAAAGAGACAAAAGAAAGACAGACTATAGTGTTTAAAAGAACCCTCCCCCCCCCATATGATCTTAATTTAATATTTCAAATTATATGGATAATTCCCCACAAAATTTTCTTTTATAACTCCTCTATTTATGGTTGTATTTGCATGAAGTTTTGCATTTTGGATAATCTCAATATGGCAGATATTTTTATTATAAAATATTGGGATGTTGCTAATGGAAATTTAAAAGTTGGTATAAAAATATAAAAATGAACGTTTACGTCTAGAAAATATTTATATGTGAAAAGAAGACTTTGATTTCAAGTCTATTGGTAGCTTGTATTTTATTTTATTATAACGACAGTTGTATCTTTTTTATGAAACGGGACTGTTACAGTAGCAATATTCAACCATATTTGTCGTCTATGGGTGCTAATCTTGAACAGCCCGCAAAAAGAAAATTAGGGGAAAAATAAGAATAGGAAAAAAAGCAAGGATCTAATAATTAATAGGCAGTTGGTTCGGTGTGTGAAGTTGAAAAAATGAAAGAAAATTCCCTAGTTTTATTTCTGTATTAAATGCACGTCGAACTATAGCTGGAATAATTTTTTATCATCTGACTACAAAATGAAAACTGTTTTTCAATATTGTCTATAAATAATGCGGATACATTCGAAAAAAAAAAGAAAAAAATTGTAATAGAAAATTTTAGATAAATGACGGATTATTTTTCATGCATATGGCGAAATTACAATTCATTGGTGTACAAATACAGTGTGTTCCATAAATTCCTTCATATTTCAAACGTTGAAAAAATATTAATAAATTGTCGTATCGGAATGTGGTTTGCACCATAAGACTTGGATAAAAATAGTCGGATAATAGTTCAAATTTTCTTTGAACTATTTTTTGCTTACAAAATTTCGATCATTTGCCAAATCTTATGGTGCTGTTATCTTATCAGTTGAAAATTCAGCTTCAGCTATTTCCATCAATAGGCAGGAATGTACTTGGATTCTTTTGTGCAGCCCTCTATATGAGCTTCAGAATTTATACACACCAGGTAATATGCAAAAAAGTAGTTAAATTTCACAATGTATACCACAATTGAAAATGCATCTCCAGTAATTATCGCTCATAGATAGTACTTTGGCCAAATTCTTGTGTGTTCCTGTAAATGAACGATAAATGCTATGCATACGATATTCTATAGTAAGCATCTTGTAGTGCACCTCAGTGATGTATATGAATTTCAATATGTTTAAAATACTGTAATATCATTAAAATACACCGCAAACGATTTTTCCCCATAGAACATAATGCAACGGCATTCTTTTGAGTGTCCCTGTAATGTTTTGTTACAGTATTCTGAATGTGTTCGAAAGTGTTTCATAATATATGCTTTACGCATGATTATTTTTCTTATTTAATTTAAAATATACTCCAAGGGTTTTAGAATAAAATGACACAAACCGCATGTAAATACAATAATTAGATCAAAAGATATTACAAATTTCATTTTGTACTTATTTGTAGTTGTACAAGGAGTACTTAAAATTTTAAATCTATTTATCTCAGAATGTGTTTTTTCGATATGCATCATGTTTAATATGATATATCTCAATTTCTATGAAAGATAAAGTTATAAAATTTCGTACAGTTATTATCAGTTATATATTGATTAAATTTTCTTAAGGAACTTATGTTTTAAGAGAAAAATTTGAAAATATGATTCTTGTAGTAAAAAATACAGATAAAAACTTTTTAATTAAAAAGTATTAAATATTAAATTATTAAGAGTATTAAATGCGAGAAAATATTAAATTGTTTTAAATAAATATATTTATTTTAAATCTTGAAGATAAATTAATCCTTATTTTTCTTCTGTACTCAAAAAGGAAGAAAGCATGCAAACAGTTTTATACTTTCAGAAGCTATATCAATTTTTAAATATGGCTAAAACAATAATTTTTAATTAAAAAAATAAATAATTTTATTATTAAGTTTTAAGAATTTATATTTGAAAAGAAATATATATATATCATTCCAAGAGGAGAGGGGGAAAGAGTTAAAGGTATTAATGAATAAAAAAGTAAAATGTTATGTCTTGGACCATCTTAAGCTAGGAGATAGGTGAAAGTAGGGCAAAATCGTGTACCTTACTATTATTAGCTGCTTCTTGAAGCTAGAATTTCTAGCAGAATTTAAAACAACTTTGCGTACACAATCGGCACTTATCCTTGTACTATAATGTCATTTTAAATACATGATTAGTTTATCACATTTTTATTAATAAATGATTTTTTAAGAAAAGTTAAATCCTCCGGTCTTACCCCACCGGTAGGGATGAACCTCCTGGGTATATTAATCTTATAGAAAATATAAATTTTAGACTTTATTCTTTTGAAGATAACAGAATAATTCTTTTAAACTTTAATTAAGAAACTTAACTAAAAATATTTCAATTCTAAGTCTGGTGATTTAATATTTAAAGACAAAATGATAATTATCTTCATTACAATTTGAGAAATTGTAGAAAAGAAGTGCACTTTTTAAAAAAGTATTAAAAAAACCTAATCACTCTTCTAATTTTGACTGCTCTTTAATAGTCGTATTTCCTCCAGCATTTTTTACCGGATTTTCAACTATTGTTTTCCAATATCCAGTTTTATGCTTCGTAAGATATCCGGTCTTGCCGCAAGAAAATGAAAATGGGAAATCAAGAGGTAAAAATAATTATATAAATACTAACAACAGTTTCAATGTTGGAAATAAATCCTTATTAAATATGTTACACGCAATATTATGAAAAGTTTCAGTAACTTTAAATGTGTTCATATTTACGAATTTGGAAAACTAGCAAACAATAATAATAATAAATATGTATAGAATAAACTTTTCAACATAGAAACTATACAAATGCCACTGTGGAGATGACCGTTTCTTTTTCTTGCCTGGAGCTAAGTACTTCAACCTTTAGCCGCTGGAGAGCTGCTCAAATCGAGTCAAAATTAAGCTATAACCCAAAAATAAATTTCACCCGATTATACGGTTTTACTCTTACTTTCCTCTACCAGTCATTTTAGCCCCCCAATGACCCAATCATCTAAATCATTACATGGCATTTGGAGGTTGAAAAAAAAATCATAGTTAATTTTTTATTGGCAAAAATTATTTTATCTCACTTCTGAAAAGATTGAAAATTCCAACGAAAATAGTATGATTTTTAAACGTTCTTCAAAGAAACTATTAGCAACTATAAATATTAAATTAGATTCTCAACATTTTCCTTTTCGTTTGACAGACCTATGGTGTGTGCCGAAGAATCTGTGCAAGATAGTGAAAGGCATTTTGCTATGCCTTGGACAGGAGGGAGCTTGTGTGGGTCAGAAACGTAAGAATGACATTCATTTTATAAATTATGTAAACATTTTGTGCATTTCATTATATTCTCTTTTATATAACGTGAACTATTTTTGTAAATATAAAATCATTTAATGCTTTTAACCTTATTTTACGGTAGTGCAAGAAAACATGTAAGAATTAAGATACGCTGAAAAGTATGAGCGTGTTGTTTGCCGTTGATATTTCACAACTAGTAATCGAAGAAAGCATGCTTTTTTTTTCTATTTTTGTAGTATATTTTATAGATTTGCTTGTGATAGTAGTATTCATTTACTTTCTATGTGCTTATAAAGCCAAATGTTCATAGTTTAGCCATTTCTCAACTGGCGGCAAATGGAGAGAATTGCATCTGTTCTGAGGATTGAATCTCGCCTGAAAGTCCCACTTTGAACTATGTCTTGAAGACCTTTAAGCAGTAAAAATCAGTAAGGGAAGTTTATGTAAAAAAGAAATCAGGCCGATTACCTTCTGTCAATACCCAAAGAATTCCCAACACCATCAAAAAAAGAATTACCCGAAAGGACGCCGTAAATCTGAATTCTATTGCAAAAAGTCTGGATATATCTCGTCGAAGTGTTCAGAACATTATTAAAAACTCTCTCGGACTTCATACTTATCGTTTGTACCCGACTAGCAAGTTTTTGGCGCCCAGGGCACTTTCAATTTTCCGTGCCCCCTTAAATTGGTTGATTTATTGATACTATTTTCTTTTCACTTATTCGAAAAGTGTCAACTCAAAAAATTAAGTTTTCCAGAAAATGGAAAAACGGTTCCAGGAATAAAAATAAAATATTTTTTCTATTATTTATTGAAATGGGCTTTTAACCATAGATTGGATACATATTTTTCATTTCATTGTACTAATATCTCAACTATCACATTTTTTCAGTTGTGTCACTTTTCGAATAAATGTGCAAAATATTATAAAATTGAATGACTTGATAAATACAGTACATCAATTACTAGAAAATAATGATAAACAGTTTACTTATTAATGGTGTTATTGATATTAAATTATAAAACCAAAAAACTGATAAAGAGTGTAAACAAAAGTCCTAAAGAAATAAAAACGTTGGCACAATTATGATTTTTTCAAATGTAAATTTAGAGGAAATTCTGAAAATTTTCGTGCCTCTCAAAAATTTAGTGCCCAGGGCATAGGTCCCGGGTGCCCGTGCGATAGTCAGGGCCTGTTTGTACCACGGGCAACATTTGTCAGACGATGTCGCGCTGAAGACACGAAAGAGAAGCAAGAAGATGCTCCAAATTTTCAAGGTGCGCCGCATGGAAGATGTTTTGTGGTCGGAAGAGAAAATCTTGATCATCGAGAAGACGCACAACCATCACAATGATAGGCAACAGATATGTCCAATGCAGTGAAACGCAAGAAACAGAAAAACCGCCGTGCGATCACTTTTTCCGAACGGATTAACGTTTTGAGCAAATGTTACCTCCACTTAAAAACATCTTTAATTGTTATTGATAAAAATATAAAGATTAACGCTAAGACGTACTAAGTCAAAATGTTGGTTAGGTTTGTCGCCCCATGGAAGAAAAATAACCCTAATGTAATCTTCTAGCAGGATTGGGCGTCTGCATATGGGGCAAAGGTGACATTGGCCGTTCTCGACGCAAATGTGCCTGGATATTTAACAAAGGATGAATGGCCTTCGGACAGAACCCACTCGACTTCTGTTTGTGGCTAATTTGAAGAAAAGTTAAAGAGCACGAAAATCTCCAGTTTGAACTGTCTGCGGCGTGAACTTATAAAGGCTTTGGATGATTTAGATCAGAGTTACCTGCGGCGCACCGTCAATTCTGTCATCCCTCGTCTGGAAGATTGTATGAAAGCGAATGGTGGACATTTTGAATTTTTTTTTTTTAAATATCGTTATTTGTTATATTTTTGTTTTGTTACAACAAAAAATGCTATCGGGTAGCGTATATTTTTGAGAAAATAGCATTTTTCTGAGCGCTCATACTTTTCAGTCACCCTGTACAGGGCACTTAATACCTGTGTAAAGAACTGATTCTAGGTAATAAGCGATATTACTTATATTTACCTTTCACTAGTGTTAAATAATAAAGTTCACTCTTTTTCTTTGCATGCTCCTTTACAATAAATTTCCGTTATAAATGTTTTGGTTTTTATAAATTTTGTGATTATTAATCGATATTTATTTAAATCATATTGATTGAAAAATGTTATACAAACAAACGAATATCAATATTCTGCTTTAAATATTTTAATAACACAACATTGGTGAATAGTGTTTTTTATATATAAAAATGATGCTTTTATGCTGATCCATATTATTTTTCATGCTTATTTTTAAATTTAAAACAACTTTTTAGTTGCATTTCCTCTCTCAAAACAGATAGTGCTTTTGTAACAAAAATATTAATAGTAATTACAAGTAGAGAAAGAAAAGAGTTTTGAAAACAAAGAGAAAGTATGCAGTTTATTTTGATATTTAAATATATTTTATTCATAGTTAAATAAAAATCACTGGATGTTAAATCAGGAGAATAGGTTAGATGAGGCTTAAATTCCCTCAAGCTTGCCACGAAGTAAAAGTTAGACCATCGAAAATCTTACAGTTGAAAAACACTTTTTTCACACAAGTTCACTTTTTCATACTGTTGAAACTAATTGCTGAAAAAAATATTTAAAAGGAAAAGTATGAAGCTCATATTCCTATTACATTTAAAAAGAGAAAAGCATAACTCTACATCAAGTGCTAATTTGAAGCACAAATCTGTTCAGTTGCTTCGATTCCCAACCAGAAAACAGTTGGACAGACTATTCAGATAAATGGTTCTATACTGTATTATTAAGTTGTAGCAACAATGGTAAGAAAAGAAAAGGGCTTGGTAACAAAATTAGACTCTATAACATGTACAGAACACTTAATTTTAAATCATTGTATTGCTCATTGACTGAATTTCACTGTGTTAAGCTCCATTAAAGGTACAATGTACACTGTACAGTCCTGAAAAAATAAGGATACCCCCTTCTAACTCTGCTGCAAGTCATCGTATAAAAATGATACTGGTACCAACCGATTGGTAATAACACCTACTAATTAAAGCTGCACTTAAATTATGTTTCAGGCGTCGTCTACATATTGAAATTGTAACGAAATTTAAAAATTTCAATACTAACATCTAATTTGGAGATCATATTTAGATTATTTGGTACATTTTACTTCAGATACGAAACGGGAAATCTTTAGGGTATGTCGTTTAGGAATTATGCCGGTGTGTTTTTTTAAACTCCTAATGTTAAAATCATTTTTAATCGTTGCAAAACAGATTGAAATGCGGGTAGTTGTTAAGTAATAATTCAAAATCGACTTTGTGGAATGAGTTTATACTTTGGATTAGCATATTTGAAACTTAGAATCTATCCCCATTGAAATCTGTTTTGAAATGATTAAAAATGAATTTAACATTAGGCGTTCAAAGCTTTACATTTGCATAATTCCTAAATTAACTGACCTAATGACTTCTCGTTTGGTATCCGAATGTAAAATTTTCCGAAGAATCTAAATATTATGTCAAAATTAGGTGTTAGTATTGAAATTTAATTTTCGTTACAATTTAAAATACGTAGACGACGCCCGAAACATAATTTAAATACAGCATTAAGTTTGTGACAATTTCAATATGTATATATAGGACCTCCGAAGCATAATCATTAATTAGTAGACGTTATTACAATTCGGTTGCAGTTGATATAATTTGTATACGATGATTTGCGGGAGAGTTAGTAGGGGGGGGGGGGGGGAGGGTATCCTTTTTTTCCATGAGATTGACAAAAGAAACTGTAGACTAACTATCTGTTACGAAGGAAACTGTATAAATTTCATCAGAATTCACTTAAAATATGCGAAAACAGCTTAAAAAAGGAAAAAAGTCTTTAGGAATTTAAAATTTTAAAATTCCAGTATCTTCATAATATTAAATGAGTTGCGAGTAAAATCAATTTTGTGGCTTCAATGATAAAAAAAAATCTAGTATTGTCTCATATTTAGAAGAATTCACTGGTCGGCACCAAAATCCTCCATGTAAAAATAATGGTTGATTCATACAGATTTCACGTTATTAAATTCATATATGACAATGAAATTACTGTATCACGTACCATGTTTTAGGTGGGAGGGGTTGTTTTTAAAATTAAGGTATTTTGTATCTTGCTAAAACATAAGTGAAAATTGTGTAAATAATGAAAGGATGTGTAAATTACCTATAAATAAATATATATAAAACATTAGCCGAGTACTAGGAGGAACAAAGAATAAAGGGCAGAGTAGCAGAAGGAATAAAAATATGTTAGTGGATACTACTGGACACGAATGGAGAAGCTTGGAGGGAAAAATACAAAAAAAAAAAAAAATGCACGATACAAATATCAACAAGGTAGATTTCTATGATATATTTTATCGATTTGTTATCTAAGACAATAAAAATATTTTTTTCATGATTTAAATTTTATCTATCAATGCAAATTAATATAATAATCCTTCACTATTTGTTATTATTATAAATGTTTCTTGGGAAAATGATACTTGCTGGGGCAATTTGGATGTATTTATTTAGATTTAGGACTATTATATTTGTACACTTCACATGCAAGGAGGGAAACTTTTATTTTATGCAGACCAGTGTTCTCAAACGGCTTTTTGAAAGAGGATGAATTTTCCAAGTATATTGAAGCAAAAGGAATTATTTCGTTGTGACACTTGTGCACGCTTTGTTAGATTTTTTAAAATATTTATTTTATTATCACTTCTATTTCGCAAATCTAATAAGTTACTACCTTCAATTAACAAACACATAAAGAAAGAACTACTTAAAAATTTTACCACAGAAAATTTAAAAATAATATAAAATAAATAAATAAAAATAATTAAAATACTTAAAACTCTTGAAAGACCATTTCCTTATTTAACTGAACTTATTAAGACAGTCAGTTTTCCCCAGCTTCGTTTGAGAGAAGGTTTATCATATGAATTTGATTAGAAACAGAGAATTTACAAAATTTATTAATGATAATCTAAGTGGAACTCATTTAAAGAATTTCAACCCCGAGAGAACTGTTCACAAAAACTGGTGTTTTAAAACTTAAAATGTTAGCCATAAGATTAATTTATAAAGTGTACATGTGAATTTTATTTTTACCCACTTTGTATAATGTTTTATTATTTTTATGTTTTAATCAAACCGCACTGTTTTTCCTGGTGCCTAAATTTTCTACCCTGTCTTCTAAAATTCCAGAAGATTTTTCAACCCCTGGACTAAATAAATAAATAAACATATCCTCAATATTTACAAACCAATTATGTAACAAATGAAATATAAATTTACTTTTAGCTACAAGAATTATGTTGTAATATTTCAGTATTATTCGCTTTTCTTGCTGTCATGGCTACGAAAGAGTGAGTGGTGAGCGGGGATGTCCATTAGGTAAGCATTTTAGTAATTATAATTACAATCTAATCTTAAAAGCTTCATTGTATTTTATGCAACTTAACTTAACTAATTATGTTCCATAAATATAACACAAGAAGCATGAAACATTTTATTTCATTAGATTAGGGATTTTTTAACTTTTTCTTTCACGGATACCTCGCCTATCAATAGAACCTACTGACTGAGAACTACGAACTCTCTATATGAATTAATAAACTGTATTTGGATTTAAATAAAGTACATTTTGACCTTATTTCATGATAAAGTTTTAAAGATTTTTTGTTTGTAATAAGACACACAAATATAAGTTTGAGCTACAGTATACATCACCAACAAATAACATTGCTATGCACAAGTCCATTTGCACAATCTAGAATCTAGTGGATGCGATTTTATTAGATATGCAAAAACTGTAATGCATTAAAATACTAAATGATTTTTCTATTCTTGATAACAAATACAAGTAAAACAACTCTCATTTATAGCATATATTACAAAAGAAGAAAATTAGTACAATTCACTTAAATCTAACTTAAGACATAATGAACTAATTTTTCTCATTCAAGACCACGGACTTCCTGACATCTTTCTACGGATACCTAAGGGGCCGTGGACCCTTTTTTAAGTATCCCTGGTGTAAATTGTCAATTTATAGTTTTCAAAAAAATGGATAGAAAAAAGCTGAAAATGATGAAAAAAAACCTTACTGGCTGGCAGAGGATTATCTTTGTTTTCCATTTTTTTCTGTAGTGACATGGAGTATGATATTTTGAAAAGTCGTGAGCATTTCAGAAAGTTTTAGTCACAAATGGCGTATAGTTTTTTTCAGATTACGGACAGTATTAGCATTGTAGATTTTCAGAAATTTTAATAGCCGAATTATTTACTATGTGATTAGACATGTAAATAGATAAAAGCGTGCGAAGAGTAAGCAGTGAGAAATATCTGATTAAGAAATTTACTGATGTATGGATATTTGTTAGATAAATAGGCTCATTATAACAGTTTTCTTCTTCAAATTGAGCATTTATTAGAGTACATTTATAATACACTACTGGCCATTAAAAATGCTACACCATGAAGGAATGCAAATAACAGAATGATATTTATTGGACAAGTACAATATAATGTGAAGGACAAGTGATTACATTTTCAGAAAAATTGGAGGTATAGATCCCGAGAAAACACTACCCAAAGCATCCACCTCTTGCCGCAATAACAGCATTTATCTGCCTAGTCATGGAGTCGAACAGAGATTGGATGTCCTGTACGGGTACATCAGTCCATGCAGCTTCAACACTATACCACAGTTCATCAACCGTAGTGACGGGTGTGTGGTGGCTGGCCAGTCGCTCAGAAGCCATTGACAGGACATTTTCAATTGGTGAAAAATCATGAGAACGTGCCGGCCAGGGCAACAGTCGAACATGTTCTGTATCAAGGAAGGTCAGGATAGTACGAGCAACATGCGGTCGTGCATTGTCCTGCTAAAACGTAGAGTTGCAGAGGCATCGAAGATAAGGCAGAACCATAGGCCGTAACACACCAGAAATGTAACGGCTGCTCTTGAAATTGCCGGCAATGCAAACAAGAGGTTACAGAGACGTGTATCCAATGGCACTTCATACCGTCACTCCAAGTGATATGACAGTATGACTATTCGAATGCAAGCTGGAAATGTGCGTTTTCCACGATGCTGTCAAACATGGATGAAGCAGCATCATGATGCTGATGAAGCAGCATCATGATCTGTATGCAGCATCATGATGCTGCATACAGAACCTGGATTCATCAAAGACGACGTGAGACGCCATTCCTGCCACATATACAGAATCATGATGCCAGCATCCATATTTGGCGGCATCATGGAAACGCACATTGCCAGCTTGCATTCGAATCGTCATAGTGTCATATCACTTGGAGTGACGGTATGAAGTGCCATTGAATACACGTCTTGGTAACCTTTTGTTCGCATTGCCGGCAATTTCAACAGCAGCCGTTACATTTCTGATGTGTTACGGCCCGCGTTTCTGCCTTATCTTCCATGCCTCCGCAACTCTACGTTTTAGCAGGACAATGCACGACCGCATGTTGCTCGTACTATCCTGACCTTCCTTGATACAGAACATGTTCGACTGTTGCCCTGGCTGGCACGTTCTCCTGATTTCTCACCAATTGAAAATGTCCTCTGTCAATGGCTTCTGAGCGACTGGCCCGCCACCACTCGTCCGTTACTACGGTTGATGAACTGTGGCATAGTGTTGAAGCTGCATGGAGTGATGTACCCGTACATGACATCCAATCTCTGTTCGACTCCATGGATATGCAGATAAATGCTGTTATTGCGGCCAGAGGTTGCTGCTTTGGGTAGTGTTTTCTCAGAATCTATACCTCCAAATTTTCTGAAAATGTAATCAATTTTCCTTCCTATTATAATGTATTTGTCCAATATATATCATTCTGTTATTTGCATTCCTTCATGGTGTAGCATTTTTAATGGCCAGTAGTGTAGAATAGTGACACATACGCAGATTCGAAGTTTTTGCCTAAACTATAACAACCTTACATTCCAGAACTTAATGATACTCGCATAGTCGAGTTCACTTGTGAAAAAGTGTTTTTTTTTTTTTTTTTTTTTTTTTTTTTTTTTTTTTTTTTTTTAAGTTTCAAGAACTATGCTTAAACAAAGTAAACCTTAATAAAATAAATGTTACAAATACAGCTATTGCGGACCGATTCGAAATAATTCATAAGCGCGATGCAAAATTACAAACGTATTGCAACTTTAAATAGCTTAGTACAGAAACGATGTAAACAAAGGCTAGTTTGGCGATAATGACAAGTCTATTTGTCTGGTTTTGTCCAAAATTCTCTTAACCAATTAAATTTTACCAAGTGTATGGTGCTATTCTTTTATAAAGGTATTCTGGAATTTATAAGCTCAAAAGTTGTGTGTAATAACTACATTTACATGGTCAGAATCTCTTTATGACATTGCATGTAGGAGAAGGTGGGGGATAATAAAGGACAAACGGGATAGTTAAAAAAAAGATCTTTTCCTTTTTTCTTTTTTTTTTTTTAAATGAAAAAAAGTTTTGCAAAAAATACGTTACATTTCAAAACTTTGATGAAGCTGAAACAATTTTTTAACAATTTTTTTCAAAAATTTTAAGCTAATTTGTAATGTTTTAAAAAATTCTTCAATTTTTTGGAATTTTTCTGTTCCTATATATATTGCCCGCAATGGGTAATAAGAGATTGGTCTTTTAAGATCCATGTAAAGATTGTGTTAAACTGAATAGGGGCTAACCCCAGAGACATTTAACAGAACTCTTTCAACACAGCTTCTGAAATTAAAAAATAAAATTTTATTTTTGAATTACAGAAGGCTAAAAAATTAATTACCTGAATTATACAACACAGTTTCTTTATTCGTTCTACAATTTAGTATACAGCTATTAATAAATGTTTGATACAAAATGTGAGTGTATGTACACTAAGCTTAGACTAGGCACTAAATCTGAAACTCTGCACAGATTTTTTTCACACGTGCCTCATATTACACCAATGGTCCCTACAAATTTTTATTTTAACAAAAGTTTATTGTAAAATAGTCGGAATGTTAAGCAGTAATTCAAAGTGAAAGTACTCTAAAGGATTAAAATAAATATGTTTTTGCTAAATATTATGGAAAATTCATTTTTTCAAACACAGCATGCAGCAGTACACATTCAGTGCTTCCCCTCCCCCCACTTCCCTCCAAAAAGAATAAAAAAAACTAGCGAAATTTCGAAAAAATTACAAATAAATTCCAAACACATATTTATTTTCTTAAAACTAAAACATATGTTTAAATTGCCCTTTTCTAACTTTTAGACACGCATGTGCATGCTTAGCGACAAGCGTCACGTATGCGTGACGGGTGCTCAGTATCACAGGCTGCTCAGTATCCTTGATTATACCTACCAGTAATTTTGAAGAAAAAAATTTGCCTTATTATTAATCACAGAATTTCTGTAATTAAATTAGGCAAAAAATTATCTTCGGATTTACTGGTGATAGAAAATTAAAAATTCTGTCAAAGGCTCTCGTTGCGAAGGGGTCAATCATGTTCGCGAAGACTCGTTTCAGCATTTCAGGTTATTGTATGTTTTGGGAAGATCTAAGCATTTTGTAACTTGTTTCGATTTTTTAAAGAATCCTCCCATAACATCTAATTACCAATTTATCCTTAGCGGTTATGATAAAGGCATGAAATAAACGTGATCGTTTTTTAGATTCGGGCAGGGATTAATAGGTAATCGTACAAAAAAATAACCTGAAATAATTACTTTAACTTACTAAGAAAAGCGTTGTGTCATTTTTTGATGTAATTCCTGCTTATGAACCAATTATGTTAATGACACAGACCTCTCGCTGCATTAACCTTAGCTATGAGAATAAGTTGCTGAAATCCTAACCTAAAAAAAGGCAACATGATGCAAGACAAAATAAAAAAGCATATTTTAAAAATGATTATAAAATTTATTTACAATTTACTATGTACAAAAAAAAAAAAAAAAAAAAAAAAAAACTTTCATTACTTCACATAATAACATCATTAACTTCTTATAGCTAACACATAGCTTCAGGATTTTTGGATCTCTTCTTCCTAATATTACTAAATGTATTTAATTTCTTAAATTTGGTTATTTTCAACCAATGGTTTACAATTACTATTTATTAGTCTAATACCATTATACTTAAATTTTCCTAATGTACACCATTTATTCGGAGATCCCTGCTCAAAGATAAGTAGGTGCCTCTTCCTAGTAATAAAAACATAACATACTTGAAGAATTTAAATTTAAAGAGAATACCTGAAGACCTCTCTAGGGCATTTGCCATCCTCAGCATCCCCATAAAATCCTCCTTCAGGAATTAGGCAAATATGTGTAATCCTCTTTGGCACACTCCTCTTAAATAAATTTAGTTACGAACCATCCGGTCAAAGGTAAGCTGTTTCTTTCCATACTCTATTAATGTTGGCGTTTAATACTGCCTGAGAACTTAGCATTATTGGCGAACAATTATCGAATACATAACAGTCATGACAAGCCTTGACAATCTGTCAACTGATCTAGAAACAACAAGTGTCTCTGTAGATCTAAGCAAGTAAGACTTTCGATATTACCAGTACTCGTATAAAATAAATCACAAGTGTCTGATTCAAGTGATATCTCCATAGACATATGCCAAAGTGTGTTCAGAGTTTTCGTATATATGAATTTTATTCGGGGGTATTCCAGAATTACATCCAGATTTATTTTTACCTATTACCTGGTCGTAAATAAGCAAGCCATATACCCATCAGAAGCATTGTTCCTCTAAGTTTAAGTCCAAGCTTCTTGTCCCCATCACTAGAAAAATTATTTTTCCTTTACATTTACTTCTATGAGAAGTATGAAACAAAATGAAACATATACTTATTATTAATGAAATACATGAAATTTAAATCACATATACAACTCGATGTGTATGCCAGTAATATACAAAAATAATTTCTGTAAGTGCTTTCACTTTTAAGTTAATTTTTTCTAAAAAGTCCATTCGCTAAAATCTCACAGGCGAAAAAAGATATTGAGCAAGGAAACTGAGACGCAGTTAATTATCAGCAGTCGCTGAATTAACATTGATTGCAAAATCGCGCCATTATTCGGATAACTGTTGAATCGGGTAGCACGTACTGTTCATTAGACGCCACACGAAATATTCTTTTCAATTCTTTAAATGATTTCGAGTTATAATTATAAACTTTGATAATGTAACATGTGTGCGTTTCTCGACATCATTCTGAATTCCATTCGCTATGCCGAGTTACCCGCCAACATAAGACTCTAGTGTTCCACTTGATGGCGGTTTTCAAAAGATAAAGCTGATCTCTTACCGGGTCAATTTTTACTTTTTCGATTTTGGTTGCACATTTTTTTTTATAAAGTTACTTTCACTTTCGGAACCGGTTCCGAAAGAACTCCTGGGCTTAGATTTTAAGTACCTAATCATATAAAAAATTTCCGTATCTCTCGTATTTTCTGATATGATACTATAACCTTCCAAAGTTTTGTACATTCTTCAAACAGGCAAGGTCTTGAGTTAATCTTCCTTTTTAGATTTAAAAAAAAAAAAAAAAAAAAAAAGCAATAAGTTTCTCTTTTTTTTTTCTTTGCTCGAATGTGAAAGTTAACTAAATCTTGAATTGATATTTGTAGGATTTCGAATGTTTAATTATTTTTTGTTACTATGATGCGATCTTGAATTTGTAATGTCATTTACTTGATAACATGTACTTTTTGATCGAACTTGTTTTCTATTACACTTATTTAATGAAAACAATACAATACAATCTATGAATCTGAAAATATATATATAACTTTACTTATGGGCGTTGGAGGGTTAAAATAGTTTTAAAGTACTTAGCATGAAAGTGGAATTGTTTCTATAAAAAATATTAAACAATAATTTCAGTAAAACCTTTGAAGAACCTAGTGGAGACTGCACAAGAACTTGGTGCCAAGAAGTTTGTTCAACAAGCAGAGCAATCTGGACTTTTGCCTCTACTGAGTGATCGAGGAGCTTATACCTTGTTTATTACGCCAAATAGTGCTTTTCAATCTCTAACAAAAGACCAAGAAAAAGCTCTTAACAGCAGCAAAAAATCTAGAAACCGACCACCTGTACTGCTTTATACCGTTGCAGAAGGCAGAGTACCTGCGGAAGAGCTCCCAAAATTTTTAACAACTTTATACAGAGAAGGATCAGTAGTAGTCAGCAGATTTGAAAATGGGGTAAGTTCAATAATAAAACTAGTATCATAAATGATTCTATAAAGAAACCTTAAAACTAAGCAGATAGATTCCTTTGCATAAAAAGATACGTTTTTAAAGAAAATACACATTACAAAATTTACACTTTATTAAATTAGTTTAAGTTTTTAAAACTTGTTTTTTATTCACAAGCAAAAGAAAATGTTTTCAGCTAGTCAAGACAGGGGTTGCAGCATCCTATATTTTTTATATATTTGCTGCTATTAATTTCAAACTATTATCCCCGCTGCAGATTTCTTTATCGTGTGCAATAGGAAGCTACAAAGAGTTGTAATGTTGAAAATAGTCGTGGCGAATATTATATAATAGGACGCTGTAACCCCTGGTTAAGGAAGCAAAAAAGTATGTAAAAACACAAAACCGACATTTTTTTTTTCAAAAATTTCTTTACGTAAATTTTACTAAATTTACATCAAAGTGTATGTATTGTATACACTATATGGCCAAAAGTCACCGAACACTTTCGATTTCAGACATTTTGTCAAATATCTTAGAGACATACTTACGATTTCTTCTGGAACTTCATAAATATAATGAACATATTTACCTCATATTTTTCTTCGAAGGTTTTATCACGAGGTCAATTAGGAGACTAACAACAAATTGAATAAAAACAATAAAATTTGCGATCACATTTAAAAATAAAATGCTCGATATGATCTGTAGTTGTAGCACAGGACTATGTTGATCTTGTACAAAATTTTTGTTCATTTGCGTAAAAATAGCAAGTATATGCATGTAGATATAAGGGTTTCTTTAAAATATTCAAGAAATTTCTGCATGTATTTTTCTTATAGCATGCGATGTTTTCAACCAATTTAACGCCACTTCCAGAAAACTTGACAAAGTACAGTCGAAACAATATACTACAATTAGAATATGAATATACTAGCTGGTCTTCGCCCGTCTAGCTGGTCGCTTTCGAGTGGGGCCCAGATACATTCTGCAGCATACTGCCCTGACTTCATTTGGGGCCCAGAAAGTGCAGAAAAATATAAATAAAAAATATAAATAAACAGAAAAATATAAATAACATACTTTAAATTAAAAGTATACGAAAATAACTAATAAAAATATCAAAAAAGCACAATAAATAAAGATTTTGCGACGTAAATATATTTTTTTCCCTGAGCCCCCTGACAAAGTACTGCTGGGCCCTGCCCGTGATTATCTAGGGGTGGGGGAAAATCTTTAAAATAAAATAAATAAAAAAGGGATTGCCTAAGGTACTTGACCATCATTGTAAATGGGCACTGGGGTTTCATATCCATAATTTTTTAATGCGGTGATCAAATTAACAGGACCTTGTGTATTTCTCAGCCATATATCGTTAATGCAGCAATCATTGTAACGCGGTACAGTTATTTTGCGTGCACAAATCGTTAAAATGAAATCATTTTAATAGGGTGCACCGCCTTTAAACTGCTTATACGACAATCACTATAAGGCAGCCTTGTGCATACCCGAGCCCATAAATATGGTGAGCAGTATTTAAATCGTAAATCTTTGCTTCAAAAGAGGAAACTTTGAAAAGAGGAAGAAATGGTATTATATTTTGCATAAAAATTTAAATCCGGCCGCTAAAAGACGAAAAGCGCAAAAACAATTAATAAAATACGAAAAAAAAAATCCTTGGAAAAATGTCACATAAAATATATAATAAAAAATCAAAAATAGTTATTTTATTCGTCAAATCTTTCATAATCGGGTTCATAGCCGATGTTGGCCACAAACTCGCTAGCTCTAAAATCGCTGAAATACCTATATAACTATTTTTTTGTAGATTTTTTATCTTTAATTTCACGTTCCTACCTATAACTTCAACTGAGATGTGGTAAAATGACCAAAACTTTTCGACTTCCCCCCCTAATTTAACTCCCCTTAGTTGCTGAATTTATAAAATCGCTGAAATACATGCTTAACTATTTTTTAGTAGATTTGTTATCCTGAATTTCACGCTCCTACCTAAAATTGCTGCTGAGATATGGCGAAAAGGCGAAATGAACTAAAACTTTTGACCCTCCCTCCCATTTAACCCCCTTAATGGTTGAATTTCTGAAATCGCTGAAAAATGTGTTTAACTATTTTTTAGTAGATTTGTTATCCTGAATTTCAAGTTCCTACCTAAAACTGCTGCTGAGATATGGCGAAAAGGCGAACTGATCTGAAACATTCGACCCCCCATTTAACTTCCTTAGGGGATGAATTTTCCAAAATCCTTTCTTAGTGGGTGTCCATATTGTATAAGGAACCTGTCTTCCAAATTTTACTGTCCTAAGACCAACGGTAGAGGATGTGCGTTGATTATGAGTTATTGATCCGAATGTGAAGTCAAAATTAGGTGTCAGCATTTCAAATTTTAAAGTTTGGTAGAATTTCTATATATATACGTAGAATTTCTTATGTATGTCCCTAAGCAAAATTTAAGTATAGAATTAATTAGAAGATATCATTACAAACAGATTGTATAGTATTAGTCACATTTTTATACAATGATTTGAGGCAGAGTTAGTAGGGGGTGATCAAGTTTTTTTTCCAAGACTGTACATTTCTGTTGAAAGTAAAGTTTCCCCCTATCATTATGATTTATTTAGTAATTCAAATATTATGTTAAAACACAGATTCCTTGTAAGTGCGTAGCATGTTAGTATAAAACAGCAAAACCGCGTTAAATAAGTCACGTTAACCCTTTAATTACGGGGCTGGCACATGTATCGTCCCAGCGAATTTTTTTTTTTTTTCTATTCGTACCACTTTTTGAAAAATAATTTCTGTCATACACTTATATTAGGCTATTCTTACGAGAAATCTGCCACAAAGATTTTTTTTTTTTTTTTTTTTTGTAAATTGGGGTACGATTGAATATAAAAATAGTCACCATTCTCAGCCCGTAATCAAAAGGATAAACATCAAATCATTGTTCTTATCTGGAGAATAGCTTATACATTACTTAAAAAGATATATACGTAAAATAGTTATTAATAGACCGGCAATATATTTTACTTTAATTTTTTTTTATTATTATTTCCCTATGACATGCATTTTCAGGGTTAAAGTTGGTAAAACGAATGATGCAAAAAATATCTAATAAAATCCATTCAACAGCCATAGTAGTAGAATGTAAAAGAAATCAAATATACAACACATAAAAATAAATAATTAGTTAAATAATATGAAATAAAAATTCTGGTTAAAATATGTTTATATGACTTAAGTTAAATTTGCCTACGCGACAGTTCTAATGTTAAGTAGCTTAATTTTGCTT
Source organism: Maratus michaelseni (assembly GCA_963931845.1). Taxonomy (NCBI): domain Eukaryota; kingdom Metazoa; phylum Arthropoda; class Arachnida; order Araneae; family Salticidae; genus Maratus; species Maratus michaelseni. Next base: position 207,891,150 of record OZ007599.1, on the reverse strand, counting down.
CATCGTAAGTGTGCGTTATTATCGAGTTAAAACAATGCATTAAAAATACATCTGAGACAAATATTTTAACCATTCCGTAAAAGGTTATATAATAATGTTATTATAACGTATGTGATAAAAGTTATATGATGGGAATTTATAGTTCTGATATAGATATGAAACCGAGAAAAACTCCAAAGTCACTCTATAAAAAAATGATTGTACAACAAAAAACGATACTTAACAAAAATATTTAGTAATTTCTTTAATATATATGATATCCCAGCAGTCTCATCAATTTCAGTGAAGTAACTCTTATGCACAAACAGCACTATGCGAAACAAATTCGATCAGAATATATGTCAACGATCGTTATAATGCCCCTATTTTGTCTTCAGGTAAAGGTCATTATTATAATGGGAAGTCACTGCAATGACAGTTTTCAAAAAATGTTTATATTCATGTGAATTACGTTAAACATATTTTTAAAAAGAATTAAATGTAAGTCATGCAATTAATATACAGTTTTCTTAATTATCAGGAAAAAAATGAGCTCCATAACAGCTGGAAAATATGCTGATTTCCAATTTCCTGCTCCTCTTTTTTGAAGCTTTTTCGGTGTAACCCATTGAGGAAAAAGTGTATCAAGCAGACAGATGAAATAAATGAGTTTTCATTATAAATGAGTTTTCATGAGAATAATAGTGACAAATATCACTATTATTTGTACAAAACAAATTGCCTGCCCAACACGTCGTGGGAACAATTAAGTCTAGGTCCGGCCCAACCCGAGTATGTAAAAAATGTAAGCCTGAGCTTGGCCCGTCCCGAGTCTGCTGAAAAAATTAAGCCCGGGCTCATACACAATTAGATGACCCATGCAGAAACGATGGACATGGTAAGTTTCTGTATTGATGTTGCCAAACTAGCATCGGCTCGTGCAGAACATTTATAACTTATTTTCAGGCCAGTCAGGTCCATTGAAAGTGGTTCGTATTTTGTTGGCTTAATCCTTTTTAAATTTGTTACATCGGGGCGTTTATATTTTTTATCGGCCCGCCTGGCCCGTTTAATTTTTTATAGGCCAGATCCGGACCGTTTATATTTTTATCTGCCCGGCTGGCCCGTTTAATATTTTTATAGGCCCGGCCCATGCAGATCTCTAAACAGAAGGCTGTTATATTGAATGTATACTGTACTTTACATACATTAGGTACATTGTTTGAATTTTAGACTCTAAATGAACTTTCTTTCCAGTTGATAGCCGTTAACTGCATTCCTCTGATAGCAACTAATATTGAAGCAACTAATGGACTGATTCATGTAACTGAAACACTTCTGTTACCACCTGGGAGGACTACGATTCCTGATTTAATAGTTCGCACATCTGCTTTGAGTATAACTGCTTCAGCTGTTCTAAAAGCACAATTTGGGAATGACTTGAGGGACAAAAAGCCAATCACTGTGTTTGCTCCAACGGACGATGCATGGAATGCGTTATCCCAAAGCTTTAGAGATGCATTATTTGAAGATCCCAGTGCCCTAAAAGGTATGGATTTATATAAATAATATCCAATAAAATAATTTAACATTTTTATCGGAAATTTCTAAAGCTAAGTTACTCGACGTCAAATAAAACCAAGAAGACAAACAGTAACGGACAGGCACTGATGGGCTAAAACATTACTGTGAGACTGCGCTCATCGGAATTGTGTGGATGGCACGTAGGAATAGTATTTAAGGTGAGACATGGTTTTGTCGAATTAGTGTGTTCGTAACGGAAAAAACTGCTGGTTAAGAGACTTAAAAAAAACGGATTACTATGGCCTGGATTTTGGGGAGGAGTATCTCTAAAACAGCACGACTCGTCAGTTTTTCGCTAACTACCTTTGTTAGCACGTTAGGAAAGTTCCTAACTGGCGGTTAAATGAGAAGAAGAAGACGTTTACGCCTGATAAACGATTGCGTTCGTCAGGTGTCACCATTTCATAAGAGCAAATAGGCGCAAGCTGGTGACTCTTCTCACAGCTGAGGGAACTAAGATATATAAGATGGGGAAAAAATTCAGCTCACATTGCATCAGGCTCTGACTGAGTATAACTGCTTCAGCTATTATAAAAGCACAATTTGGGAATGACTTGAGGGACAAAAAGCTCATCACTGCGTTTGCTCCAACGGACGATACATGAAATGCGTTATCCCAAAACTTTAGAGATGCATTATTTGAAGATCCCAGTGCCCTAAAAAGTATAGATTTATAAATAATATCCAATAAAATAGTTTAACATTGCATCAGGCTTGAGCTTAGTAAGAAATGTCCCTTGCGTGTAATTAGAGTTTCAGTGTTTATGATTCTGATAGGCTTTGACCATCGCACAGTGTGGCATTTAGTCCCAAAACCTGGCCAAAATTATTTTATACCTCTAAAAGCTACACATCTACGTGTTTATTAGCTCACAGGCTATCAAAGCCTGAGAGCTAATGTGCCCGCCGGTTATGTATGTACGTACGTATGTATGTACGTACGTACGTATGTATATATGTAAATATGTATGTACGTAACGCGATAACTCTTGATAGAAATAACCGTTTTGCTTCGAATTTTGTTTATAGGTCCATTGTGATAAGGCGCTTCTTTGATTAGTTTTGGGGGCTCGTTGGTTAAGTATAAAGGGTGGGAACGGGGGGCTAATTCTCCCTTAATTTAGATAAATGAGTTTTTCATGCAGAATTATCCGATTTTCTTCAAATTTTGTATATATATTCATTGTAATAAGGCACTTCTCTGGTTAGTTTTGGGGGTTCATTGGTTAAATATAAAGGGGGGAATGGGGGGATGATCCCCTTAATATATAGTCGATTTCTTAATTTTTCGAGAGGCAAGAGTATAATATACAATTAGTGTGAAAAGCCTGTGCGCTCAATGTCCTCAGTTTAACTGAGCAGTTTTCTTTTTTATTTGAATTGTAGAGTGAAAACGGTAAAATAAAGTCTTATTTATAAATAAAAGTATTTATTCATCAGTTTCATCACTATTACTGTCTTTAAAAATATTAACATTTGTAATATCACTTTCTGATAACAGATGTAAAACTTCAGATAAGGGCTTTCTTTTCTTGTTTGTGTTGCATTTCAGGCCAGTTATTAGAGGGTCAGAAGTTAAAAGAAGCCTATTCAGGACATCAATGTACAGGCCACTCGCGAAAACTTTCTTCTGTAGTTTAGTTTAAATGCCCTAATATGTTTATTGCGAGCTTCTGCAGCCTCTTCAGATAGTTGGCCTATTGGCAGAATAGCTTCTTTCATAATGTCTGCTCCATGACGAAGTACATTGAGCATTGTAGGGGACATGGGATAAAAACCATATAGCGATACATACAGTTCAGCCGTCTTTTAGCAATATTTTTCACATTTTTCTGTATTAATTTTGTATCAGTATCGTTTTCTCCAAATATTGTCCTTGTTTTTATGAGTAGCTACCCATTTTTGATTGAACTGATTTTTAATAACGCAGAGTTAAGCTGAGGAGAACTTGCTTCATCTCAGCTATCCTTGGATCACCTTCAGAATAATTTCTCAATAATTCTTACTCCATAAATTGATGATTTCCATCAAACGTTGACTCATTTGTGCATTGCATGATGGTATACAACTCATTTCGAGTCATAGATCTTAATTCAGAAGGCCATGTTACCAAAATAAATAAAAAAATAAATAGCAGTAATTTATATAAAAAATTGTAGTAACCAACAAAAAAATTCGTTAAAAATAGGGGGGCGGTTTCGGGCCGCTGATTTTTTTATAATTGCCTTGTATACTAAGTACTGCATATTACACAATAGTTTTCATCGCTTAAATATGTTTAAAAATATAACAAAATTCTTTCTAAATATTATAAATAATTATTTATGCCACTATTAACTATACCTAAGTTATCGACCCTATAAACAAAAAATCCGCAGGATATTCATTAGGTAAATGTAGTGTGTATAAAGTAGATACCCGGTTCAGAATAATCCATCACAACAACAACCACTAAATTGTTTAGACACAAAACTACAAGAGATTTTAAAACACTAAAATCAGAGCGCATCGTAAAATCACACGACCACTGGAAGCGAACGGCAACTTCGGACTGATCGTGTGGAGCGCTGTGTCGTGCTAGCGCATTGCACGTTTCGCCTTTGGATGCAGTAAATATTAAAGTTTTTGAGGAATAATATACAGGGTAGGAAACCGATTAAAAAAATCATTTTTGGCCAGGTTTTGGGACTAAATACCACACTGTGCATCGTGATAGAATCATGCAACAATGAGAAATAGTTGTCTTATGCGATAAATATCTTTGATTTGCGTCAAAGATTGTGTCAGAAAACACAGTCTTCTAACAGTTTCTCCATTACAGTCTTCAGGCAGTTGCTTTACGTATGCAACGCGAGTCATACAAAGGTTGGTAGTGGGGGTGTAATATGTTTTGAGTAAAAATGACTTGGACGAACATGGAATCGGCGCGACGACGGTTGTTGTAGATTACATCATGAAACGTAAACATCATTACCGACCAGGTGTATTATTTCACGGCTTCTTGTCTGAGATCGCCTTGCCATAGATTATGTATTCGAGTAGAAAAAACGTTTTTTGTCACAAGGTCTTCATTGTGTGACAGTGATTGGTAAAACCCAATGAATTTCAATTGCTTTTCTGGTTTCCAAACTCACCGGAAATTTATCATATTGAACAAACTTATAAAGGACTAACTGTAAGCTCATTAACCACCCTCTAATAATAGGGTAACTGCATGTTCCTCTTGCACTTGCAAATATAGTACATACTTCCTCGGGAGTGCCTAGCTACAAGTACTAGTAGAATCAATAATGAGGCGTTTTGTAGATTTTTTGCATGCCAAAGGTGAAACAACAAAGTATAAGATGAGTGGCCATTATGGTTGTGGCTCGTCAGTGTATATGCTTGGAAATTTAAGTTTAAAACTTACACTCAAGTGCCAGAAAATCTGGTACACCTACTTAATGTTGTGTAGGGCTACCACGAGCACACAGAAGTGCCACAACATGACGTGACATGGACTCAACTAATGTCTGAAGATATTCTGGAGGCAATTCACACCATGAATCCTGCAGGGCAGTCCACAAATACATAGGAGTGCGATGTGGTGATCTCTTCTGAACAGCACGTTGCAAGTCATCCCAGAGATGCTCAATAATGTTCATTTCTGGGGATTATTTAAGTGACCAATGGAAATGTCTAAAGTCAGAAGAGTGCTCCTAAAGCCACTCGGTAGGAACTTTCGACGTGTGGGGTGTCGCGTTGTCCCGCTGGAATTGTCCAAGTCCGTCGAAATGCACAGTGGACATGAATGGGTGTAGGTGATCGGATAGGATGCTTACGTACCCGTCACCTGTCAGAGTCGTCCCTAAACATATCAGGGGTCGCATATCACGACAACTGCACATGATCTATACCGTGACAGAGGCTGCACCAGCTTGAACAGTCTCCTGTTGACAAGTAGGATCCATGGATTCATGAGGTTATCTACGTACCCGTACACGTTCATCCGCCCGATACAATTCGAAACGAGACTCGTTAGGCCAGGCAACGTGTCTCCAGTCATCAACAGTCCAATGGAGATGTTGGCGGTCCAAGGCGAGGCGTAAAGCTTAGTGTCGACAGTACACGAGTGGTCCTTCGGCTCTTAAAGCTTATATCAATGACGGTCCATTGAACAGTTTGGACGCTGTCACTTATTGATCCCCCAGCAATGAAATCCGCAGCAATTTGTGAAAGTGCTGCATGTCTATATCGTTTAAGTCTTCTCTTCAGTCGTAGACGGTCGTGTTCTTTTAAGGTCTTTTTCCGGCCGCATCACTGTCGGGGATTTTATGCTTTACTGGATACCTGATATTCACGGTGTACTCGTGAATGGTCCTGAGCGAAAGTCCAAATTGAATCGCTACCTCGGAGATGCTATGTCCAATTTTTTGTGCACCGACTATAACGCCACGTTGAAAGTCATTTAAATCGTGATAACCTGCCATTGTAGCAGCAGTAGTCGATCTAACAGATTCGCCAGGCGCTTGTTGTTTTATATTGGTGCTGCCGACCGCATCCCGTTACGCTGATTGTTTGCATACGTCCTTTTCAGCATACGCACGCCTATACCAGTTTTTCTGTCTCTTCAGTGTATTTACAAAGACCAACCGAATTCAAAGTTGAATTTCGTTTTTTAATTTTTCATTTCTGAATTTCGTTTGAAAACAAGAATAAAATTAGACTTTTTAAAAATTATTCGACAAAATTTTGTATTTTTATTGAGTAATTTTATAGATTTGTACTTTTAATTTGTTTTATTGAGAAAATTTTTCTGCGCCTTTCGTAAAAAAACTATACACATATCCTAATAGTATGGTAAGTCGGTGTGACGTCACAAGTGGTCATACGTGTCATCAAAATGTGATATCTTTAATTCGTATGACTTGTATGACTGTAACTTCATGACGTTACTGTGAAGTCATTGTGACCCAGTTTTGAGTCACGCGTCACAAGACGACTACAAAACAACGCCACTTGTATCACAAACGGGATATATCAACGTCACAGTCATGTCGCAGTGACTCTTTTTCTATATATTGCGACGGCAATGTTGACAGATATAAGTTTCATTTGTGTCTCAGTACTTTCAAATTTTGGTCACATTCAGATTATACTATGAGGATAGCTTTAGAGACAAATGTGTTAATGATATTTAAGCTACCATTATAATGTATAATTAAAATGGTATCTATTAACTTTTAAAAAATCTTACTTACATTTCTGTATTCTTCTAGTGTTTATTGTACAAAAGATCATTCATGCAAATATGACGTTTAAGAATAGAAGAAGTAATTCTATTTCTTGTTTTTTGCAATATTTAAAAAATCACTCTCGAGAAATAAATAAAAGATAATAATTAAAATAATTATCTTTCAAAAATTTTAGATCAGTGGAAAATCTCTGATATCGATTTATTCTTATTTTGTTGGCTTTATGGAGCACTTCTTTCAAGTTTGTATAAGTTTGTGCAGCTAATACTTTTTTCGACTATTTAAACGTAGTTGTTATGAGTACCTATTTTTTTCCGTTTGGGATCCTGATTGCAATAAAATGTCTTTCCAGTAATTCCATCATACCATCCCTTTGTTTAAATTAGTTTGATGCATTTTTAGATGCGTTCGTAATTACATAAATACGTAGCACCTATAGTCGTCGTCTGATCCGTCCGTCTGTCCGCTTAGAACAGCTCAAAAACTACCCAACCGAATGATTTGAAATTTAATATATATAATCGTTGCAGAATTTTGTCGAGTCATTTCAAATTTTATGAAAATCCAATCAAAACTCAAAAGTTATTAATGAAAGTTTTCTTTATTCTGTTAAATCCTATCATACGTAATCTATACAATAAAAGCGCAAGTCATGTGACTGAGGAAAACAAATACGGGCTAACCACATCTTTTTTTCATATGCCAAGCGGCCATTTTTATTCAAAATTTTTTTACGAATAAAATTGCATAAAAGTTACATTTTTAGAAAGATCGTTCAAAAAAATTGTTTGCTTGAGAGATGAGTTACATTCAACAATGTATAGGTTCTGAGATAACTTCAGTGGAAATTAGGTTAACCGAATATCTCAATCCATTAGAGTAAATAAACACAAGAGATTCGTTCATTATGAGTCATGAAAATATTAAACCATGAAGTTAATCATTCGCAAAGCAAGATCTCCATGGTGAAAAAAAATCGAATTTGTAAACGTGGCATACGTAATAAGAAAAAAAAACAGGCATGCTCATTTCGTTCCTAGCAGACGACATAATTCATTTCACTGAAATAATGAGGATGATTTTTTTTTTTTACATTGTTAGACTAGTTATAAAACGAACGCACCTCATATGTCACGTTTAACGTACAATTTCCAACTTGTTACTAATTACTAGCATAATAGAAAGTGCTTATTATATTTACATTTAAGGTAGATGCAATACGAAATGTGTTACATTTTTCAGGTGAGTAATACGTATTTAAAATAACAATTAATCTAAATAGATCAGAAAAGAGGCACATTATTCTTGGATAACTTTTACACAATCTTTAATAATAATAATAACAATATTAATAATAATGCTGGTAGGGGTAACCATGATGATATGTGCCAGAAAAAAAAAAAAATCATGAAATTGTAAAAACGGAACGCTTTTGGTAGATTTCGCTTTAAGTTCATTATACATTTTAATCACATACTGAATTGTTTTTGCTTTTTTTCAGTTTTAATGCAAAATCACGTGATCGAAGGTGTGTGGTGTCCCGCTATATCAGCAAGAACTAATGAAATGGAAACCCTTGGCGGAAACGAAATCACATTATCATGTAATTCATCATCCCATTATGTGAACAACGCTAAAATAATTCACACCGATCACAAGGCTAGTAATGGAATTGTTCACCATATAGATGCAGTCCTTGTTCCTGAAAAAGGTCAGATAATAGATTTTTTTCTTCTTGACAATAATAAAATTTTGTATTTGATAGAATTTGTCTTTCAAAGGGAAAAAAAATGTTTTTTGATATATATGTGTTATAACGTGCATGAAATCTTTGTAAGTGACACAGAAAAGTATTTCAGGAGTTTGGATAAATGTTTCTCAGGAAATATTTTGGCATTATACAATTTAAGTCGACTTGAAGAAGCTGCCAACATTTCCGGTTTTTGGCATTTTCATTGCTCAGATTATCGCAATTTTGATTGTTACCAAAAAGGGAATCTACCGGCTCCGCACCTCTTTCCCACCTACTATCTTCCAGCGAGAGAGCTCTCTCTCCATATCCCTAATATTACAGCAGGTATATGACATCCACATGGAAGCTAACAGCACACACTGTTACCAGGTTGTCACCCACTGAAGTACTAACAATGCTATATCACTTCGTTGTTCGGATCGTACTGGGATCGGCTGGTTGTGGGCATAATCTAAAATTTATTGAAGAATTCAAATGCGAAAGACCTCATTATAGGATGTATAATAAGATCAGTACACTGAGAAAAATGACACTTTCAAATCTGAGTAAATGGATGTTTTCATTTGGTTATGAAACTTTTTGTTCCATATAGGACGATCCAATGCTTTCAATTCTGAAATATCAGAAATACACAGAATATTGAAACATGGACATACTCAAAAATGAGCACATAGAGGTTAGTTCATACTCATTTTTTAAACATGGACATACTCAAATATGAGCACATGATGTTTTATTCTTGAGTGTGTGCATGTTTTCAGAAATGAGTATATACATGTTTCAAACTTGAGTAATTTTGATTCGGAGTCATTTTGACTATGCGACATACTCATATTTGAGTATTTTTTGCTCAGTTGTGAAAATGTCATTTTTAGAGTGTACCACCTTTACAGGTGGGCCAGCTGAGCCGATCACAAGGGCCCTGACTAATTTAGGGGTTGCGGAATAGCAGAAACTATGCTCATATATTTTTTTAGTTTAAAACAAAAAACATATATATTTATAATTCATAGAAATCTTGATGAACGGTAATAACTAAAACTTTTTTTTTACTGTTATTGTTATTATTATCGAATACTATGGGATCCAACCTAGGATTCTCGGGCTACAGAACATAGGTGAAAACCATTTTTTATTTTAAATTCAAAACTTTAATAGATTTTTTTTTACATTTAATATATTTTTTTTAGATTGTGCACTAACAGCACCAAAAAGCATTGCTATAGGAAAAATATCAATGTATTCAAATAAAGTTTTGAAATTTATAAAAAGCGATACTTTCGTATTAGCCGCATGTCAGGAGTTAATAGCCGAAGAAATCGCCAAAGATTTCGCTATTTATAGCAGTATTTTTTATTCTGATAATTTCAGTGGTTTAAGCGCTCAGTTCGATTACATGTCTATTAAATTTGTGTTTTATTTATTTATTGATGAAGTTTTAATTTTGTGATGCGAATATTAGCCGGAAACAAATGCTGGACTATTTATATTGTGTTAAGTGCAAACGGATTAATTTTTCGTAATCGGCCTGCACACGAAGGAGATAGATTCTTTTAAAAAATCACACTTTAAACTTATTTTAAAAACCATGAAAAATAAACTGAGATACAATTTTCAAACAAATTGCATTTGAACGAACATTTATTTCTCTTTCTGACAGAGTAAAAATTGAAATTGCGCAATGTTTACACTGTTAAAAATAAAATTCGACCGTTCACGAAAAAACTGGTGAAAAGTAGGTGAAATTTAGCTGCAACTAAGATATTGGTGATAAGTTTCACCATTTTTATGGTGCTTTTGAAAATACCACTATATTGGTGAAAGATGATTAACCATGATTCAGGTTTCATTTTCTAAACCAATTTTATGGTTAAAGGTTGAACCATAATTCAGGGGGTTTTCTAATCTAATTTAATTGTGAAAGGTTGAACCATAATTCAGGATTTTTTCTAATCCAGTTTAATGATGAAAGGTTGAACCACAGTTTAAGGTTTTCTCTAATCCAATTTAATGGTGAAAGGTTGAACCATAATTTAGGATTTTTCCTAATCTAATTTCATGGTGAGATGTTGATCCATCATTCAGGGTTTTATTTAATTTAATCTAATGGTGAAAGATTGAACCATGATTAAAATTATCCAATTTTATGGTTACAGGTTGAACCATGATTCAGGATTTTTTTCTAAGCCAATTTTATGGTAAATTGTTGAACCCTGATCCAGGTTTTTTTTAACTTATTTTATGGGAAAAAGTTATACCAGATTCAACCAGGACATTTTAATAATTAGTAAAAAGCATTTTTAGACTTTTCTTTATTAGGAGCTAGGTTTACACATATGGAAATTTTATATATTTTCACTATTTTAGGTTTTATACATTTTAATAGAATTTTCGAAAGTTTTGGATAGTAAAATTCACAGGCACTATCCAAATCCTGAATGCTGAAAAAATCATTACATTGTATTTATTTTAAAATGTTCATACTCTCTTTCCATGATAAAATTCATGCACCTTTCCAGAAATGAACATTTTAACATTACAAAATACAATATTGCTTGTTTGTATAATGCAAAAGTATAAAGAAAAAAAAAATTCCTTTTCACATGTTTTCAGGTGAATACCATACATAACATGCAGTAGCAAAGTTTTAAATGTGAAATGTTATGAGAAAATCTCCAAAAAATATGAAAAATCTTTTTGCATTCTTGAAAGTTATTTGTACTAACACTAGGCAAAAGTAGACACTTGAAAATTTTACATTGCTATACATTGCTAACATTGCATGTTCATACACAATTTTAATTTTTACAAAAACTAAACAAAATTTTTCATAACTTTACCTTAATTTGAAAACCTCCAATACAACATTTTTGTAAAAGGTATATTAAAACACAAACTATTAGCATTAAATTAACCATTTTTCACTTATTGCTGGTTTATTTATTTTCCTAGAAATCCAAGTAATATACATACACTATTGTCCAAAAATTAAGGGACAGTGACCGGATGCTTTCGCTTTTTACATAGTTTGCCGAATAGCTACTGAAATTCTTGACAAATTGTTCTTGAAGTTAGAGGATTTAAAGCACATGTTTGACTTTAAAAACAGTAGAAACTGTACACTGCAATTAAAAAATTAATATATTGAATATTTGTTGAGATATGGGCATTTGTATGAAATAATTTATAACTGTGCATGCTTGAACTATACCAAAGATTTTTTTTTCATGATTTGGTATTCAATTCTATAGAGTAATTCGTATAAAAAGACCAGTCGAATATCGTGAAAACTCAGAAAGATACCAGCAATACAGTGAGCTAATTGACAAATTCGGGAAAAATACCATTGAATTACATCCGCCTTTCTGAGCTTTTAGGATATTTGACTGGTCTTTTTATATGAGTTACTCTATAGAATTGACTACCAAATCATGAAAAAAGAAATCTGGTATAGTTCACGCATGCGCAGTTACAAATTATTTCATACAAATTCCCATAACACATCAAATATTCAATATATTAATTTTTTAATTGCAGTATACTGTTTCTACTGTTCTTGAAGTCAAACGTGCTTTACATCCTCGAATTTCAAGAACAATGTAAAACATTTCAGTAGATATTTGATAAATCGTGTAAAAAGCGAGAGTCCAGTCACTGCCCCTAATTTTTGGACAGCAGTGTATATCTTTTATCTTATTACAAATCCAGTTAAATATATTACATTTTAACCTATATTATAAAGCAAAAACATTTACGTGAGTAATGCTGACAAATATCAAAAGTAGCAACAATCTAAGCAATCCATTTCCCCTTTTCCTGAAATTTAAATACTTTTAACCATCACATAATTTTCATTTTTACTGTTATGGTTTTTAAAATAATTTTCAGGTGTAATTCTTCAATAATAAAACCAACAATAAAAATAGTTCATCTTTAAAAAAATAATAATACACAGCAGTGCTGACACAGGCGATTATTATTATTATTATTTAAATAGTCGGCAGTGGCAGCCCTGCAGCAGCTGAAATAAAAATGGTCATAGACACAATAAAAATAGCAAAAAAAAAAATCATTTGGGTTGCGGTATGCCGCTCCATTTATTGAAAGTACAAATTATATATTCATTAAAATATATATAAATATCAGATTAATAATAATCAACGTAATCACAATTGCAGTACAGAGTTTCCCCCCAGACAGTTTCAGGAGGGTGCAACATCCTATCTACCCTTTCAAAATGTAGTCATTCTTGCAAAAATGAGGTCAATCAAAAAGTCGGGTAAAACGGAATTGCTCCAAGCATCAAATTAATTTTTGCACCTGTTTTAGTAATAAAAGGGTGAAATTATTAAGATATAAAATTGTTATTTTTGCAGCTATAACATAATTTTACTTAAATATATTCAACAAATTATATTAGAACAATGAGGATTTTTCACATTTTCAAGATTTTATTTTTATACAATAGAAAACAAAAAAATAAGAACAGTATATTTGTTTTCTTTATTGATTTCTAACAGTTTTTATATCGCTCTATTTACTGTATTCCGAAAACGCTACTTTTCCTATGCCAGTCTTGTGACGTCACAGTTCATGATAAGAAATGCAACATTTGTTCACACTTTGGATAGTGCGATACATACCAAGCCTCTTTTAGTTTTATAATAAAATTCATGGGTATTACATTATCAAGAGCAGGAATCTGTCCAGATTTTTCCCCCTGGGATTTTGTTTTTATGAAAAGGTTTTTACATTTGTGAAAAATCTAGTTATAATTTTGTGAATTTGAAAAGATTGTTATATTCAGGTTCTTGTTTATACATTTGTAAGAAGATACATGTATGTAAAATAAACTTATTTTCAATATATATGAAAAAGTGGCGGGTCACATTTTACTTTTAATTAATTACATTTGTAAAATTTCAGTTTAGAGATAATAGGCTTATTTTTAAGACAAATAATTCTGTGAAGGGTCTTGTTTTAAGGTGAAAAGCTTTGAGAAGGGTCCTGTTTTGAGATGAACATTTTGAGAAGGGTCCTGTTTTGAGATGAAAATTTTTGAGAAGGGTTCTGTTTTAAAAAGAAATATTTTGTAAAGGACCCTTCACAAAATTTTCCTAAACAGATCCCTTAAGAATAATTAAGTACATAAAAATGTTACTAAAAATCTAAACAACTAACAAACTTCAAAAAGTTATCCGTAACTTTTTAAAGGTATTTGAAAAATAGTATAGTACAAAAAGGGGTAATATAAGTTTGACTTTCACCATTGGCTTTTATATTTTCAAAGAAAAAAAATGAGTAACACAAAATATTTATGTCAGTTATAAGTTTTATAATACTGACTGTTAGAATAATGTAGGGGTAGAATAAGGTAAACAAATAACAAATGCTTGAAAAACCCGAGCCTAGAAACATAACGCCTCTTTCCAACAAAATGTAAACATTGACATATCGTGAACAGCGATGCCACAGCCAATCACGCAGCGTTTTCAACTCACATGTTTTTTTCTCAACTTTAAATTTAAGTTAACAATTATCAAAGGTTTTTTTTTTAATTATGAGTCTGGAATTATCAGAAAAATATAAAGTTGATTGATTACTTCATGAGCGCAAAATCCTCATTGAGTCACACAATCATACTCTTCAGCTAATATTAAACCTATAAGAGTGTTCTTTAAAATTCTCTTTTATATTTCTATATTTTTAAAATGATTCTTTATGATGGAAATTTTTTCTTTGGTTTTTATTTTCTACTTTCAATTTCAGAACTGATTATAAAAATGAGGGCCTTTATAGAGACATCAACCAAAATCGGAAAAATAAAATATATACTTGGTTAGACAGATGACAAATGTAATATGCAAAAAAAAAAAAAAAAAAAAAAAATGCAAATGAGAAATTTGAAATGCCTCATAGGTCTAACACTGGCTTGTGTGTGCAGTCATTTGACTAGCGTAGGCTCTTGAAACAGAATTTTTTTTTTTTTAACCTCTATAGAAATTTGAAAAAATTGCAGTAAAAAAGAAATCTATTGGTCAGGTGTTGCCACCGTTAATTTAACGTCAGCGTTACTCACTGACATGTTTTTGCTTTATAATATAGATTATTAGTAAGCTGTAAGAAATTAGCTCCAGAATTATGTAAATAATCTTATTTTTCTAACACATATTAAAAAATATTCATGCATTTAATGATAATCTGCGATAAAAATTCAGTTCATTAAATTACACTGATGCTCAAAAATTAAGGAGCAGTGACCGATTTTTTCGATTTTAGACGTTTTGTCGAATATCTACTGAAATACTTTACGAATTGTTCTTGAACTTCAAGATTGTAAAGAATATTCATAATTTTCAGTGAAGATTTTGTCGCGAGGACAATTAAGGGGGGGGGGGGGGGTAATAATAATTTTAATAATAAAATAATATTTAAAATAACCCAAGTAGCAGAAAATGCTCAAAATGGTCTGTCACTGTAGTAAATGACTATGTAGGTCCTGTTGAACATTTGTGTAAGCATAGCACATATATTCGTGAAGATGTTAACGTTTCTGTAAATAAATCAAAAGTTTTTTGTTTATAGCATACAGAGTTTTCAACCGAATTTACCACCACTTTCCGAAAACTTGACAAAGAACAGCAGAAATAATATACTGCAATTAAAATATTAATATATTTAATATTTGATGAGATATAGATATTTGTATGAAATAAATTTTAACTGCGCATGCGCGAACTACAGCAAAGATTTTTTTTTTTTTTTTGTCATGATTTGGTAGTCCATAGTATAGAGCAACTCATATAAAAAGACTAGTCAAATAACGTGAAAAGTCAAAATGATGCAGGCAATACAGTGAGCTGATTGATAAATTGGGGAGGATATAATCCTATGGGATTTCCTCGCAATAGCCTTTCGAAGAAGAAAACCGTTCATCTAAAAATGTTTTAAATAGGTGGCTTTTATGTATTAGCAAAATCCAACATTACTCCGATTACAGTTATCCTAATTTCCAGTACTTTGAACGGAAATGTAGCCAAAGATTAAAAAGTTTGTTAAACCAATGTAATTCTAATAACCGTTAAAGAAAATTTAATAAGGAAAAATTATTCATTCAAACCGAAGTTTCATTTCTTACTTTCGTTCGAGTTCATAGACTTCAACATAAACAGTGGATTTAAATAGATGCTATTTTTATATAGACACGATCTATATGTAAAATTGTTAACGTTTAAATACGATCGCCCCCCCCCCCCCAAAAAAAAAAAAAAAAAAAAAAAAAAGAGAGAGAGAGAGAGAGAACACACATCTTAATCCTCAAATTGTCTCAGAAAAAGTAAAAACGGAAATAGCCATTTCGACTGGAAATTATGTTTATTTCACTTTATGTTAAAAAAAAAATAAGTTTAGGTATTAGGTGGTTGTCTCCATACGGAAATTGTAACAAACTCGGAATTATTCAATACGAACACCTAATTTTTACATTTGAAATTTCCGGAAAATGTTACCTTAGAATACCAGCCGGGAAGTTCATTCGGTGAAAAACTTTAGGAATTATGCATAGTTAAAATTTTGAAATCCTAATGTTAAATTCATTATTAACACTAAACATACATGGAATTTTACTCAAGTTTTATAAAAATATTTCACACTGGAATTTTTATTTAAATCTATTTAACATTTTTTATTTCACTTATTTCTGTGTGATTTATATTTTATTCATTTTATGAAGAAATTTCTGGTTCTAATCAAAATATTTTCATTTGGTACCGGTTGACTGGTTGTGACTGGTTTTTGGTATATGTAGTTACAAAATGAACTGCAATGCGTGTAGGTTTTTAAGCATAACTCAGAAACTACTTGGCGGAATGAAGAGATATTTTACATTCGCATATTTAAAGCTTCTAGAAATCGATTTCTGATAAAAATTTTATAGGTAACAATACATATTTTTTTCGAATGTTAATTTCACATCTTATATATTTTTTAATTAATATTCGAAAAAAAAACATGTATTGTAGCCTATAAAAAATTAATAGAAATATATTTATTTAATTAAATTTTCGTCAGAGCTGAAATTACGCTGGAAATTAATGAATATAACAAAGAATGTGAATTTTCACTTACTAGGCAGCGTACAACCAACAGAGCGAAAAATGTCAAGACGGAAAATCGAACCCCGGACCCTTGTTGGTTGTACGTTTCGTAGTAAGTTAAAATTCACACCATTCATTAATTTCCAGCATAATTTCAGCTCTGCTAAAAATTTAATTAGATATATATATATTCTCAGATACTGATTTAGTTCGTCTCATGTATGCCACTAAAGATGTGTGCTCATGAATGACTTTCCATCTTGTGCTGCAAAGTTGCAGCCTTGCCAGTGGCGCAGCCAGAATTCGGTTCTAGGGGGGGTTTTGAGATGGTCGCCGGTTATATGAATCATTGGTTAATGGAATCAGTCTTTTAAATGAATGAAATCATAATGCTTTTCTCCGCAATTACGTTGGTTATGATTCATTTAAACAGCGTTTACAATATTAGAGTTACAAACTATAAAATGCACCAATGAAATAACACAAAACTAGGTTAGATTTATAAAGTGTTTAAAAATGATGAGAGGAAAACTTAAAGATGGAAGAGCACAGTACAGCAAATAATTTTTACATACAAAATAACAGAGTTGGAATCCATTTGTTCAATCAAAAATACACAAGGTTTCATTACAAGAGAATCACGAATTCTTATTCCTAACTTTAATAATAATGAAACAATTTTAACAAAATGTTCAATAGACTTACTTACCTTGCTTTTTGCCAAATGTAACAAGTCATTTAGAACTTTTAGGGCTAGAGTCTTGAAATTTTATATGGATGTTACTTAAAAGACGCAAATGCTCCACAAAATTTATTTTTTCAATTCGAAATTTAAAAGAATGCAAGAGTAAGAAGCATTCTAAAACTGCGATTTATGTGACACAATTGGTATGAAAACTTGGAATTTGGCATGATGATTACTTTTATGTAGTAAATGCTTCCTTATAACATTTTTAAAAACATTTAAAAAATTAAAAGGACGAAATGAGCTGAAAACTTTCTAAAGGTGTTCTAAATTATGATTTAGTTGAAACTCTAACAGTTTCAGTGTTAGAAACTTGAAATTTAGTATAGAGATTACTTTTAAGATAGAAATGCTTGGCATAAAGAATTTATTATAAATGGGAAATTTAAAGGTGTGAAACAGCTGAAAGCATTCTAAATTACGATTTATTTAGAACCTCACGTCATATTGGGCCTTTCGAAGACGATCTTTTTTCTATGCTAAAAGTAACTAAACGTCTGTATTTCGACACAATCCATTAAAAGAATCTTGGAAGATCAAAATTACAGCGCCTACAAAAATTTGGAAACGCTCTGATGAATAAAAGTAATTTTTAAAAAATCTGATAATTTTTCGATGACAATGCAAAAAGAAAGTTGGGTATTTTGGCGTGGGCTCATGTTTTCAGTATTAAATGGGACTTAGTCTTTTTTGACGTGACTCTGTTCTCTTCGACTTTAGTCAAAGACGGAATTTTAAAGATGGGTTGGATAGAGTTATATTTACAGTCGAATAAAATTTCAGACAGTTCGGACAGTAACTCTTTTGTGTTGTTATTTTAAAGGACACGTCACAAAAAAAAAAAAAAAAAAAAAAAAAAGAGAGAGAGAGAGAGAGACGCGAGAAGAAAGCATTTCTTTTACAGCAGAAATCAATATTTTTCCACGGTCTGTAAAACCATTATATTTATAACCATGGCTTTACAAATTTGATAAAATCTGGTAGCCAGTAAAAAATTCTAGTTACCAGTAAAAAAATATAACCTGCTCCCCTCCGAAGCCACTAATTTTCAAAAGCACAAAAGTTTTTTATCAATTAATTGAGAAAAATAATAAGCCTATTGTAGGATTATTAGTTACATAGTTTAGAACAGTTACATCATTTAAAAAGATGGTATAAACAAAGTTTTCGAATGACATTTATCAAAATTATTTATCAATAAAAAAAAAAAATTTTAAAGGCAGCATTAACCGGTATGTTCAGGAAATGCTGATTGCCGAAGGTTTCAAATGTCTGGACAATTGAGTGCTGCAAAATCTATATCTGATGAGGGGGGGCATGGATGAAACAGTGAAACAGGAAAACAATTTCTGCCTATTTTTGTGTCGAAGTTAGTCAAATAATTATTTTTTATTAATTTAAAATTTGCATTTGTTAAACTTATTTTTACCTAATTAAAAATGCCGAAAATGAGAAAAAATGACATTTATGGTCATTTCTTAGGTCAATTTTTGTACAAAAAATTATAATAATAATAAAAAAAAAATCGGGTTAAATAACTTGGTGGCTAGATAGAAAAACTAGGTCGCCAGTGGCGACCTGGCGACTGCATTTGTCCAGACCTGTTTATAACTGATGAAAAATTTATAGAATTCAGACAAATTGGATTATTTTTTTTTTTAACTATGAAACGAGAGACCCTTACGAGGAAAACAAAAAAAAAAACAAAAAAAAAAAAAAGAAGGTGTCTTTTAAAAATGCTTTTCTGTCTAATAATCAATATTTTTTAGTGAAAATTTCATTTTAAAATATAAATTTGATACAAGATATATAATCATACAAATTTGAGGTAATTATCATGAGCCCAGGCACCGCCGGACGGGTCAGCTAGTATAATTTTAATGACATGCAGATAGCATTCGTTAAAATGTAATAAGTGTAAATCAATGCATAATTAATATATTGCTGATCAGTTTAAATTAATGCATGGTTAGCGTAAAATTGTGTGTAATTATAGATAGTATTTTTCTAAAAAAATGCATTTAACGCCTTTTTTTTCAAAATCCATACTCACAGGCAGGGCTTAAATTCTAAGGAAAAAGAGTACCGGAGCTCATACATATACGCTATAAGCAAGAACCCGAAGGCTCTCATCCTATGAAGAAACATATTGGAGACTTGAGGATTCCACGAAAAAAAAAAAAAATATATTTGAAGAAAGATAATTGAAAAAATGAGGCGGTCCCCAGCACTCAGAACGTCTATATCTTCACATCATGAAAACTCAAAATCGAATGCCTTTTTTTGAGATGCCACAAATTTATTCGCGTCGACCCATAGGGTACAGAAGAAAATTTGTTAGGAAGAAACGCATTCTAATTTTTTTTAACGCAAACCGCCAAACCATATTACCATATCAGCATTTTTATAACAACAGAAAACTAACTGTCCGAACTTAACATCTGCAGGAATTTTAGCATGCAGATGTATCGAGAAGTAGACGTTGCATTTTATCTTTCTTTATTTATTCTGTGATCCAAAATGTATGCATTAGGAAGGAACGCAGATGCCAAACTGAAAATGAGTTCATTTCTCATATGAAAACCGCAAGCACATACAAAGAAAGTATTTAGACATGTACATTAATTGAAAAAGGATAACTTCAAGCTGCGATAAAAGAGTTTAAGAATTATTGAATTTTAAATAGAAAGGAAAGAGATTTTCTTTTCACAGAAGCGCGATAGAATTAAAAATAGCTAAAAGAGGAACCACAACTAATTTATAAAATTTTAACGATAAATATATGAATCTCCATCATAAGCAAGATGTCCTTGCTACATTACCAACAAATGAAATATAGTCTTTAAATTTGTGTACAGACCCCCTACGAAACAAATGATTCGAGAGAAACGCTGATTGCGGAAACCTGTTCAATCACAATAAAAAAAAAATAGCTTTTTATAACTTTAAAGTACTTTTTTAAAATTCTTCCTTTTGCAAAGATTTTTTTCCTGTGTACGCACATAGCTTGGTCTTAGATATAAATGAGAGAAAAAAACGCAAAAAAGCCGCTTGAGACTGAGAGAGACTTACAAATTGTATGTTTTTTTTTCTCTGGAATTCGATGATCCTTTATTGTTTCGAACGTGGAACAAAGACAGAAATGCAATTATGAAACAAACCACCGTATACTATATAACTCAAAGCGTCTATGTGAGAGTATATGAATCATCTTTTACTATAAGACGTCTCGACAAAGTGACGCAGTCCAAAAATCAAGTTTTGACATAACCTATGCGTGTAATATGCGCTTTCACAGTTTTAAGTAGAATTTTCGCCGTTTAATTGAATCACATTGTTGAATATAATTTGATTTAAGAAAGCGGTGGATTCTGCCAAGGCGGAAAGGCCAAAAAACTTAATTTTAACTTTAGTAGTTTTCATTCATATAAGCGGCAATTATAGTAATTTTTTTAGCTCTGGGGGGGGGGGGGGGTTTAACCCCCAAACCCCCCCCTTGGCTGCGCCACTGAGCCTTGCCAACTTATAGGAGTGAGAAATGCCAGACTGTATGTCGTCCTGGTAGCTCAAATAGTAAAGCATTGGGGCATTATACCAAGGGTCCGGGTTCGAATTCCCTGTCTGCGAATTTTTCACTTTGTTGGTTGCACGCTGCGTAGTAAGTAAAAATTCACATCCTTTGTTATATTCAGAAATATATTTTTAGAAGCTTCAAATATGCGAATCTAAAATATCACTTCATTCCGCCAAGTAGTCATGAGTTATGCTTACAAAACTACATGCATTGCAATTTATTTTGTAACTATTAATAATGAAGTTAACATTAGGAATCAAAATTGTAAATATGTATATTCCCTAAACTTCACCGAATGACTCACCTTTTGGTACCTTAAGGTAAAATTTACCGAAAACTACAAATATGATATAAAAATTAGATGTTCATATTGAAAATCTCAGAGTTTTTTTTATAATTTCAGCATGGAGACGACCCCCCCCCCCCCCCTTGGCTTACCTTTCTAAAGATAAATTGGAAGAAGGCATATTTTACAGTCTAATGACTGTTTCCGTTTTTTTTTTCTGGGATAATTTCGTGATTAAAAGAATGAGGTGTTCTCTCTCTCTCTCTTTTCTTTTTGACCTACATTTAGACCTAAAATCAACAAACTACAGGGTGTCCCAAAAGTCTCCGTACAACTTCAAAAATTGATTACAAAAAAAATAATAGGCCTACCGCAAAAATATTTACAACAGTACATAGAGTAACTTAAAAAGTTTTTTTCTACTACCTTAGTATACTTGTACATGAGATCCTTTCGTTGCACGAATAATATCAAGTCGATATTCCAATTCCATCCACGTGCGTTTCAGCATGCTAACATCACCAGTAGTTACAACTGTTTGATGAAATAAAATGTTGAATTGAAGATGTTTGATGAAGGAATGAAGAAATGTTTGATGAAAAAAAGTTAATAGTCTCATGGAATTGAAACAAAAGATCCAAACAGCAGTAGCTACTGTTGATGTTAGCATAAAAAACACTCGTGGATTGAATTGAAATATCGTCTTGATATTCTTCATGCTACGAAAGGATCTCATGTTGAAGTTTACTAAGGCTGTAGAAAAAAACTTTTTAAGTTACTCTATGCACTGTTGTAGTTATTTTTCCTGTAGGCCTATTATTTTTTTGTAATAAATTTTTGAAGTTGTACGGAGACTTTTGGGACACCCTGTATTTTATGAAGCATGCAACAATATAAAAAGAAAAAATATTATGATGCTAAAATAATTTGCTTTTTTTCAGTGCATTCTTTGGCGGAATATTTAGAATTCCGTGGGATCAAATATTTTATGAAGTTGGCAGAAACATCAGATTTATTATCGCTAATGCAGAGGCCTGATGTCTTCACAGTATTTGTGCCAGAAGATGATGCATTCGAAGGCAAGTTTTTTTTTTTCAATAATTATATGAATATATTGAACAAAATCATTCTTTAACTATAGCAGTTTTTCTCTCTGTAAAAATTGACTGTTTACACATTATCTAAACTTTAAATTTCCTATGAATTCCTCTGACACCGTTGCAGCTAAGGTTTCTATTTAATAATAATAATAAAAAGTCAGTTATTAAATATTTAAAGAACTATTTTTTCAAAATAAAATTACAACATTAATAATACTTATACATTTGTTTTCTTTATACGGAAATTGAGTCTGATTCAGAGCTTTTTTTCAGTTAATGATACCAGTGAGTCAAGGGAATTTCGAACAGAGATTGGCTTGACTTTGAATGCGCAGTTTTCGCCAAAAGTCAAAGTAATAACCAATCGATAACTGTAAATGACTTGTAGAATGTAGAATATTTTCACTGCTGACTCTTTGCCTTAAAAAAAGACGCAATTTATATCTAGGTAAAATATTAGACCCTACAAAGTATTATTACCTAAAAAGGTGAATGAAGATATAAAGCGTGGTTAGTACATATAGGGGCATATGTTGTCATCCACAACGCTGTGAATGTGGATAAATAAGACAACGCCCCTGCTTTGGGTAATTTTAATGTTCTCCAAAATAGTCGATGTCCGCAATGAATAAAAGTAAAATAATCAGTGACAAAGATAAGACCAATATGTGAGCCCAAATCATTTTCACAGAATCGGCTAGTTTCGTTTAAAATTTAAAGAAAATCGCCATTGAATGAGGAGGAATAAAACAAAATAATGGTTAATTTGAATATCCAAGTTAACAAGAATACCATGATAGTTTAAATAAAATTAACAAAATATAATTTTTATTAAAGCATAATAGTTATCTCGATCTCCGAAAACCTGTAGCTGCAAAGGAGAATATGCATACTTAAAAATAAAACATAACCTTTGCTTAAATTAACTTTGTTAAAATCCTCTTAAGATAAGTATTAAAAGGAACATATTTTGAAATAAAATAATTCTGGCTACAAAAATAAATTGCAGAGAAATAGGATTAAATTTCAAATTCATAATTTTATTTGCAAACAAATATTATGAATGAACAATTAATTAATTTTCAAAATCATTAACTCGTCATGTTATCTGGTTGAGGAAAATAGAACATTAAATAATTATTTGTTAATAATTGGCATTACTATCTCATACTTTATATCAAAATTATTAACAATATATTTCTTGTCGTGATGAGATATTCACAATAAAATCAATGACCACATTATTTCAGCACAATACTTCATATAATACAGGGTCATTCATAATTCCCTTCGGGGTTTCGAAACGTTATAGTAAAAAAACGAAGACGAATATGAAAAAAAGAAACATATGAAATTATTCCGAAACTATTCAAGTTTTACTTACATACATTACAGGTGTTCTATGTGTGAACCCTTGGTCACACGGCATACATCCATGCGATAGTCCAGTTCCTGCCATACTCCGTTTCTTTAAATCTGAATCAGTGGTGTCAGTTCAACGGGCCTTTCGTAATAAATATCGAAAACAGGGACCAACTGACAAAACAATTCATGTGTGGTACCGGAAATTTAAAGAAACGGAGTATGGCAGGAACTGGACTATCGCATGGATGTATGCCGTGTGACCAAGGGTTCACACATAGAACACCTGTAATGTATGTAAGTAAAACTTGAATAGTTTCGGAATAATTTCATATGTTTCTTTTTTTCATATTCGTCTTCGTTTTTTTTACTATAACGTTTCGAAACCCCGGAGGGAATTATGAATGACCCTGTATATACATTTTGAACAGTCATGGTGTGGGGTCAGAGACAAATGGTTTAAAATAAAAAAAAAATAATAATAATAGCACTAGATAAAATATTGCTTGAAGAAAAATTAATTAAAATCTTCTAACACATACCTTGTTAAGTAAATTTTATAGCAACTATAGTTTTAAATCCGAAATTACAGTAGTGGCCAAAATTGTGGAAACCTTTGTAAAAAGTCTATTTTTGAGATTTGATGGCTCACAACACCACTTTCTGTTTAAGTAATACCGTAAAATTATATATCTGCGGAAAGATAATTTAATCAAGAATGTAATGGAATACATTTTGTTCAATTATTAATATTTAATAAGTTATAGACACACAAATAAAGAACAACAACAAAAAGAAAGAAACATAATTTGCTTATGTTAACATGAAGTAACTTTTCTTTACTTGAATGCACCCAATGGGCATGAGTGTTTATAGACCCAATTTTGTATTTTTCTTCTTCTAGTGTGTCAGGGAAATCGTATATTTTTCTGTTACACGCGCCAAAGGAAACGAGCATTCTCGTTTATAAAGCTGAAATATTTTACAATGATTCGATCAAAATGAAGTCATTTTTTCTGATTTGCTGTTTTAAAGATTTATGGGTGTAAATGCACAGAATTCCGTTATTGTGATCGCCGTATTTTTAGGATATTGCATTTTTATTTATTTCTACTGGAAGCCCCCCCCCCCCCCCCCCTCTGGTAAACTCGGGCAAAGCCGTGCTAGTATAAAATAAATTCTACAGATTTATTTATTCATTCACATTCAAAAGCCAAATGAGTTTGATGCATTGTTAAAAATTTGCAGCAAATTGTCCTTTTTACGGCTACATAATCGTAATTTAACTATATTCCGACCGTATTATTGCTAATTTTATGGTCATAATAGAGTTAAATTACGGTTATGTAACCATTTTCTACAAAAACGGTCAAATGACTGGACAGCTTGCTGCAAATTTTTAACAGTGTGCGGGTTCATATGCATTATTGAAATGTGAAGAATAAGTCAAAGCGTCTTATAAAATATTCTTAATACGACGATTATTGTTTCGCTAATTAACAGACATTTTAAAGGAGGGAAACTCCTTTAGATGCACAGATTAGTCATGCGTATTGTGACCCTGACAATTGAGAATGTCTTCAATTTAATTTGAATATGATATGATTAATGGATTGAATCCATGTAACGTCAGCTGTGAGTATATAAAAATAACCCCAAGTAGACATGAAGAATTTTGCAATATTCTCTGCCGTCGTCCTCTGCCAATAATCTCTGCTAATATCCCTGAAATGCTATATTGCTTACCATCACAGCCTTTTTTAGGATGTATATAGGGTGTCCGTAATATCTAAAGTGGTGGTTAGAACTGTTACATGTCATATATACAATACATGTCACGACAAACAACCTTTGCATAGGAAACCAGGATCGTAAACGACTTATTCTATCAAAAATACGGTTTTTCTCGCCCAGTCGAACCTGGATTTTCGTTCATAATTGCAACAATAATAAAGATATTTTAGTAAAATGTTCAACAAAATAACCTCGTTTTCTGCTAATATCCCTGCGATGCTATATTGCTTACCATTACAGCCTTTTTGGGGATGTACACAGCGTGTATCTAATATCTAAAGTGGTGGTCAGAACTGTTACATCTGATAATACATGTCACGACAAACAACCTTTGCATGGGAAACCAGGATCGCAATCCACTTATTCTATCAAAAATACGGGTTTTTTCACTCCCAGTCGAACCCGGATTTTCGTTCATAATTGCAACAATAATAAAGATATTTTAGTAAAAGTTTCAACAAAATAACTTCGTTTTCTGTGAAATGTAATGACACCAAGGAAACTGCTGGAATTTCACTATAATTCGGTTAGTGACACAGTATGCGCTGTCAGCTACCTTCCGAATTTTGATGGTAATAGTTAGTGGTGTTTGGACGTGGGTGATAGCCATTTCTGGCACTTCATGTGATTTCACCACATTTAACATTAAGCAAAGTAAATCTGTTGAAAATTTCGCTAAAATAGCTTCTTCAATTATGACCGGAAATCCGGGTTTGATTGTTCGTCTGGATATGTATTATCATCCGTAACAGTTCTGACAATCATTTCCTATACACCCTGTATATCCATAGAGATGGTGTCTTTCATGGTTAATAATACACTATTTTACTGAAACTATTTAGACGTTTACAATTAATAAATTACAACAAAATATTCTCATGGAACATTTATATGTATTTTATTTAGCTCTCCCCAACGATACTTTAACGGAAATACTGAATGAACCAGGTTCAGCTCGAGAAATACTTACTTATCACATGATTCCTGGTCGATTACTGACAAGCACTATCATCGATGGACAGAAACTCTCACCATTTGTAAATACTGCTTCACCACTTCGATTTAAGTTACAGAAAAAGGTAAATTTTTAAACAGACAGTCAAGGTATTGCTTAAGAATTTTTCCTTTTGTAATCTTACTTTACAAAAAAAATTACTAACGATGGAACATTCTATTATAAATCAATAATGGCCCAATAATATGTTTATATCCAGCGGCGGTTTTTGGGTAGGAACTGTAGCAGCCCCCTATTTTTATTCCATTTTATTGATAACATTAAATGTAATGAGTCATTTTCTCTTCAATTCTTTGTTTAAACGTGTAAATTGCATAATCCTTAAGTTTAATATCAGTAGATATCCCATAGTTTATGAAAAAATACGTAAATCTTTGTATGGTACTGTGCTCTTTACAATTCCAACAACGGTATGTTTGATTACTGTGCGCGTGCACACATATCCCAGACGAAAGGCTGTTTATTAGAGGGAGGGAGGTCCTGCGGAAATTTACAGTTTCGATAGACTTTTTCTGCTAGAGCTACGGAGAAAGCTATTGTATTATGAGAATTTTCAAGACGTAGCGCAATATTTATTTAGAGTAAATTTGTAAACTTTTGCACATTTCTTTACGAGATTATGCTTTAACAAATTCTACACCACCCCTATCTCTTTTTTTATGAAAAGACAGCGTGGGGCAAAGCTAAATCAAACTGGATGCAAAAATATTTCTGGTGTTTTCATATTGTATTAATTGTTAATGTTATAATTAGTTTCAAAACTTATATACACTGGTGGAAAATTGCTGAGGACGGATGACACTATCAATGATAAGAGCCACAAAATCGAAGTTAGCAACATGTGGAAAACAACATCTTACTGCAGGAAGCGGTAAGAAACATTGTGCGTATGCAGTTTTTTCCCACACGTGTTGGTCACGTGATAGCGCTAATAAGGGATTTGAAGGATTTGGCGCGCGTTAGAAGTTGTTGTTGAAAGAGAAATTTGAACCCAAAGAATCAATTGTCGATTTTGAAATTTTGAATATGACTTATTATCAATTACATAATTTTACACGTGGACATATTATTGGAAAAGCTCGAAAAATAAAGCGACAAATAACAAATGTTGCCAGAGAATTCTAAATCGGCCATAGTATTGTTTCGCACTTTGGAGAGCATTTCAAAGAACTTGTATGTGTAACATACGTCATGGAGGAGGTCGTCTTCGCAGTACGATGGCCGGAGAAGACAGGTATATTTTCCTGTAGGCCAAAAAGGAACCGGCACACCACAGCTAGTCAAGTGGCAAGTCTGTTTCTTGCTGACGCAAGCAAGCGGATATCCCCAAAAATTTAGTTAGATGTTTCCAACAAGGAAGACTATACTCCAGAAGACGTATGTGTCCCATTCTCTAGAATTCACCGTAGTGCCTGTCTGCTACGGTGTCGTCAGTATCGCAATTTAACCGATGCTACAAATACCACATCGAGCCCCTTAGTGGATATCTTCTGGATAATAGACACTACCACTTTCACGCCAGATACGTTGTCATCTACGATCAGATGACAGACTGAATCTACTCTCACTTGAGAAGAGTACACAAGTCCAGTCGTTCTCGGCCTAATGGATGACAAGCATTTCAGACGTCATTCAACGTCACAATGGCGCTTTTTTATATAGCTAATCAGTGTCTCGATTTTCCCCACAAGCGTTAACCAGGAGCCAAACAAATACGAATAATTTCCCACAAGCATTGCGCGTTCCACCCAGTGCGAGTGGTCCATTGGAATGCTAACGACACCATTGAAAACGGGCGCTACAATGAACTCTCAAAAATGCAGCGGTGCCACTGGCGACTATTTTTATATTCTATTCACACCACTATTTTAAAAACACTTTTGTAGTATATTTCTCTTGTACATGTTGTCAAAGTGTATGTGAAAGATTTTTGTTTTGGGAAAGTGGTGCGAGATAGAATTAAAAAATAGTCGCCAGTGGCAGCCCTACAATGGGACACACATAGCAGGATATCCGTTTATTTGTGGCAGCAGGAAACTGATTTATCACCCAACTAGCTGTGGTGCGCCGGTCCTTTGTATCCGATAGGACAATACACCTGTCTTCGGCGGCCGTCATACTGTGAAGACGAACTAAAACGTGACGCCTACCACACATAGCAACACTGTGGGCAATTTTGACTTCTCTGGCCACATCTCTTATTTGTCGTCTTTCTTTGAGCTTTGCAATAATAGGGACTCATGTTATGTACACAATCATCTAAGCTCTAATCGATGTCAGCAAGCCATATCCGAAATTTTAAAGTTGTCAATCGATTCTTTCGCAATTAAATTTCACTTTCATCCACAACTGCCAACGCCGCCAAATCCTTTAAATCCCTAGTCAGCGGGTTTTATTTCCACACTTGACCAACACGCGTAGAAATAAAAAACGATTGCATGCGCACAAGGTTTCTTACTGCTTCCCGCACCTATACTAATTTCGACATGCTGCTGCCTTCGACTTTGTGGCTATTATCGTTGATAGTATCCTTCGTATTTAGCAATTGTCCACCAATTTATTTTCATTTATTTTATGTCTTAGCCGATTTTCTGGAAAATATTGTGTATTTACGCTAATATTATTTGCTATATAATTTTCTTAAATTTTAAATATTAACAAAATATAGAAAATAAGAGATTGCACCAGAGACGGGCCATTTACTCATTTTTAGTTGACAAGGGGACCTCTGTCATTTTGTTACTTTAGCCGCTCTTTAACTGTATCACTGCTGATGATTTATTAGCAGATTATTATTATTATTTTAATCATAATTGCTTTTCCTTAGTGCTGTCGCTGTGTAACATTCACGTGCACAATTTTCACGATACATATTTTAATTGTTTAATTTTTGAAATTGTTTGATAGTTTAACTTAAAAATTTTAGGAAAAAATAGTTTTGCGTTTACTTATTGCCATACATTATATTATCCATAAACCACTTAGGTGACAGAAATGTTTAGATTTTTTAGGCATTGAACTTATAGTCATGGTATTGTAGTAAATATTAGTGTCTTTAGGTAGAATTAGGTACTCTCGCAAATATCTATTCTAATAAAATAAAGTTTCGCTCTGTGAGTGTGTGTGTCTGTCTGTGTGTGTGTCTGTTGGCGATGGCTAGAAAAATCCAGCCCACCTAGAAGTCTGAAAATTTAGGTGTGGATAGTCCAAGGTCTGGCCATGTGCATTTGAGTCTCAGAATTTTAATATTTTTATAATTACCCATCATATTAATTATAATCTCATAAAACATCGCATCGAAAATACCATCTTTAAAATCAAAATGACTAAAGAAAAGAACTGCTGTTCCGGATTTGCAAGCGGAAATGAACGAATTCGAAACTATTTTACTAATTAGCGAATTTTAAGAAAACTAATTAAGATATCAATTTGAAAATTTCTGAGCATATGTAAAAAAAAAAAAAAAAAAAACACTGCATCCGACTATGCGACTTTTGAAAAATTCGGCCGGTATTTTTTCTTAATTTATGCAAAAAACTGCCAAAAATCTGAGAAAGTTTCAGACAGCTTTAATTAAAAACTGAACTACAAAGAGATCTGTTTCTCTGGTCGATCCCTCCATTTAGTTTGCGAAAATGAAAGGAAATAATTGCCAATTTTTACTAATGAACAAAAATTTAGATAACTAATTAAGATATAGATTTGAAATTGAGGAATGGGAAGGGGTGTTATCTACCGGCTATTTTAGCGTAGCGTCTTCTAATTAACAGAAAAATGTAATTCTTTTTTTAATGATTACATTAATGTAGGTGAAGGTGTTTTTCTTGAACAAATTATTCGTTATATTTGTGGGTATGGGGAGGGAGGAGGTTAAAGCCTTAGCCTTGCTCTGATTTACACAAAACGAATTCCATTTAAGAAATTTAAGATTTTTAGCTTCTAACGTAGCGTTTTATAAATGTTATGTATAGAGAATACAGGAAATTTTAAATAACGATTTTCGTAAAAATTAAATTTATGTTCCTAATAAAAGTACACAACCCGTATATACCGGATGGATACCAACAATCAAAGTAAATGAATTGTTGTTGAGCACTTGACCAAGTGCCCCCTGGCGGGCAATTCTACTTGTTCCTTTTTCTAACTGGGCATTCTTATCTCGGGTTCTATCGGTTCGTGTTACAGATTTTAGTTTCACCTTCCACCGCCAGGAGGTGCATTATTTTCTAGAGTTCTATGGGCCTGGATTCGACGGAAATTCGTTCATTCAACTCCCTTTATACAACGGGTACCCGTGTTAGATGTTCGTCTGGAACAAATTGCCGCCCCCTGGCGGTGGAAAGCGGAACTAAATGATTTTGAGCGCCACGCTTGCTATACGGTGCCGGAGGCAGCGGGGACTCGATTTGGAGTTTCGTTCGGAAGGTGGTTTCTTTGGAACAGGGTGCGCCTCCTGGCGGCGGAAGGTGGAACTAAAACAGTTTGCAGCGCGTGCGCTGCATGCGTACTATACGGTGCTGCAGGCAGCGGAAACACGTGTTGGAGGTTCGTTTTTATCAGAATTCGCCCGTATCGGCAGAAAGTGGAAATAAAGGATTTTCAGTCGCCCTGCAAAGCACTTTTAAATAAATAATTTTATACAAAATCGGGTTAAAGATATAAAATCATACAAACTTTAGGTTTGTTTAATTTTATTATCACGGGCTCGAGCAATACCTTGCGGGTCAGCTAGTAATTTAATAAAATTACAATTTTATACTTTTGTACTATATATGTGTCTATAATCGTAAACGTAACTCGATGTCAAGCTATGTTCTTATTTTTATTTTATTTTTTTAAACAAAATATAGTACAAAAAGTATAAAGTTATAATTTTATTAAATTATATTTGCACGAGTTTTACCTTATAAATACACTAATATTTACAACAATACCATGAATAATCTTTCATCTTTCCCCAGCCGTCCCCCGCCCTCCAGATGAAAAAACAACTGCCCATGTCATTTTATCCCAAAATGTTTGAGCCCACCTAATAATTTTGAAAAGTTGGCGCTTCTGAATACAACTGTGTTTATATATTTTCCTTTAAAAATTTTAATTTCAATTAAGAGATCACTCTAACTCAGTTTATGCACATAAGAAATATAATATGTAATGAATATTTTATGATAAGTATAAATGAATTTATCTTGTGGTGAACTTTCCATTATCCTCCACCAGATGGCAAGGAAAAGATAAAATTTGTGTTAGTGGCAACAGGTGTTTTCAAGAACTTTTTACCTTCACGTTTGTGGCAACAAGATAAGTTGTTGACACTCTGGACTGTTTTCCCGACTTCGCTCGCAGCGACTCACTTTTCTAATCTGACGCAAGGATGTAGCTTGCATTTTTCCTTATTTATTTGTACCTTAATTATTTGTGTATTTCTTTTGAAAAGATTAAATAATCTTTAGTTATAATGAAAGTTATTTTTACTTTAAGTTAGGACATCACTTATCAAATTCTAACACCAAATCCTAACAATCTGATTCACCTTAAACAGGAATTTTAAAAACATGAGTTTACCTTATTGCATACTAATAAAATAAAACTAAATTAATAAAATTTCAAAAAATAGTCTAAATTTTTATTTTTAATTTGGGATTTTTGTTTTTAAAAATTAAATTATTAAGAGCGGGCGTTGCTCTACTCCTTCTCTGTGGACCTGTGTTTATCTCACACTCTTTTCTCTAATCTGGGCAGTGTTTCTTTTGTTTATGTATTCAAATATAATGAACACATAATTTTAATACACGTACTAAAAGTTCATAGATAAGTAATTTTAATAAAATAAAATTATATTTCACAGCGAATGACAGTGGAATCAGCATTGGTAACTGAAAGTGATTTAGAAACTAGAAATGGAGTTATTCATATGATCGATCGAATTTT
Organism: Maratus michaelseni; assembly: GCA_963931845.1. NCBI lineage: Eukaryota > Metazoa > Arthropoda > Arachnida > Araneae > Salticidae > Maratus > Maratus michaelseni. The sequence goes on along the minus strand of OZ007599.1, from coordinate 207,858,697 downwards.
GACTCCGCCAACGCTTAGAATAACAGAAGTGCTTAACGGAGGTAATTTTAGGTATGATTAAAAATGTATTATTATTTTAATTTAAATTATCTTTATTTATTTTTAGTGTTGGTGTAATAAAATGAATTCACACTCAAATGTATTACTTAATTAACTTAGTCACAATTCAAAAAGTTCCATTTTGGATTATTTTTACAGTTAAAAAAATATAATAATTTATAATGAACAGAGGAAAGGTTTTCAACTAGGTAAATCATATACAATGGTTGGAGTATCATAGTTGAAACTTATTCCAACAGAGCGAAAAATGCATTTTCCCCTCTGTTGGAATAAGTCGAGGGGAACAATCGACGGGACTATGATACTCCATCCATCGTACACTACGTGATGTTGAAAATGGAACACCATGAAGGAGTGGCCAGAAAGTGATGAACCTCCACAAACAGAGAGAGACAGCAACGAACAATAAGTGATATTTATTTCGAAATTATATTCATAATACAGAGCGAGAACAGCGTCGGCTCAGTAGAATGTAGGACCACCGTGAACGGCAATACACGAAGCAACACGTCTAGTCACAAAGTCAATGAGAGTACGGATGGCGTCCTGAGGAATTGCTCTCCATTCCCTGTCAACCATTTGCCACAGTTCGTCTTCTGAACGCGGCAGTGGTAGAGTCTGCAAATGGCGTCTAGTCACATCCCAAATGTGCTCGATTGGTAAGAGATCAGGAGGGTACGCTGGCCAGGGAAGCATCTGTACACCTGGCTGATGCGAGCAGTATGCGGTCGGGCATTATCTGCTGATAAAGGGCATTGGGCACCCCCTGAAGGTAGGGGAGTGCCACTGGCCGCAGCACATCACCCACGTATCGTTGGACCGTCATAGTGCTCTGCATACGAATAAGAGGTGACCTGGAATCGTACGCTATTGCGCCCCAAACCACGTCGCCACGTTGTCGCGTGGTGGGGCGTTCCACATTTGCTGCCGGATTGGACCTGTCTCCACGTCGATGCCACACTCGTGCGCGGCGACTATCACTAAAGAAACAGAAGCGTGACTCATCTGAGAACACGACCCTGTGCCATTTCGTCGTCGATATCTCCCTAGCCTGGAACCATTGCAGAGGTTGGCGTCTATGCTGTGGAGTCAATGGCAGTCTTCTTAACGGACGCCATGAGTGCAGGCCACTAGCAACTAATCGACGGGAAATGGTTCTGGTCGATATGGGAACATCCAGAGTGTCTTGAATATGCTGCAGAATGGAGGTAAGAAGTGGCTTGCGGGTTCGGCCCTGCTTGTCGGCGGATGCGTCTATCCACGCGTGCTGATGTCACTTTGGCTGCACCGGCACCCCTCAAATTTGCCACATTTCCTCGATCCAACCATTTTCGCCCCAGCCGATGTACTGTGGACGCTTCCAGGTGTGTCTCAGCTGCGATTTGCCGTATGGACCAACCTGCCCTTCTCAGTCCAATCACCATGCTCCTCGTAAAATCGTCTGTCTGCTGGAACTGCTTCCGTTGACGATGGCCTGGCATTCTCTGCTATTCCACGTGTCCTCTGAGACAAGAATAAAATTTGTACGATTATTTCCTGAGCAGAAGTAACGGCACGAATATTGCCCATTCTGCAGGTTCCTTCCCGTATATCTTATTCAACGTCTGCTGGAGAGCTGCGCATTTCACATCGTTTGAATAACTCGGTGACGACCGTCTACCCTGAAATTTGCGTAAATATCTGACCTCTACTTCTTGGTGTTGCATTTTTAATGTCACGTAGTATATATGATTTACCTAGTTGAAAACCTTTCCTTTGTTCATTATGACCTAATTACATGGTATACAGGAGTTTCCGTGTTATACGACATTTATCATGTAAAATGCTATATAGTTACAGCTCGGATAAATGAAATTAGCGCAGCAGTTTGAAGCCATGTCCAACAAATAATAGTGAATTATGCCATCCAGGATATCGTTGGGATAGCTCAGTAGGAAGAGCGTTGGCACGGCAAGCCAAAGTACCCAGGTTCGAGTCCTGGTCTCGGCATTTTTCGCTCTGTTGGAATAAGTCTCAACTATGATACTCCAACCATTGTATATAGTAATGCATTTCGTAACTTTTAAAATTTAATGAATGAAATTTTAAAAGTAAAAACAAAATAAATTAAGTTTTAATAAGAAATGTTTGTAAAAAAATTAGAATGAAATTTTAATTGTCTTACAAACAAGTAATATTTGAACGACCAATACGAATTAATGATTTATTAGCACTTTGAAAACACTATCGAAATGTTTCGCATGGCAGAAAGCTATCAGCATCACATTACAAAGTGTTCAATTAATGTACAGAAAGAGCCTTTGTCATTTTATTTAAGTCGTCAGTTAGATGTAAAAATTTAGTTTCTTTATAATAACTTTACAAATCAGCTGCTTCATATGATAATTTTCTTGATGAATTAAAATTCAATTGCGTTGCTTTCAAAATTAAATTCAAAACCGAATATAATGGCGAATCACTAATGAAAAATTGGTACTAATTGCTTTTGGAAATGTAATTTTAATTTAAGTATTCACCATAAATCTCTGTAGTATCGTCTAGGTTTCTGCGTAAATGTTTGCCAGTGGATTTCCCCCGGCAAATAATTTTGAGTACGTAAATTGTTGGTTTTTTATTTGAGTTGCTTGGATTTGCAGAAAGTTATTCTAATTTGATGTATGGCCATTTTACCAAAATGGACAAAATGGAAGGATTCATTTTTAGAAAGTCACAAACTGATTTTTACAATAGAAAATGAAAACACCGGGAGAAAACCCATTTTCTGTTAGCTCTGAATTCATTAAAATAGGGCATAATATATATAAATTAAATTATTTAAATCAGTTTGGGCTTAAGCTAATCTCTGAAAACGATAGATGTTCTATAATAATGATTACCACTCTTTAAATATCACCACCTACACTGGCTGGCCGTAAAATTAGACACACTTCTAATTTGAAAGTAAACCAGTCCGACAGTGACGTAAAATGACATAACAATGCAGAGTTGCTTATATAAGGATATCTCAGCTTCGTACGACGTACTTATCACGGATTTTACTGTAAAAATGGGTAAGACGAAAGATTTAAGTGACTCTGAGAAAAGGATGATCATCGGTGCAAGAAGAGCTGGTGCCATTATCTCTGAAACGTCTACTCTTTTTGGATTTTCTTGCCCAACAGCATCTCAGATGTTTAGAGGGTGGCAGTTGAGAAAAAACTTCAAGCGATAAGGACCATTCTGGTCGAAAAAGGCTGGTGAACGAGAGAGGTAAAAGACGAGTTGCACGCATAGTCTGCATCAACAGAAGGGCAACAACACGACAAATTACAGCTGAAATCAATGCAGGTGTAGCACAAAGCATATCCCAACGCACAAGACGGTCTTTGCAAAGTATGGGTTTTAGCAACTGGAGACCTTCAAGAGTGCCTTTCGTATCACAGAAAAATAGGTAAAGCCGCCTGTTGTAGTCAAAGGACCGAAGAAATTGGTCACTTGAGGACTGCATAAAAATAGCCTGGTCTGATGAATCTCGTTTCCTGCTCCATGATGCAGATGGCAAGATCAGAATACGGCGCAAACAGCAGGAATTTATGGTCCCCTCTTGCTAAATGACAACTTTTCAGGCTGGTGGCAGTGGAATTATGGTGTGGTGAATGTTTTCCTGGAGTTCACTGAGTCCCTTGATATCTGTGGACACAACTCTGAACAGTACAGCTTATTTCACTTGTGATGGTTATGAAATGTAATTGAATTTATTTAAGACGAAACTTTATAAATTCAGGATGGGATGTGAGCAATGTTTCATCTTTCGTATTTAAATATCTTTTACTTATATTCACGCACAGATAAATGCTACTTCATGATACAAATACAACGCGAATGTAAAATTTTCAAGATTTTTATAAATATATTTTATTGCTACATTGTGACTTAAACGCTATTTTACATATTTCATTTGTTATATTATATACAGGGCGAATCTGAATTCATGGGCAAAACTTTAAGGAGATATAGAACACACCTAGACAAACTCAAAACATTATACAAAGCATGGTCTTAACTATCAATGAAGAGCTGAAGGACGCTTTCTGATTTTGGAGCGAACCCTGTTTACTATACAATTTAGCAGAGATGTAGCCAAGGTGGGGGTCCAGAGGTTTTGGATACCACTATTTTAAAGAAATATTCTTCGCCTTATCTAATAGCAGAATTTTCAGCGATTAAACAAGCCGAAAATAGCTTTACGGAAATTAGTGGTGGCCAAAGGATTTGGACCCCTGGCTACGCCACTACAATTTGGGATTTTAGAGCATTCCCATCAACAGCACCATACATGAAATGCATCTCCGCCTTTTCCTGATTAGTGAAACCAGCTATTCATTTTGCAATACACAATAGAAATTACGATGCGTGTGAAAAACCAACGCTTTCAGTGTTTAATGAAACCGCCATCTACCGGTTAACCACTTGTCCATGCATTCTATGACGGAAATTGGTTGTTTAGATGAAGTGATGTGTTCTATCACCCCTTAAAGTTTTGCTCTTGAGTTCTGATTCGCCGTCAAATTCCCTGAAGGAAATTTGAAATCACTCTCCTTCCTCCTCTCTTGCTCTTGAGCTCAGTTGTTTGTCATATAAAGTTACTTACTTTGCAATTTCTAGATTTCGTCTTCTAATTTTCAACCATATTTGAATTCTAGTTATTAACAATATCCCGCATAAATAAAATGAGTAATCATTTACTAGATATTTTGTAGTAAACAGGGTTATCTCTACAGTCAGAAAGCGCCTTGTAGTGTTTCACTGCTTCAGTTACGACCATGTATTTGTATAGTGTTTTGGGCTTGTCTAGGTGTGTTCTATAACTCCTTAAAATTTTGCCCATGAGTTAAGAGTCACCTTGTATATGACATTACACATATGTGTTAAAATGTAAATATTCTATTATTTTTTCAATTTTATTTCAGTACCTTTATCAAGTTGCTCGATTCAACCGAGCCAAGTTTACTGAAGCTTCTAGACAATACAACATCAACTTTCACAGTATTCGCACCAAATGATACAGTAATGAATCAAACGGTGCCAGGATTGATACCAAGACTTTTAGCTGACCCACCACTTTTATACAAGGTAAATGGATTTAATTTAATAAGTTTTTAATTTTTAACAGTTCTACAGATTATTTTATTTAAGTCATTCATTGAAATATTATTCGAGAAAACACTTACAGCCGTATTGTGGTGCCTAGTTAAGATCACCATAGAGCACAAGTTCTATTATACAATAAAAATATAGGGTAACACGTATTGTGGTGCTTCGCTTTCTTACGATCACCTCAGAGCTATCCATAGCCTCCTGAATACTAGGCTTACTCGCTGACTCAAAAAATTGCGCCTATCGAACGTCAATTTTTCTGATCGTTCGTACAGTGCCTTGAATTTGAGTATCACTATTTCTGAATAGTGGTACTCGCTTCACTTTATTTTTCTGCAATTAAATAAGCTTACTATTCAGAGGACTGTGACTGTGACTTATCGTAAGATGGAGAGCAAGTCGATGCAGATGCAATCATAAACACTGCTCCCTACAGGCTTCCGATTGACTGATTGTTTATCCCGCGAGAGAATTTAGATTTGAGGCATCACTATATTAGGTTAACCCTTTAATGTTCATTGGGATATTAGCTTCCTGCCACGGGTTAATTTTCCCACCACTGCCCTTTGAAGGTTTAACGAATCTTATTGGGGGTTTTTTGTGCACGTATGTGTATCCCCGCATCAGTGGGGGCTCGTGACTGGCTTTTTAGGGCGCTATATGCATGCTCCAACTTTTAAGCGTTTTTGTTACTGCTTTATTTTAATATAAATCTTCGTATTATTTAATAACAGAATTTATACGATTAAATAAACGAAGAATTCTATTAAAATATAGTGGTAACTAAACAGAGTAAATTTGGGGTCATGAATGTAGCGCCTTTAAAAGGCAGTCACGAGGTGCCACTGTTCAGCATTCTACTTACTATTCCATTCCGATGGGAACCGGTATAGTCTAGTTTTTCCATCTGCTGTTGGAGCAGGAACAACGCCATTTCTCTTTTGGTTTCTGGAGTAGATCGACAACTTCTCCCTACACAGTGCTACAATTGATATGTACGTACAACTTGTAGTACGTCCTACCGCTGAGAGAGCAGAAGGAAGTCTTCCTTTTGTTCTGATAGTGCCAGAACGTCCTTTTGCGCTTGATGAAAAATATTATTTCTTTCGAAAAACAACGCGTTAGCTTCTTCTTCATTATGTATTTTGGACGTGTCTTCCCTTGGTATTATGAGACAAAACTTCAGAAATTCTTTTTTTTTTTAAGGTTCTAAAGATATTTTAACAAATATAATTACTTAAATTTAAATTTTAAAACAACGTAACAGTATTAAAGAGTAAATGGTCGTTATCAGTAAGCCCCCAAATTCTCTTCCCCAATGTTGAACATATAGCCATTGAAACACGTTCATATTTCCAATTATCAAATTTTAAAAACCGCAAATAGATTTGCAGGAATATAATTTTATTCACAGCTCATCAGCTTCTCTCAAAATTTTAACACTCATATAAAAAACTTACGTATTTTAGAAACATTGCGTCAGTTAAACAGCAAAGATAGTGTTTATTAAACTTATGTCACACCCTTGATGATGTAGCAACATTGGTTATAAAACCACCTGCACCTTTGTAGCAGGCGAAAAGAAAAAACCGTGGGAGAGAAAATAGTGGATTTATTCCTTTTGAAACAAAGAACCGAACTGAAACATAGCTTCAAACAGTTTCTTAAATGAATATGCGGTTAGATTAATATGGAATCCCGTTTTAGTAATTCAAGCTGCCTCAATTTTTTCATGCAAAAATTACGCGAATCTGTTTTTTTACCGAAATTCCCTTTCAAAAGTAGGGTGTGTGAAAAATATGCGGGGCGTAAATTATGCGAGTAAATGCGGTAATATGTGTTTCTTGCATTGCATGCAATTTTCTTTGTACATGAAAAAAAAATCTGTATTTTAAAGTCACAATAAATGAAGGTTTAAATACTATAAAGATAAACTTGAGAACAATGTTCAATATAACAATGGAGTATAGGGTAGTTTCAAATGATGTTACAAATCGACAATTGGAGGTCAAACAACCGTTGGAGGACAGTTGTGATTGGTAGCTGAGACGATTGTGGGTGTGGCTAGAGGTCAATCGAGTAGTTGTGATTGGCGGATGAAAAGGTCATTAGCTGATTGCAACTTCCCAAAGACTGCAGACCGATTTCGACAGCATAATAAGCTTGCAAAACACAACAACCCTGAACCTGAAAAAAGATGTTTTGCAGAATATATGGAGTTAGCCTCTAAGAAAATTGTGGCACAGAAAATTTATCGACACCGCAAATGTCTAGGTAACGGAGACCTGAAAACACTAAAGGAGGGTATGCAGGGGACCCATAACTAAAAGACTTTTTCAGTTCCGTACATTAATATTAAAATTTCAATTAAATTAAATACAATTAAAAGCATTATATAAAATTACTAATTAGTTAAAACAAAGCAAAAGTGGAATGAAATGGAATTAAAATAAAATATTTAAAATCAGAATTAAAGTTGAAAAAAAGTGAGTGAAAAAAAAAATTGTTCAAAACTTTTTGAAAGATCGGTGGATTCTATTATATGATGAATTGCGAGAACCAATAGAAAAAACAGGGATAGATCAGAATAAGAACTAGAAAAGAAATTTGGTGTAAGAACAGGAATAAACTTACTAGTATTTTTCGTTCATTGGTGTATTAAACCTTCTTATGAAATTTATCATTATTACTGCGTGAAGTTCCATTTATTGCTAAATAAACACTCTATTATGCATAAACGATGCCTGAAATAAGTGTCTTATGTAGGTACTGGGGACAACAACAACAAAAAAAAGGTGCCGTCAGATTAAAAAAAAATCCAAGTTGCTATTAATAAACAAGGTTATATTTTTAAAGAGCAAAATTAGTTATTCAGGAGTCTGTCCAAATTTTCCTCATCGGGTCCTGTTTTTGTGGAATTTTTTTTTTTTGTGCTCGTCAAAATCTAATTATAATTTTGTGAATTCGAACTCATCGTTATATTCAAGTTTCTGTTCAGACATTTTAAACAGAGTCCTACAGAGCTAGATAATAGGTTCTTTGTTACTTCAGTTGTTTTGTGACAGGTCCGATTTTATTTTTAAACGATTCATGTTTTGAAGTGTTCTGTTTGGAAGTGGAAAATTTTTGAAAGGTCTGTTTTAAGAAGAAAAAAATTGTGAAAGACTTGTTTTTAAGACAAGGAATTTTGTGAAGTGTCAAGAGTCCTGCTTTAAGGTGAATTTTTTTCTGAACAAAAAGTCTTTAAAAAAAACCCAAACTCTATCTAAACAGATCCCTGATATTTCTGTTTTAACACAATGTTAAAAGTATCATAATGAATAAAATAAAGTTCATCCGAATATACACTCATCAAAAGTGAAATTGCAACGCCATGTGAAAATCACTAGACCAATATAAGTGAGAGACATATACAAATGATTAAGAAGGCAAAGAAATATATGCAAAAGAAAGCTATTTATATTGTAATTAATGTGACTATACAGGCTAGCTATACGCCGCTGAAGTGTGATGTTTCAACATGGCGCTGGGCATAAACAGATCGAAGTGCCCATTGAAATAGTATGGACGTAAAAAATAAAATCTTCTAGGAATAATAATTTTCATATTTAAGAGCTTTCAGGCACTGTTCTGCAAAGTTAAGGTAAGCTTTTCATTATGAATTCACCAAACTTTTGATTTTGTGCTTTAAATTTGAATAATTTATTAAAAAGTCATTAGCTTAACCCCAGTTAGACAAACATGGCGGTTGTTTAGACCGCCTGAATCGGTGATGTTTACATTCATGTCTGTCAAGATATGTATTTATCTCTCTTTATTTATAAGTAATTTGATGTTTTAATTATAAGTAAAGAAAAAATCATATTAAAATTTAAAAAATATTAGATTATTTTTAATAATTTACATATTACTAGCTTACCCGCCCGGCGTTGCCCGTGCCAACACAACCTTAAATGTACCTGAAATCAGTATTGAACATTTTTTTATTATTAAACAAATGTAATGTTGGGGGCCCCACTACCTTAGACAGCAAACACTGAGCGTGCCATACACACTCCCATATATTTACTGTAAGTCGAGTCGAAATAGCCATACCCCTTCATGATCCAGCCCATAGAACCAGAGATAGAAAAGCACCGCTGGTGGTGAAAATCGAAAAGCTCTATCTATGTAGAGTCGAATGAGCCATACCCCGTCGTGATCCAGCCTATAGAACCAGATATAGGAAAGCACCCCTTGTGGTGAAAATCGGAACTAAAATCAGTCAGCTCTATCGATGTCAAGTGGAAAGAGCCATACACCATTGTGATCCAGCCCATAGAAACAGAGATAGGAAAGCACCCCTTGGTGGTGAAATTCAGAACTAAAATAGGTAAGCTCTATTGATGTTGTGTCGAATGAGCCAAACCGTGTCGTGATGTGACCCATAGAACCCGAGTTAGCTGCAAAATCCTTTAGTTACACCTTCCACCGCCAGGGAGCACAATATGTTCTATACGAACATAACTGAATTCATTAAGGTTATCGATGTCGAGTCGAATGAGGCATACCCCGTCATGATCCAGCCCATAGAACCAAAGATACGAAAGCGCCCCCCTGTGGTGAAAATCCAAACTAAAATCAGTAAGCTCTATTGATGTCGGGTGGAAAGAGCCATACCCCGTTGTGATCCAGCCCATAGAAACAGAGATAGCAAAGCACCCCCTGGTGGTGAGAGGAAGTTGATGTAGAATAAATGTGATATTTAATAAAAAGTCGTTCCCACCCCACCCCCTTTATCTCGCATTTTCGCTAATTATTACAAATATACAAATGTTTCTTAATTACATCTAATGTCCCGATCTGATAATGGGGTCTCCCTATCTACCTATCCTAATCCGCTTTTCCCTATCATAATAGAAAAAAGCATATTTTATTAAAGAATCGCTGGCAAACGCAAATTTCGTCAAAGGTTCGCAAGAAAAACACGAATTTTATCAAATAATCGCTGAAAAAACATGAATTTCGTAAAAGGATCGCTAAAAAAACATGAATCTCGTCAAAAGGCAGCAGAGAAAACACGAATATTGTCAAACGATCATTAAAAAAGCAAATTTCATCAAAGGATCACGGAAAATGCGAATTTCACCAAAGGATTGCGGAGAAAACGCAAATTTTGCCAAAGGATCACAGGAAAAATGTGAATTTCGTCAAAGGATCGCTGAAAAAAAAAAAACACGAATTACGTCGTAGGATCACTGAAAAAACATGAATCTCGACATAAGTATGTGGAAAAACACGAATTTCGTTAAAGGATCACAAAAAAAGCAAATTTCGTCAAATGATTGCAGGAAAAACTTGAATTTCATCGAAGGATCGCAGAAAAAATACGAAATTCGTCAAAGGATTGTGGAAAAAATGCAGATTTTGTGAAAGGTTCACAGAAAAAAACTTTCGTGAAAGGGTCGCGGGAAAAATGCAACTGTCTTTATTAAAAACAGCACACACACAAACCTCTACACAAACAAACCTATTCTGTCTTCCACAATTTAATTTGTAAATATGAAGTTAAAAAAAAAAAATCCCTGTTTTCTCACATATTATGAGTTTTATCAGAAAGTTAAAACATTAAGTAAATATGAATGATTTGCGGAGCTGTTTCTATCAAAAATTCAATCACATCGCCCAAAAACCCTCAACAAAAATAATTATAAAGAGTGCGATGACAACATAAATTTGCATGTCCGTTCTTGGGCGATTCTTATAAAACACAAAATTTGTCACAAATGGTGATTTTTTTACAACATGCTTACAAATTAAAATGGTTTATAATTATTTAAAAAAAAAAACTCGGCCAGAAATAACATTGATTTTACATTTTTAAAGACTTATTCTTTATAATTATTTTGAAACAGCTCCGCAAATCATTCATATTTATTTATTGTTTTACTTTCTGATGAAACTCATAATGTGAGAAAACGGAAAATCACAAAATTGATCAATCAATAGGTGAAAAAAATCTCAAAAATCATCAAATGGTCTCGGGATGGGGGGGGGGAATGCAAATATCGGCAAATAGCTTTAAAAAAAATCACAATTTGTCTAATGATTTGGGGGGGGGGGGGGGTAATTGTGAAATGTACCAAATGGTTTTGAAAATAATCAAACGACAGCAGGGGTAAAAAATCTTTTTTCAATCAATCATCACAATTGGCGATTGTGACTATTAAGATGGCCAGTGGTGGCAAAACAGTCAATCGACAAATTTTTTGTATTACTTGCAGATTGGTGAGTGCTAATTTTGTCCTATATGTGAGTGATTCTTATGAAACTCATGTCACAAAATGCACATCATAAATATTTCACGGACTGGGAATTTATAATCAGTTCATCAAAACAATTTAATAATTACCGTCAAATCTCGTTAATCCGCCCCCCTAAATGCGACGGAAAATCGTAAAATAACCAGGGGGGGGGGGCGCTTGCACGGTATTAGAATTGTATTATATGATATTTATGGATGGTGGTGGTGGTTGGATGCTACCGGCCGATCGTCGCAAAGTATGCATTCTATAAAGTGACAAAAGAAACAAATTTGGAAAAAAAAAATCCGTTCTCAGGTGATTAAGATTTAATAATTATTTACTGAATGTTTTCATTTTATTCAAAGTAAAGTTCAAGAAAAACATTAGATTCTTGGACGACTAAAAAAGTTCTTAAATCATAAACATCACTCAAAAACGCCCCAACAAAAAAATCATGAATATATAGAAACAGCTCAGAAAATCTGTTTCATTAAGAATATTTTTCTTGGGCGACTAAAAATGTTCTTAAATGAAACTTCTTAAATGGAGTTAAAAATGGTTCTTAAATGGAGTTCAATAACAAATCTTAATGAGAACATACATCTTAACAATTTATCGCATGTTATGAATTCATCAATCTCGGGAACTAAAAATGTAGTCCAAAACAATTACAGGAAAAAAATTGTAAACAATAAATTACTCAAAAATTTAATGTAAATTGTTTGTTTCCATCAAAAATATTTAATTTGTAAGTATGAGGTAAAAAAAAAATCACAATGGATTCCTAACCGCCCAAGAACTCAAATTATTTACTGAATATTTTCATACTAAAAATGCTAAAAAAATGAAACAAACTAACTAAAAATACAGTCAAAAAGTTTTTTAAAATATTATAAACGTTGCACAAATTATTTACTGAATATTTTCATACTAAAAATGTTAAAAAAGGAAAAAAAACTAACTAAAAATACAGTCAAGAATAGTTTTTTTAAATATTATAAGCGTTGCAGATACATGAAGATATACTTTCTGTTCAGTGAAGTGTAAGATGAAATAGGCCTAAACCCCAGTGACAAAACTAACTATCGGGAACTTAATATGATATATATTGCATATTTCAAACTATTTTTGAAATATTATTAGCGTTGCAGACACACGAAGATAGTTCTGTCACTGGGTTTAGACCAATTTCATCTTACACTTCACTGAACAGAAAGTAAATAAATCGTCGCTGGTAGCTAGATCCATAGAGTAATGGAATATCTTTAATCTGTGGCTAGATCCTGGATGCTGCACCTGCTCTCATTGGCTGGCTGCTTCGTTGCCACGGATGGTGTAGCCGAGGCTATTTTATGGGAGGAGCTTGAAATAGCCTCGAACCCAAAATTCCATATACATGTTTTAATTTTTAAAAAAAAATCTAAATTAAAATTTAAAAATCCGACCGTGAGGTATACTGTCCGGTGATAACATCTACACATGACAAAAATTTCTGAGTCCTAGGTGGTATAATTATGGAGAAATCCGCGGGCAGGCAGACAGACACTTACTCTTTTATAGAGATAGAGATAATACTTTATATATTTAATATATTAAAATTTAGTATTTTAATTTAATATATTATATTATTAATTTAATATAGTTCATTATGATATTATTTATATATACAATAAATTATTTATTAAGATTAATACTAATTAGAATTATAAATATTTCGCTATTATTAATATTATATTATTTAATATTAAATAATTAATATTTTAGTTCATATTATTATGTTATAATTATTTTTAATTAATAATAATTAAATTATGTTACTATGATAATTTAAATTTATAATTTGTATTAATAATATAATTTTTGTTATTACATTTATATTAAATATAAATATATTAATATAATTATAAAAATTTAAGCATTTAAGTTGTTTTTCCACCTCCATCAAAATAATTATAAAATTCTTAATATTTTTAATTAATTAGGTATCCCATTGTATTGTATGGAAAAATGAAATTCCTTAATACTATTCTGTTACTGTTGGAAAGTGTTTCATAATCTACGACCGATGCATGATTTTTTGTTCTTGTTTAAGTATTTAAGTTGTTTTCCCACATCCATCAAAATAATTATAAAATTCTTAATATTTTAAAGTATAGATTTTAGAAGTGATATAATTCATATTTTTCAAGAAATAATCTTTTGTAAGTAAGCCAAAAGGCTTGGTATTTTACGTTTTAATTCAAAAGTACCCCAAGTAATTATTTTGCAGAATTTATACCATCCATTTATTTAAATTCTCTTCAAAATGACTTAATATTTTTGGATAAATTTTCAGAAACTATCATTTTCTAAAAACTGAATCAATTTCCATCTTATTTGTTAAAATACAAATATGTTGTAAACTGATTTAATTGATTTTGTTATTCTTGATTTTAAAACAAAATAGATCTAATATATGCTTTTTTATTTCTTTTATTTTTAGACAATGTCAAATCATGTTATTCCTGCATTTGTAGTAAGCAACAGTTTGGAGCCATATCTGACATACTCATTCTCCAATGTGAATAATGAAACTATTCCTGTTACAAGAGAAAGTGATGGATCACTGACAGTTGCTCGTCTTGCACAAGTTACAGAGCCTGATAAATTAGCTACTAATGGTGTGGTGCATGAAATATCAAGATTTCTTGAAGTGCAATAAAACAAGCAATATACACCAGTACAAAAAAAAAATCAGTATTTCATGAAAAGACAGTTTGATAGTAAGATGTACTATCGATTCTGAAACAATAATCCTGCATTTTATTTTTCATCCCACCTTAATACGATTTCATCATGTATTTGAATACAGCACAGTTTTATATAAAAAGAACAGATGGTGATGTTGATAGTAAGATCAATTAAATAAGTTTCAATTTCTCAATTTATATAAATGTGTCATATTATACAACACATTAAACTAGTCGTTGGGGGCTACCATAATACTTACCCATCATGGATAGGATTAATATAAAATATGAAAAATCTGTTTATAAAATGCATTGCAATTTGAATAAAATTGTGGCTTGATGACGTCATAAACTTTAAATGCTTGATAACTGAATTGCGTAAAAGAAACATCCTTATAACTCCAAAGATGATAATCCTATTAACTAACAGTTTACTGCGTCCGATTAAGCGTCACATTTCCAATTAAAATATATCTTTGAATTGAAATTTGAATGAAATACAGTGTCATGAAAAATTGAAGAGTGTGGCAAATAGGATTACAAATATCTCGACAACTCATTATCCGATCGACTTCATTCTTTATGCAAAATTTATGTTTTTTTATTGTCTTTTATATTCACTCCTTAAAATAAACAATTTCGAAAATTTTTGTATACCTTATATCAGAACGAATATTTCGAGAGTCTGAGAAAAATAGTTCCGGATAATCAACGTTACTGAAATTCAATAGGTTTCTTCCCATTATTACATACTAAGTACATACCAAACTTCAAGTCTCTATCTCAATTTGTTTGGGAGATAGAGCGTTTACAGACACACAGACGGATGGCAATTTTATTTTTCTAAAAATATGTTTTTCAGAATCTCCAGTGTCTGAAACGTGTAAATCCGTCATTTTTAAAATTTTTTTAAAAAAATGATCACAAGACTTTCCCTATACTATGTATGATGGGTAAGTAATAAATAGACAAACAAACATATGCTTTCAGGATAGGCTTAAGGGTATATGCATTCTCTTTCTTTGTTATCTTTTTTACACCCTTGACTCATTAAAAAAAAAAAATGAATACTTTATTAGGGCCATTGTATTTATATATTTATTAGGGCACCTCTAAATTGTGCCTAAGCTAGAACCAGTGCTATATGCTTTATCTGCAGTGCATTGCACTGCAGATTACAACTTTCAACAAATATTAAATATTTCATAAAACCAACGGTAATTCAAGAACAACAATGCCTTAAAGACCTCCTCCTCTGATGATGATTACTGTAATAACAGTTGAAAGCACATGGGTAATCAGTTTTGACATTGTGTTTGTATCCAGAAAGTTGTAAACTTTTAAAAGTCTAGTACCTTTTTAGTAAATTAAAATAATTTATTTTGATTTTGTATGGTTTAATGTTTTATACAGTTTCAAGGGTGAATATGGCGTTCTGAAAATATTGTTTAACCTATTTCTTTTAATTAATAATTGTTCTTGAAATATTGGGTAATAAATATCATTGGTTAATAAATATAATGCATATGTTGAGCAATTATATGCAATTAAATTCCATTTTTGACATAATAAATCTCACAGTGTGATAATATTTGTTGTATTTTATTTATTTTTAAAAATTTTTTTTTCAAGCCATTATCTGAAATTTGGGGATTTAACCTTAATTCTACTTATATTAGTTTGCGAAAAATATTTTCAGGAACACAGAGACCCTCACACATTTATTGAATACAGATTTCTACAATAAGATTTTATGCAGATTTAAATGCATAACGTTGCTGAAATAATCATCATCAATTGAGATCAAAAGACTAATTATTAGAAAACTGAGAGTTTTCATCAGATTCAATTATAAGGGAAAACATTTGAGTAAGTAAGGCAAATTTAAATTAGCCAAATACGTTAAAAACAAACAAACAAATCACACACATTTGGTTTAAATTGATCAACCTTTCATGCAAATGGAAGATCACTCCTCCTTTTAACCACTTACAGTTTGTTTTGCCAGGCATGCGATTGAGTATTATTATTATTATTTTGTAAAATCAACTTTCATCTGTGACTTTTCTTATGCAAATACAAGTTTTTAGCAAAACTATCATATCTACTAAACTATACAAAATTATTGTTGTACAAAATACATTTCCAAGTTAAGACAGAATCATAAAATGAACTAGTTAAAGATTTTTCAGTAACTAAAATAGTGTGTTTAGTCATAAAAATGAGACTCTTAAGTGATTAATGATTCATGTGTGTGTGTGCATCTCCATTTCTAAATACATTTCACTAACAAGTAATTTTGAATTGTAGTATAGGTAAAGTGTTAAGAATCCTCTGGCATCAGATACTGAATGGGAAGAGAATAATTTCATGTTTTCACACTCCCATTTGTGATGGTTATCAGTAGGGCTGGCCGATATCAGAAATTTAATATAGCAATATATCAACAAGATAATATTGATATTGCTGATATATTGTGATACTAATTTAAAGAGGGGATAGTAAGGGCATTTGCTGATATATTATCAACAATTTAAGCACAAAACTTAGTAGAAAGCAATTAATTAAAATTTTTATATCTTTCTGCTCATAGAGCATAATTTCTATTTTTTATTTATTTTTAACCTTTTGATTACAGGCTTGGACTGGCGACTATTTCTATATTCACTCGTTCCACAATTTACAAAAGAATTTCTGTGTGATAGATTTCTCTTGAAATTATCTTGGTATAAGTGTATGACAGATATTAGTATTGAAAAAGTGGTGAGGATACAATAAAGAAATAGTCTCTGGGACGACAAATGTACCAACAATCCATAATCAAAAGGTTAAACAAAATATAGAAGAAATGAACCAATTGTTGAATAACTATTTGCATTCACACCTTTACGTTCATAAAGCTTTTCTTTAAAGATATAATTTTTCCTATTCTTCTTATTCTATTGTATTAATGTTTGTTTTAAAAAGTATAATTTTCACCACTATGATATAATTAAATGTATGATTAAAAAAACAAACATTTAATAAACTAAAATTGCACATAAAGAGGTATAAAATATTCTTTTCTTAGAATTTTAATTATTTGTTAATGTAGGTTTAAAAAAAACCTTTTTTTAGCGTTATGCAACAAAATATTAAATATTGCTGTAGTTCGTTACATTAACCTTCTCACCGCTGCGACCTGATATATCCGTTCACTATGCTGTAGGTTTCACAGCAATACAAGGTTTGTTTAAATTAATATAATTCTACAAATATAATGCATTTTTAAAACATCAAGTAATGATTGATACTCTCAAGGATTATACTTATATACGTAATTAAGTTTTTTATCTCAAGTTTGAAAATTCAGATTTTTTAAGCATTTTTAAAAAATTACAGAGAAAACAACATTACAAGTTTGCTCTTTTGCTCGGCAGTCAGGGGGTTAAGACGTTTAATTTCAATAAAAGTTTAGAAAAACTGAATCGTCTTAAAACTTTTGCGAAGTAATTTTGCTAATTTCCAAATTATTTTTAATTCATGCATATGTCTCAATTGTTCTAATGTTGCATTTTGTTGAGCTTTAAAAGAGGTACAAATTACTAATTTCCATCATTAAGAAATTTTGCTTACAGAAAAACATATTGTGTCGAAACTTTTGTGAGCTACTGTACTTTTTTTTTTTTTTAACATTGTTTCTATACAGCTATCCAGGTAAATAAATCTAAGTTTAGATTATCCATGTTTAAATTAAAAAGAGGCTGTATCTTTATAATGCAGACTTCAGGGCAAAAAGGTTTGCTACTTGAGGCAGGAAAGGTCCATTTCATAGTTGAAGGATAGTTAAGGTACAATGTTATTTAAATGTTTCTGTAAGTGAAAGTGAACTAAAGTTAGCTAATTTCTAACTTAAGTTGGAAATCACCTTACTTTTTAATGTTAAGTCTGAAAGATTTTATGACAAAATTACTTATGTCTCACTCCTGAAACTGATACTTTTACTTGAATTGAAATCACAACTGAACATAAATATTTCAGATATAATCTCTATTTTAGATTAAAAATAGAAATACTCTAAAGCAAATAGTTTTTTTTTACTTTTTATAGAGAAAAAGTGATCAAAAATTGAGATTCTGGTAAATAAATGAAGACTACTTTCAAATAATTACCTAACTCTTAGAAGAACACAGATTTAAAATTTATGAGTGCACATTTATCAGGTTGTTACAAATGAAGAAGTCATTGGAAAAGACATTAATTCTAACAGATTTTTTTTTTTTTTTAAGTATTTCATGTCCATTCAACACAAAACACAGTTTTTCAAAGTATGCACTGCAAAGTAGTTATGAGTAATTTTAAATTTTGAATTTGTCATATTAATAAAAAATAGTTTGCTTTTTTTAACTGAATTTAGGAAATGAATTTTTTTTACTAAACAATTAATTGTGAAGGCTCAGCAAGGAAAAAAAATGAAGAAAATACAAAACTTTTAAACAATATTTTATTAATATATGTACACTTGAAGAAATAATTCACCTATTTATTATATAAATACTGGACTTATTCTATACGCTTTAAGAAATCTCTTTGGCTAGCTTCAAACTTGTGTTTCCTAAAACACAATAAGCTCAAATTATAAAATTAAACAGACAAATTAAAAATTACAACTGAAAATATAATAAAAATAGACAGGTAAATGGAAGTAATTCTCATATATTTTTAAACAAAGGCTATTTGACTAAATTTCTCTGAATTTTCCACCAAATTTGAAGCTGACTCAATTCAAAGGAAAGTCTTTATTATATTATTTCTTAAAAAATATACAATCACTTAAATTTTCTTCTCATACTTCATTAAATATAAGTTTCATGAAAAAGTATGATTTTTAAACAAAATTGATCTTTTGATTTACAAACAGTAGTAATAGCAATAGGTTTATTGAGTGAACTTCAAAAGCTCATTTTGTTATGGGAAAAAAAAAAAAAAATATATATATCAACCAGATTTTGTGAGCAATATTTGTATTTAAATGAGGTAAATTCAACTAATAACATCAATAAAAACTTAAGATTTATATTGTATAATAAGCATTCATTTGACAGCCGTTATCTTTTACTAAAAATTTAGATGAATCACCCCTTAATATGAAAAGAATCCCTGACGGCTCGGCCTACAGGCACAGGTAGATTTAGAAGATGCAGACCATGGAGCAACTGTTTATTGGAAACTGCAGAAGAAATGACCTTTTTGCCATGATGCGTCAGTTGGGACTGCCCCCTTTGAAATCTACTTGTGTCTGTAGGCAGAACCAGCAGGGATTTTTTTGTTTTTAATGTTTTTTTGCTATAAGGGTTGGTTGGTCCTATAAAAAACTTGTCAATATAAAAGTTGTAGATAATATTAAGGGGCTACTTCACTCAGACGAAAACACCCGCTCGCTAATGTTAATCCTATGGAGGAAATTTTTGAAGATATCTCGTTCGCATTTCAATATTTTTAAATGATTTTTTTTGCATTGGATAGCTGAGGTCAATCTCTATGCACACTCCTTTCTACTTTTTCGATTTTTGTTGCAGTTTTTTTTATTGATGATACTTTCACTTTCAAAACCGGTTTCGAAAGTGAAAGTATCTTAATAAAAAAAACTTGTAATCAAAATCGAAAAAGTAGAAAGGAGCGTGCATAGAGATTGACCTCAGCTATCCAATGCAAAAAAAATCATTTAAAAATATTGAAATGCGAACGAGATATCTTTAAAAATTTCCTCCATAGGATTAACATTAGCGAGCGGGTGTTTTCGTCTGAGTGAAGTAGCCCCTTAAGAGGATTTATAATAAATTTAAGCAGATTTGATATCTTGTGAATTGACAAAGTTATGAATTTTTAATAATAATTTTAAACAGGTTCGATATGTATCAGAATTAAGAAGTTATGGGGTTTTTCTGTTTTCAGAAAAAGCCCCCCATTTCCCCCCCTTAGTTTGATTTTGTCCATTAACAAACTTGACTAAGATGTTATGCCCCTTGATTTTATGTATCAGTTTGGAAGAGATTTGTGCAGAATTATTAAAGTTATCGGTTCCTTAAAAAGTGATATAGATAGGTAGACAGATAGATAGATAGATATAAAGTTTTGAACTGGGGGGTGGTTTTGGGTTCTGGGAGTCATGATCGACATAGATCAGCAAAAAAATTTCAGAAATTCCAACATAGGAGAGCACGTAATAGGTATTATTTCTTACGAAGTCTACCTAATAGAAATGGTCTCATATTTGGTTACATTTGCAATTCAATCTTTCATATCTCAGCTGATCTATGACTATTTTTTGCAGATTACATTAATGTGGTAGATCTTAGTACATGTTATTAATGCAGTGCATTGTAGAACAAAGAATCAGTATGAAATTCTATTTCAAATTGTCTAAAACAGCAGGGTTTGTCCACTGAAATAATGGCAGAAGAATTGGGTATTTCTTATGAAATTATTAGAACCATTATCACTGAAGATTTAGGTAAATTCAAAATTTGTGTGAAGATTGTCCTTTGCCACCTAACTGAACAACCAAAATAACAGATAATGGAATCATGAGGCAATTTCATCAATATGGAAGATAAGAGACAACAGATTTCTTTCTTTTGATGAAACTGAAATCCTATGTTTAAGGGATATAAATTTTCTGATATTTCATACATCCAAGCTACTGTGATAACAGAACAAAAATCAATGTGAAAGGAAGATTTTATCTAGACATTTTAACAATAATATGAACGTTGTCAGAAGTTCATTGTATCTGATTGAGACCCCTTTGAATATCAATAAGGTATAGATTTAAAAAAAATTTAAATTGTGAGATTTCTGTGATCATTTACCAGACTTTTGATGACACATTTTATTCTGAACACATTGAATGTTTTTCTTTTTCTTTCTTTCAAATTTTATCAATGGATAGTAAAGAAGAAATGCCCCAGAAAAATTACCACAGTAAATCTGAAAGTAATTAATTACAAAACTTAGTTTTCATAATTAGTTTTAAAAAATGCTGCATTCTTTAAAAGAAAAATAAATGTACTAAACGCCCATTATTTGAACTTATCCAATAAATTTCAGCAGTTGATATGCCCGGACATTTTAATACAAATGCAGAAAAACAATTTCAGAACAGATACTAACTTGTAACTATACAATACTTTCTAAAAGCAAAGCCTGCAATAGTTATTTCAAAATTTGTTTTTTTTTTCCATACAAAAATTGACCTACCAAATGAACACAAATGACATTTTTTACTTCCCAACCCCTACTCATGTGTGACAAGCTGTGTCCTTACTTTAGTCTCCTACATTTATTGGAAGAAAGAAGTTTATAAAGCATGCACAGAAAACACCATTTTTTCCACCCTAGCCTGTGAGCATGTCATGTGATTAGAATGTGCGGAGAGGGGGTAGTTTCAATTCAACCGCTGTGGCATCTAAAATTGAATATAATGCTAAAATATGCTCAAATCTTTCTGTAAGTTTCTATTTCATGGAAACTCACTCATTTAACTCAATGAGTGAATTTGGAATGAATGCTTTGATTCTGACAATTTATTTTTGTTTTTGGAACAGAAGGAAAAAAAGAAACTAAAAAGAACTAAAACATCAATAAAAAATGACAATAAAAAAAAATTAAAATCCTTTAACCTCCAGCTACTTTTAGAAAGCAACTGAAATTTAGCTCTCACTATCGCCAATATCTTTCTGAATTTTCACTACATTTGACTGTTCTTTTTATATGAGTTGCTCTATAGAGTTTACCACCAAAGCATGAAAAAAAATCTTTGGTATCATTTGTGCATGCAGAGTTAAAAAATATTTTATACAAATGCTCAATTTTTATTCAATATTTAATATATTTATATTCTAATTGTACTATGTTGTTTCTACTGTACTTTGTCAAGTTTTCTGACAGAAGTGTTAAATTTGGTTGAAACCCTGCATCCTATAAATAAAAAACATGAAAAAATTTCTTGATTTTTAAGAAACCTTTATATCACTATAAATATACATGCTATTCTTACACAAATGTTGTACAATATCCACATAGTTATGTGCTGCAGCTGCAGATCATTTTAAGCAATTTATTTTACAGGGTGTCTCAAATATTATTATTTTTTCTCTTTGTGATTGGCCCCTTAATAGCTCTCATGATTAAACCTTCAATGAAAAATATGAAGTCAAACATTTTCTTTATATTTCCAAAGTTCCAGAAGAATTTGTCAAGTATTTCTCTAGATATTTGACAAAATGTGTAAAATCATAAGTGTCCAGTGATTCTTGGCAATATAGTGTTCCATTTTTTTTATAATGGATGGTATATACCCAAACCTAATTAATCAGCATCTATTCATATTAAAGTCTAACAGAATATTAAATTTGATGAAATTTCCTCTCATAGATGCTGAGGTGTAGCTATTACAGAAATTAACAAAGCATATCAGCACAACTTGTTAAGTGATTTACACCCAAATATAATAAGTACCAACTTATGCTAAGGTCTAACAAAATATAAAGTTTGACGAAATTCCATGCATTAGTTCTTGAGGTAAAGTGGCCACAATATTTGTGTCACATACTAACAGTTTTTTTCCAAAAAATAATATGGTTAAGACATCCCAAAATGCATAAATCCATCGAAAATCGAAGTAAAAAAAATTCACAATTCCAATTCTATCTTCTTATGTCTCTCTAATCCGCGCCCCTATTATCCGTGATCCCCTATTATCCGCGCTCACTGTAAAATTAGTTTTGGTTTCAATAATAATTGTGTAAACAGCAAAACTTTTCGTTATCAATTAAATTTTGCAAAAGAAATCTCAAGTATACGAAAAATATAACATAATTTATTTTTTTTTATATATTTTTCATACTTAGAAAACTGTTTAAAGCTTTTTTATTCACCAACAAACCGATTGAATTACGCTGAACGAACATACATTCACGGCACTGAACGATCTGCCGATTTTGCAATGACTATGAATTCGTTGCAAGTGAATCCGATAATGAGCGATCGCATCGCATTCTGCGGTAAAGAAGAGGAACTACATAACTGCGTAGTTAACTCTGACCGATGTTCGACTTTCGCATTTGTTTATGTTTATTTCTCTTGCCTCGTGCTTGAATTTTGTGCTCTAAGCTAAACTATTTGGATGTTACACTATTTTTAGTTATATTTTCTTAAGACAATGTCACAGTAATGTTCTTGCCCCCAAACACCACTTCATTTATCCAACCAATGGATCAAGGCATTATTCGTAGCCTTAAATCTAAATATAGGATGGAATTTATGCATAGATTGTTAGCCTTGAATCCTTCTACTGACACTTTAAGAGATTATAGAAATTCCTTCACTATCAAAGACTGCATTTTTCTTTTGGCAGAGGCATGGAACACACTACCACAAGATACACTTATTAATGCTTGGCACAATCTTTGGCCAGCATCATTATTTTTTGAAGGGGAAAACAGCGAAAATTTTGAGTTTGAAGGTTTTCACATTAATTCCACTAGAGAAAAAGCTGCTGAGTTGTTTAATTATGCCAAATCCACATTGAATAATGTACCCTTATGTTTGGAAGAAGAAGCAGTATCAGAGTGGTTGGAATGTTTAGATGAGGCTCCCACTATTGAATCAATGACTGATGCTGAAATAATTTCAAGTGTTCTAGATGCAAATGATTCTGAGTCAGAAGACAGTGATTGTGATATTGATGAAAATAAAATTAACTATGAGCAGGGTTTAGAATTAGTATATAAATATGTGACTTTCCTTCAGCAGCAAAGCTTTATAACTGAACAAGAAATTATGACAATAAATAGAATACAGAAAAAAATAATTGACAACAAGCCCAAACTCAAACAAACAACAATTACATCCATGTTTAAAAAAATAAACAACCAATAAAATAATTTTTTTCTCATCATTTTAATTTACATAAAAATATCCATCTTAGTTTAAAATTTATTAAAGATCCTGCACTCCAAATGCAACTTTGATAGGTGTTAGTAGAATCAATAGTTACTTCTAAATTGCATTTATGTGTGCCTTTTCAAATACTTTTTTATCATAATATTGTATTTTAACTTTAAGTTATAAAGTTACATCTAGCACTAGTTAAAATTATAATTCTTTTTACTTATGTGATCATTTATAGTCTGTTTGAAAGTGAAAAAATGTCCAAAGTGAAAGGACCCTCTAATCCGCCAACCCCTCTTATCCGCCAAGGCTTCGGTCCCAAGGTTGGCGGATTAGAGAGACCCCACTGTATATAGAAAACAGCAAAAAATAAAATTGCCGATAAGTTGTTATATCTATTTGATCCAGTTGTGGCGTTTTCCCAATGTCTTCAAAAGTTGTTCAATAGACTATTAATATCAACAGTATCCAAAATAATTATATTCATTAGACTTTAATAGTTTTTTTTTAACTTATGAAAGTGTTTCACACCCCTACATCCCAAAAATGAGCCTGAAAGTGTTAAATATATCATATCTGTGCAACAGAGTTTTCTTCATTTTGCATGCTTTTAAAAAGTAATGCATATTACGTGCTAATATTGATTTATGTATCAATCATTACAATGCAGTGAAATAAGACAAATGCATAGTTCACAAATGTGGTCAGTTAAGAGGATTTGATTGTGTTTGAAAATGTCTACAGTGCTAGTATTTTAAAATATCACTGAAAATTTGAAGATTAATGAATTACAACTAATGAAATAAACTTGATATAAAAATATACTACCACTGGATAGAAGAAATTCTATAGTAAAATGGCAATACAGTATAAAATCAGTAATAATAGAATGACAGGGTACAGAAAAGTCTTGGTACATGCAAAAATATTGCTTTCTTCTATTTAGATATTTAAATATTGATAATATATTGATGTTATATATGATGATGCAGGTCTTTAGTTACGTATTTCAAGTGCTCATTGATTTTTTTTTTTTTTTTTTGTTAGGTAAAAGCATGAATCAAAAATTAATGGCCAAAATTCTCTCATGGCATGCACAAAAAAGGTTTTCTGAACAGATAAAAAGTGTTTATAGTGGAAAAATCAATTAATGAAGAAAATGATAGGATAATCTGCACATCCCATTTGAGTTTTGGAGTGAAGCAACATCAGATTCAAAAATGCTACTTGTTTTTGTGGAAACTGACTTTAAAACCAATAAAAATTATTATGAAAAACATCCTTGAACAAACTATACAGCTATGGGTCCAAATGTACTTCAATGATGAAAAAAACTGATTTTTCAGCAGGAGTCTGCACTAGCTCATTTTGTTCATTAAATGATTGTTCAGCTATAAACAGCTTTTATCTGCTTACAAAACATTTATCATTATGCCATTAGACATTGTTATTCTTTGAATTTTTTTTATTTGTGCTTTTACTGAACAAAATCAATGAGAACTTGAAACACATAACTAAAGACTTACACCATCATATATATATATATATATATATATTTTTTTTTTTTTTCAGAGTTTCCCCCAGACAGTTTCAGATGGGTGCTGTACCCTGCCTGCCCTTTGGTTTACAAAATAGCACCCTTCTTACTCCTCATAAAAAAGATGTGCACCCTTCTTGCCCCCTCCAGTAAAATAATTAGTACTCTTCTTGCCCCTCAGTTAAAAAAGTGCCCTTTCTCTTTTTTGCATTAAAAATTTGCTTTCATAGCCAAAACTGACTCAATGTTGTCTTAAAAAGAGTGTCCTGACTATTAAATATCAAAAGTGGCTTTAAAAATCAAAAGAATACCTTTAATAATTATAAAAAGTGCCAATAAGAATTCTGAAAAGTGCCCTCAAGAATCCAAAAAGTACCCTTAAGAATAAAAAAAGTGCCCTTTTTTTTACCAGCAGCATCCTGCCCTTTTTTAAACCTGGGGGAAACTATGATATATATATATATATATATATATATATATCATGAATATATTGTCAATATTTAAATATCTAAATGGAAAAAGTACCAAAACATCTTTCCAGATCCAATATTTAAACATTAATAGAATAACAATTTGAATAAAAATAAAATAAAAATGCTTATTAAAATGAACAATAATAATACTAAACTCAACATTTTATAGTTTAAACTAACAAGAAAATCACATGTATTAAATAAAACAGCCATACCTTGTTTCAAGATAAGTCATACTTTGCCAATAACGATATTTTTCAAAATCAGTATCTGTCAACCACATGCTAAATAATAAAATCCCACCTGCAATAGCTCTACAATGTAAAAGAAGTGACAATTATTATCACTTAAATGACATTCAATTATTTCTTTTATAAATTTAAATTTGGTAAACTGGTTTAATCCAGAAATCTTTATACAGGCAATTTTAAATATTAACATACAAAACAATTTAGCATACAAAAATAAATTAAAAGAAAATAAAAGATAAAAATGAAACAAAATTGAATCATTATTACTATGCATTAAAATCATATCACTATTACTATGAATTAAAATAATTGAGATATACAAGGTTTGTCAAAAGTCCCACTATTTCACTTATCTCAGAAAGACACTGGAATTTTGTAAAATGGTGACATACATGTTCAATCAATTCTGGGGAGGCTTCACCTGGTTAAAAAAATTTAGAGTAGGAGGCATGGGAGGGGGGAGGGAACATCATAGGGGTTTTGTGGCATATTGCTGGAAATATATCTTTAAGACAAACAATTTAGAAAAGAAATTGTTGTCTTATGATGTTTCTGAAGGAAGATATGACAAATTAAAGTTTTAACTCTTATTTCACGAAAAAGGGAATTTATTTAAAAACCTAATCAAGAAGATGTTTTAATTGACTACTTTCCATTGCTTGGCAGCAATATAGCTGCTGCAGAAATTCACTCCTAAAAACTTTAAATGTGGCTGGAGTGATGTTAATACAGCCTTCCACAATTTACTGTTTCAATGTTATTAGATGATCTGGATCAAAGACTTAAAATTTAATGAAAAATGTGTGAAGAGGTCACTGAAGATTCTCAGTTGCTTGTGTACTTTTGTTACAGCAATGAATATACTTTTTTTTTAAGGGCAAGGCCAGTAAGCAGAATGTTCAATTTTGATGTGACTCTAACACACAAGTATTTGGGGATACCTAGATCAAGTATTGTCCCAAAATTAATGTCCAGACAGGATTTCTTGAAGATGTCTTTTAAGTCTTCTTATTTTGCCAGAAAATTTAATTGGCAATCCTTAACTTAGGATGCAAACTATCTAATAACAATACAAATTCTTGAAAATTCCATCATTTTTTCTGAAGACCAGATTATTTGCAAACAAAATATTGTCTTTCAACAGAATAACTGTCCAGCTCATCTAAAAAAAAAAAAGATTTCAGAGATTAACTTAATCAGAATGCTCCAAATTGATGAACAGAGAAGCAGGGATAGCTTTTAGAATGGTTTCCATGTTCTCCAGATCTAGTGTTTAATAACTTCAGTAAAAACCAGAAAATGCCAAAATTCAAATATCATAAATCAATGAATTTTGGTTATAGAAAATACTTTTACAATTTTAGTTGTTAGAACACAGAGAAAGATTTTCTAAATATAACTTATAAGACACACTGATTGTATAAAAATTTAAATTTTGTACCTTAAAAAAAATCCTATTTTGACATAAATGGACTTTCATATGATGAAGGACAACATTTGAAACTTTTCTGAAACTGGAACTATACTTCAAAAACTAAAAGTTTAGGAATTAGCTGTTGATCAATGATGAGAAGGAACACCCTGTATATTACTCTCCTATAAATCAGGTGGCTGAAATTTGCATTATTCTGCATCTAAGAAGGTTAAAATTATAGATTTTCTTAACAGAGTGCCAGTGTTATCTGGTGACATAGCTGCTAACCATTCCATTTTTCTCAAGTCAAATAAACATGTTTCAAACTAGAACATTTATTTAATAAAATGTGTTTTGGTAATTTTATTCATTTTTCAAGTAAAATTTCTAGTTCAAAA
The DNA here is from genome assembly GCA_963931845.1 of Maratus michaelseni. Taxonomy (NCBI): domain Eukaryota; kingdom Metazoa; phylum Arthropoda; class Arachnida; order Araneae; family Salticidae; genus Maratus; species Maratus michaelseni. The sequence continues at coordinate 207,830,482 of OZ007599.1, read as the reverse complement.
AAAAAAAAAAAATTGGAATGGTTGACACTGATGGTGATTTTTGAAATTGTTTATTTATTTATTTTATAGCAATGAAATTTCATGGCCTAATGTTAATGACTACCAAATGCATATATTTTATATTAGTACTTTTATGGAAATGAAAATCTTTATTTTAATTACAACTATACTGTATTTTAGAATAAGATATGAGGGGAAAAAAACCCAATGAGAATTAAGAAAAAAATCATTCATTACATGATTCAATATACAATGATCATAGAATGGTATCATTGTTCAAAAGACAACATACATTTTCTAAAGTTCTTATAAAAGACCAAAATTCTCAAGTTCTCAAGATGACAGTTGCTGGTAGCTTTATGTAACTGAAGGTTGAATGAGAGAAACAGTTCAAATTAATAAGCATTTAAAGATACAGATCTCTCACCAGAGCTTCAAAAAACATGAAAATGTGTTTAGCGTTTTTGAGCAACAATGCTATATAGATTAAATAAAATACTCTATGAAACAATAAAAAAAAAATCATAACAAATTATATTCATTCAAAAATACTTGAGAAATAATGATGTTTATCTATTATATAATAAAAAAATATTAAATACCATTTAAAAACTCCTTACATTATAAAACATTTCTGCTCAAATATGTGAGTATCCACAAGAGCTTGCAAAAATTGACATACAATGGAGCCACATGCTAAAAAGGGGAAACAGAGGTAATAGAAAAAAAAACCAGTGAAATGGGAAAGGGCAATTCAGTTCAAGAAGACTTAATATACTGAGGATGCTTACATATGTGCATAAAAACATTTTATATTTTTAATTTATTCTTATCTTGGCAATCTAATTTTCCTCTACTGCAGCCTATATTATATTGGTAATATTAAAAGCATAAATAAAAGAAAAACTAAGCAAAAAATATTGCAACAAAGTTGTTTAGCTATTATATTTTACTGATGAACACTTAATAAATAGTATAAAAGCTAGGATTTTCTGTACACATCTTTATGTTTTACTCCCATGACTTATTAAAATATCTCTTTAAAATATTCAACTTTCAAAATCTTATTATTATAGCCCATTATGATTATTTTTTTCTTCTTGCTTCTCTAGTTGGAGAAATTAACAATGCTATATTTCATTACCAAGTTGTTAGCTATTTAATTTCTAAAACAGCAGACATCTATTAGTGCAACAAGTAATAATAATATTCAGAATTATAATAAATTATATTTGCTCCATAAGCATGTCTTTGGAATTTTTACTGAAATAATTATGTTGATATAAAGGTCATAATTCCAATTCAAATATTCTTGTAATAAAAAATTGTCACATCAGAAAAAACATTTACATAACAAAATTAGATACAGTTACAGTAACAATAATAAGATTTATGATAAAAAAAAAAAGGAGAAAAATGATAGAGTAAATTTTGTATTATACATAATTTGAAAATAATTCTAAAAAGAATGATAAAATAAAATAATGTGGAATACTCAATGCTTACCCAAGTACTGCACCAGCACTACCCGCAGCTGCCATTCCTTTTAAACCATAATTAAATCTAAACAAGCCACCAATGACAGCTATATAAAACAAAATAAAAAAGTGCAACTTTAGAAAAATAGTCTTGTTTAATAAATGTTTGAACATTAAAATAAAGCATGGATTTGATAATACTATTCAAAGTATAATTTTGAAACTAAAATTATATCTAACTTCATAATGTGACATTCAATGACTTGTCATATTCTTCCTAAACTCAATAAGAAATCTTTAATATATGTTCCTGTACAAGTCTAAAATATATATATTTATATGCATATATGTATTTAAAACAAAGCTGTGAGACTCATATTTTGTAAGTGATCATAAAAACTTCTTTGAAAAAATAGGTTTTCTAAGGCAAAAATTTCAATATCTGAAAAATAAAATAAAAATTACACCAGAAAGATTTTGTTCCCTAAATATCTAAGCATTCAAAAGCAGCAACGATGTTTATTATTTCTGAATAAAAATAGAAAAACTACATTTTCAATGTAGTTACATACTGGCTTACTTTAAGACATCATGCAAATATAACTAAATCCTAACACTGTATTAATAAAAAACAATATCTTTTTAATTGTATGAATTCAAACAAAGTAGCACAAAAACATTGAAGAATATATTTAAACAACACATAATAACAGTTGACTAATATTTGTCTAATCCAAAAGAAAACAAATAACTAGGATGGAACAGATAAATTCAATAATTTAATTAAATGAAATGACTCAGCTATCTAAAAAACACGTTTAAGGCATATTGCTTTATATCAACATGAAATTAAATTTAGAAAGGTGTTCAGTATGTTAAAAAGAAATGAACAGCAACAAAAAGCCATATTTCATTATGATTTGCTGCTAGATATAGCTAACTGATTTTTAGAAGCATTACTACTAAAAATCAACTATTGACAATCATATTTTATTCTGTACTGTAAAACAGCAATGCATATTTAAACACATGTTAGCCTGCATAGTATGATAAGATTTTCTCACTTGAAAATACAACAGAAATTAACTGCTAACATGTTGATGTTGTTCATGTAATGTCATAAAAACAGCAGAGGCTGAATATTTTGAGTTTGTTAATGAAAAAGAAATGAAGAAAATGAATTTTTAATGGCATGTTTTATTGCCCTACAGCATGAACACAACAATTTTAATAGCACAGTGTAGTTCAGACATATGTATAAGGAATTCTGGAAGTCATACTAGAAGAGCATGTGTCTCATTTGATGACATATCTTATTTATAACTAGCTGACCTGCCTGGTGTTTCCTGGGCCCATGATAAGAACCTTAAATATACCTAAAATCAGTGTTGAATGAGTTAATATTTTTTATCTAAAATCTTTCAAAATGACCTAATGTTGTGGTCCCAACTGCCTTCATCAGCACATACCCTCAAATTTGTAGGATTTCATATTTTAAAATGTAAATCTGTCCAAACAAACGTAAATTTGGGTGAATCTACTACCTTTGGCAGCATACACTGGGTGTCTACGTATGCATAGGTTTGTCTTGATTTTATATTTTTAAACAAAAATCTTTCCAAATGGACCTAATGTTGTTGGCCTAATTGCCTTACCCTCGACTTAGTAGGATTTTTAAATTTTAAGCAAAAATCTATTCAAACAAACCTAGAGTTGGGGGTCCAACTGCCTTAGGCAACATACACTGTTTCACAAACAAACATCAAATTTTCATCATTTTATATTTATTAAATGAAAATATTTCAAAAGAAACTAAGGGGCCCCTGTTACAGTGATTGCTGATTTGATTTTTGACATGTAACTGTATTAGTCTTTCAATTCTGACCAAAAGTGCCTGAGAAAACCTAAATAATATAATTCATTATTTTATTATGCAAAATGATATCTTCTAATATTGACAAACTGTGTTGAAAATGTGAAAGTTTCCCTGTGTTCCGGAGACACAGAAATGAAAACCCCTCTGAAAATGTTCGAAAGCATAATTCTTCTAAAAGGGAAAACGATATCTTCAAAAGCACACACAGAGAGAGAGAGAAATTCTGGTGAATCTGTAAAATGATTTCCAGAATTTTTTTTCTGAAATAGTAAATAGTAATATTATTTTAAACTAAAGATATCATTAGAACCAGAAAAGTACTGGGAATTAAGTGGGCATTTCTTGTTTTCCTGTACTTGCATCCAAAAAAAAAAGGCATTTTTAAATTGGAGAAAAATCATTAAAGATAAAAATGAACATGAATTGATTGATTTTTTTTTTGAAATGGTAAATATTAATATTTTTCAAAATCAGAGATACCCTAGCTATCCATCTAGATTTCTCTAGCAATTACTAACAAAAATCTTTCTTTTATTAATATAAACAAGATGAATACATTTTTAAGAGCAATATTACATGTGCACATGGTAACACAAAGTAAAAAAATAAACTTTAATGTTTTAGATTTTATAAGAAATTTTAATGTTTGATTAAATTTTTTTTTCAATCTACATATAAAAATCCCATGGTAAAAACAAAAGTGTTATGGAAAAAAAAAGAATTACACAGAATATTGCTTGTGAGGTTCAGCTCCTTTAATTATTCAACAGTTCTTGCACAAACAAATCAAGTAAGGTTTTTCTTTTATCATTTGAGTAATATACAGAGTGCGAAATGTTATATATCGCAGACCTTTAATTTCTCAACCGTTGGTTGTAGACATATAGTTCTAATTACAAAAGTGTTTAAAATGAGGTAAATATTCATGTTGTGGCGTTAATTAAAGTAAAAAATCAATTTTATAAAAATTACGAAATATAACTTTTTATATGGTCCCCCAGTCCCTATAGTTATATTTAGTAAATGTTTGCACATACCATAACAAATGCAACACAAAAAGTTTTATTTCTGTAAGACAAAATTTGACATAGTTATTAAATTTGAAAGTTTGAGATTTTTTCACATGATTTTGTCTTTCATTCAGGGATCAGTTAAAAAATGAATTAGAGTAATTCAAGATCGAAATCAGGGTACAATGTCCTTTTTACGGCAAAACTACCTTTAGCCGGTATCGCTAAATCAGTGTATCACCAAAGAGGGTTATTTCATCTAAAAATTTGAGCTGACTTTGAGGGGTCGTATACAAAGCGAAGAATGAAATATTGAAATTAAACAGAAAAATAAATATCAATTTATTATCATATTAGAAAACGCTCTACTATAAAAAATGAATACATCAAATACCGAAATCTACTAGAGATACTGATCAAAGTGTTCTCCATTGGTGGCAATGCACAATTGAATGCGTGATAGTACTGAGTCTTGGACATGTTGGAGCATAGCAGGCGGAACCACCTTTAACCGGTATCACTAAAACCAGGGATCACCAAAGAGGTTTTTTTTCATCTAAAAGTTTAAGCTAACTTTTAGGGGTCAAACAACATTCAAAAGTCAAATTAGGCAGTGTTGAATTCAGGGGGTGGCCTGGGAGCCCCTCCCCTTCCCCCCAGAACAATGAAATGTCCAGCCCGGAAAATTTGAGATTTTGTGTTTTCAATGGTCAAAAAGTGCAATTTCTTCCCGGAACTCTATAATGTGCCCCCGCCAGAGAAAAGTGCCTGAATTCAACACTGAAAGTAGGTATTGTTTGTTATCGGAAAATAAAACCTTCTGCTCTTTTGTGAATGCGTCCAGTCTGTTTTAATTTTTCAAAATAGGGTTAAGTCGAGTTTGTTTAGCTGCGTTTGGCTGAGTGCCAATCTTAGTGACTGCCTACAAGAGAGCGGAAACTAGAACTTCGGAAAATACTCATATCAGCGTAACACCCCTTTTGATTGTAGAATCGTCCCAGAGTGCTAGGCGTGGTTTTCAAAAATGAACAATAGAATCTACATCAGTAAAATAAAATATACTCACTAAAAACTTGATAAATGGCAGCAGAATGCAAATGACCAACCGAAAGATAACGAGCATGAAAATCAAGATTATGCAAATTATAATAGTACCATGGCACAACGCGTTCATGATAAAACATGAGCCACTAGCAGTGGACATGCTAGTCAGTGCAGAGATTGTGATGGCAGGCTATACGTACACTCAATATACTGAAATGAAATGATACTTATTTATGGTGAATGTCAAAGGAATGCCAGAGTGGCTGTGAGGTTTTATTCAGAGCGTTTTCCTAGAGATCGACATCCAATGCATGAAACAATAACTGATGCATTGCACAGTCTTAGAGACCGGCTCTGTTGCACCACGACCCAGAAAAAGTAAACGCACAAGGTGTAATGTTCAAGTCACACTGGAGGAAATGCTGGCATTCGCCCTTTTAAATCCACAAATAAGCACGGCGGAAATAAGCGAGGCATGTAGATACACATGTCAGCATGTCTGGCAGTTATTACATGCACATGATGCGCATCTATACCATCCAACACTGCTGCAAGAATTGATGTTGGGAGACCACAAAAGATGGTTTGATTACTGTAATTTCATGCTTAATACAATAGAGAAAAATCCATCATTCATAGACATTCTGTGGACAGATGAGGCAACGTTTACACGGAGTGGCATTGTGAATGTGCAAAATGTGCATTACTGGTCTCTGGAAAATCCTCACATCGCCCGCACAGTATGAGACCAGGTACGCTGGTCAATGAACGTGTGGTGCGGTATATGGGGAACTCAGATTGTTGGACCCATCTTCTACAATGGAACCCTAATGGGCGAACTTTACCTGCACCTTCTACAAAACACAGTATGTGACTGGTATGAAGAGCTGCCTCTCCAAAATGCATGCTGGGTGTGGTTTCAAGATGATGGGGGTCCTCTGCATAAAGCATCCAATATCCGTGCATATCTGGCCAACGAATTTGGTCAACAGATCATTGGATATGGTGGTCCGGTAGAGTGGCCACCACGTTCACCGGACATGACTCCATGGACTTCTACCCCTGGCGATACATCAAGGTACAGGTGTATGTGAGTGAGCCTACTTCTGTGGTTGATCTGAAGCAGCACATCTTCCTTGCTTGTCGCACAGTTACACCTGCTATGCTCCAATGTGTCCAGACTCAGTACTGTCACGCATTCAATTGTGCATTACCACCAATGGAGAACACTTTGAGCAGTATTTCCAGTAGATTCCGGTATTTGATGTATTCATTTTTTATAGTAGACCGTTTTCTAATATGATAATAAATTGATATTTATTTTTCTGTTTAATTTCAATATTACATTCTTTGCTTTGTATAAGACCCCTCATTTTTAGATGAAATTTTTAGATGAACATATGACCTCTTTGGTGATACACCGATTTAGCGATACCAGATAAAGTTAGTTTTTCCGTAAAAAGGACATTGCACCCTGATTTCGATCTTGAATTACTCTAATTCATATTTTAACTAATCCCTGAATGAAAGACAAAATCATGTGAAAAAATCTCAAAATTTGAAATTTAATAACTGTGTCAATTTTTGTCATACAGAAGTCAAACTTTTTGTGTTGTATTTGTTATGATATATGCAAACATTTACTTAATATAGCTAGGGAACAGGGGACCATATAAAAAGTTAAATTTCATACAAATTTCATAATTTTATAAAATTAATTTTTTACTTTCATTAACGCCACAACATGAATATTTACCTCATTTTAAACGCCTTTGTAATTGGAACTATATGTCTATAACCAACAGTTGAGAAATTAAAGGTCGGCGATAGATAACATTTTACACCCTGTAATAATGCACCCTGATAATAATGACATAGATAAAGGACATATTAAAAATAAGAAGAAATGTTTATGAATTGAGTATCAGATCATTTAAAAATTACATTATGAGAGTTCTACAATACTATTTTAAGATGAACCAGTGGGGAAGACCGAAGCTATGCTCAATTAAAATTAGCTTTGTGTTCAACTCAATATAACAATAAATTCTCTGTACAACATATAAAAATCAGTTCTATGTACCCTGATTGGTTCAATTCTGTTTCAAGAATGTTCTATGAATGCTGATTTGTTGAATCATTTAACTTGGCTCCTATTGGGAATTTCTAGAAAATTCCTTCAGATGCTGAAAGCCAATTTTCCTGCCAAATATTGCCAAAATTTGACAAACAGTCACAAACTTGGTGACAGTCTTTCATTTGGTGCCAAACATGTATTTTGGCATTGCTAATCTTAAAAGTCAAATTTATCACTGAATCTCCCCAATGTTACCATATTTGGTTGCCAACTTTATGACTTCATTTACTTTCAAATGTTCAACAACTCAAGAACTGTTTCAACTTTCATTCACACTGAAATGCATTGGTCCATAGTGACCCAAAAATGACCCACTAACCGAATTTTTTTGAACATGTGACCTAGCCCAATGATGTTCTCATACCCCAAAAAGGTAGGATACCAAATTTAGTCAAAATCGTTAGAGCCACATTTTAGATAAAGTTAGCTTGACCCATAAACGGAATTTTGTCAAACATGTGACCTAACCCAATGGTCTTTTCAGAATCTAAAATGGTAGGATACAAAATACAGTCAAAATCACTAGAGCTATTTTTAAGATAAAATTAGCTTGACCCATAGTGACCCACTAATAGAATTTTTTCGAACATATGACTTACCCCAATGGTCTTCTCATAATCCAAAACAGTAGAATACAAAATTTAGTTACAATCGTTAGAGCCTTTTTTAGATAAAATTAGCTTGACCCATAATGCCACTCAAAATGACCAATTAATAAAATTTTCTCGAACATGTTTCCTAGCCCAATGGTCTTCTCGTGCCTCAAAACGGCAGGATACAAAATTTAGTCTAAATTGTTTCAGATATTTTCCATATAAAATTAGCTTGATCCTGACCCGTAGTGACATTAAATGACCCACTAATTGAATTTTCTTGAACATGTGACCTAGCCCAAAGGTCTTCTCGGAATCCAAAATGGTAGGATACAAAATTTAGTCAAAATTGCTAGAGCCATTATTAGATAAAATTAGCTTGACCCGTAGTGACTCAAAAATGACACACTAATAAAATTTTTTTGAACATGTGACATAGCCCAAAGGTCTTCTCATGCCTGAAAATGGTAGGATACAAAATTTGGTCATAATCATTAGCTAGACCCATAATGACCCAAAGTGACCGATTAATCAAATTTTTTTGCCCAATTTTTGTCTTCTCATACCAAAAATGGTAAGAAACAAACTTTCGTCAAAATTGCTAGAGTCGTTTTTAAGATAAAATTTACACACACATACAAGATTTGCTCATATTATAATATATGATAAATAATTCATGTATGTACAGTAGAGCGCTGATTATCAGAACTCCAATTAACCGAACTTCCAATTATCTGAACAGCCTATTTCTCTCAAAATTTTTTTAAACTGAACTTCCAGCTATACGAACAGCCTATTTCGCTCAACATTTTTTTAAAATCCAAACTTCCAATTTCTTTAATTTTTTCCCCTTCAGATTTAGCATGCAAAATTGAATTCTCTATTAGTGTGTCATTGGGAACAGTAACAAGAGAATAAAAAGCTTGGGGAAAAGGGGTGAAATCAAAATCAAAGCACAGAATTCCTGTTTATATTACCTCCCATTCGCTGTGGCCTCTTCCTTTGTCTCCTTCGCAGTGTATAATAAAGAAAAAACTGATAGTGAATCAGAAGATTAGGAATGTAAAACAATAAAGGAGATGGGAAGATTCCTAAGCTATGAAGAAAATGAAATTAATTTGAGTGGTTAAATACTGATGTACATGACCCTGGATATTAGATTTTAAATGATGATGATATTGTGGATGAGATTCAAGATAAAAAAGAAATTGAAGAAAGTGAAAACGAATGCTCTGAAAATTACCCAGGTTCATCACATAATAAAACCTTTGAATGTTTGGAAACAGCTATGAAATAGCTCAAATGGCAGAAGAACACCAATCCTATTCAACTAATGTATTTAAGAACAATTAGAGATATGACAACATTGAAAAGAATGCCTTCTTTGAAGCAAGCAACAATAGAAAGCTTTTTTCCCCCTTAAATATAATCTCTGGAGTTCAGAAAATGATAAAAAGAGAAAAAGAAAATTTTAAATGATAAAAAAGTAAAAAAACAAAACAATTTTTAAACACACCAGCAGTAACTGGTGCTGCCAGTCCTAAGCCTGGATAAAGTGTGAAGGTTTTAGTATAGACAGGAACATCCCTTAAATTGTCTGTCCATTTATCCGAACTAGGATTGGTCCCGACTTGTTCAGATAATTGGCACTCTACTGTATTTGAAATAAGGATTTTTAAGCTATTGTAACAAAGAAAAGGATAACTTATTAAACATTTTTGTACATCAATTAAAAAGTATTTATAGCTATTTGGCATTTATACTGGAAAGAATTATCAATATTTTCAACACTATATATAGTTAAAAGTTATAAAAGTAAAAGTCATAAACAATAATCCTTTAAACAAAATTAACATAAGCTAGAATCAATTAAAAATTATAAGTTAGAAAAGAAATGTTACCTCCAGATGCAATATGTTCCCAAATAGTAATTTTGTTGTTATAATTAGCAGCAGTCATTGTTGATAACCTAACAAATAAAATGTGAATTCAACTTTTAAATTGATACTTCTACTAAAATCTATAATCCATTATTAAATTTTATTATAATCAAATGTAGTTTAGCCTATTTTACCCTACACAGATGAGAAAATTTCTATTTAGGGTACATGGATATGTACCCTATATAGTAATAGTATAGCACTTCAAAAAAGTCAGTACATAAATTAAAGTAGATAATACATTAATAAGAAAACAGACAAATCTTACTATTTTTAAAACTTGTGCTTGTGAATATCACTTACATTCATATCATATTATTATTTTTGTTGCTTTGTGTAATAAATGTCATTCAAACAAATTTTTATGTTAAAGAGAAAATGCACAGATGTAATTATACAAAACATATAACTTAATGTCAACACATTCTGACAGCATGAGAAGATACAAACAAAATCTAATTTCTGAATATATCCTGTGTCATATTTCCATAATTTAATACCCCCAAAAAATTCTTTTGAGCAATCCTTTCATTAGGCAGAACATACAAAAACACTTCATCATATAAAAAATATTTCATTAATATACTTTCAGCATATGAAATATCTTTTCTAACAACTGGTGTACATAAAAAATACTTAGGGTTTTATGCCTATGATGAAATACGCAAATAGTTTGAAAATTTCTTAAGCAAATTTTAAATTGCTCCCACGAGCTCAATCGTTCTTCTTAGCTGCCGGTTGCACATGTTTACTGTGCAATACACTTTTTGTGCTGGTTGTGCAACCATGCCAGTTCCAGTTAATACTGCTCCGTGATGAAATTTAATTAGATTTTCTGCAATTTTCCTTCGAAATCAATAAATTTTTAATGTTTAATATTCTCAAAATTATAGAGAGTAAAAAATAACTAAAATATTGTAGTTTTAATATTTTCTAGGTGTTTTTTTTTAATTTCCTGGAGTCACAGGTAAATTCCAGGAGTTTTAAGAGATTTCGAGAAAAAAATGGAATTCCAGGAGTTTTCAAGGATTTCCAGGAGGCATACGAACCCTGTTGATAAAAAAATTGCAAAATTCATCAAACGATTGTGGAATAAATAGCGAAATTCATCAAATGGTGTCGGAAAGAAATCACAACATTCGTCAAATGGTTTCGGGAAAGAAATCAGCAAATTCGGTAAATTGTCAATCAATTGTGGAAAAATCATGAAATTCGTCAAATGACCGCAAAAAAAGAAAGCTAATCAAGGAATTGCGGAAATAAATAGCAAGTTTCGTTAATCGATCGTGAAAAATATAGTGAATTTCGCAATATGGCATAAAAAAAAATTATTTTATCAAATTATCTTGAAAAAATTCATCAAATAGTTTCGGGAAAGAATTGCAAAATTTGTCAAATGATCTCGGGGGAGAAATTGCGAAGTTCGTCTAACAATCACGGAACAGAATTGTGAAATTCATCAAATGTCAGCAGAAAAAAAGTGAGTAATTTGTAAAACATTTGAAGAAGTATGTAATTCGTTGAATGTTCATGGAAAAAATCATGAAATTCATTAATCGATTGTTGATAAATTGCCAAATTCGTCAATCGACAGTGGTAAAATCACAAAATTCGTCAATCAATAGCAGAAAAATCGCGAAATTCATCAAATGATTTTGGGAGGAAAAAATCTTGAAATTCACCAAATGGTTTTGAAACTCGTCAAGCGACAATGAAAATAAATCTCATTTTCCATTCAATCATTGCAATTGGCGAGTGTGACTATTAAGTTTAGCCAGTGGTGACAATAAAGTCAATTGCCAAATTTTCAGTATTACTCGCCGAGTGGCAAGTGCTAATTTTGTTCTATATCACACACTGTATTTAAATACACTATAATGATAAAATGGTTATCAGATCAGTAGATGGAAAAGTGTGTAGTGTATATAAATGCATTTTGCATTCACTGACATTGTATAATGACAATTGTGTATGATTTAACGCTGTTGTGCCAGTAAATGGTTTTTTATTTACTGGCACAACAGTGATAAATGTGTGTCAGATGAAAGAAATTCTGTGAGCGCATGTGCCAGTGTAACTCAGCCAATTGACAGTCCGCAACCTAGCTTTAATTTCAGGTGGGTTTTTTATTTGAATTATTCTGCAAAAATTTGAAACATTTTAAAGCAGCTATGAATTTTATTTTTATGGTACTATCAAGTTGTTTTCCGTCAAGTTTTGACCGGTTCCATCTAGTTATCATAAGAGCAATTTTTCAAGGAAAAAAAAAAGAATTGAATGCAACAGAAAATAAAGGTATAAAATGAAACTCAGAATAAAATAATTCAGGTAAACTAGTTTGTTATTATTTATCATTACTTTTTTCTTTATTAACTTTAAAAATAACAAAATGCACTAGAAACATTTTGTTATTTTAATTTTTAAAACTATTCTGTATGTCTAAGTTAATATTTTGGATAATTTTATGTTATTAATGTTTTCATTATGTAATTTGTCACTATAGGTTTTTTCTCCTCAAACATTTTCCCATTTAAGAAGTTTTAATTATTCAGTCTCCTGGAAAACTTCTTGGCTTCACTGCATACACATATATAGTATATGATAATACTGAATAATACTCATATGTCATGTTCATAAAAAAAGAAATGACAAAAGAGCCAAATGAATATTATTATAAATATATGCCTCAACAACTTACATGTACAGAGTACTGAATGATCCATATTTTGCTGCATATTTTAAACCACCCTTGATTACAGCTAAACTTATGGTGTCAGCAAGACGCCGCTGAAAAAGGAAAAGCAAAGAACAAATAGTAAGAACATGCTAAAATAATAAATTATGTTAACTATAAAGTTTATTATACAAAAAAAAAAAAAAAAAAAAAAAAAAAAAAAAACACAAGAATGAATGCAGAAGTAAATCATTATATAATCAGCAGAAGTAGAAAAGTATTATTAGACTACAACACAAACACTAAAATTTTATATGATGAAGCTATTATGATTGCTATAATAAATGTGGATAAATTACATACTTAACATTTAGAATAATTTTTATTGTGTTCAAGAAATTTCTTTGACCCTCCCCACCCTAAAAAATTCAAACAACATAACAGATTATAACAATGCTGATTATTCAAAGTTTTGTTATTGAGTTTTCCTTTTGACTGCATCCATCTGAGCTATAAAAAAATAATAAGATAAACTAAAAAAATTTGCAAATTACAATTGAATCTCAAATTTTAGTATGCTTTGCACAAAATTATAACTATTAGAAATAAATAAATAATATTATTTGAAATTTGGTTCTAAAGTGTATGCTAATGTAATTTATATCATATCATTACATTAGTTCTTTTAAATCTAAACTATAACTCAGGTAAAAAATTCTGATTTTTTTTTAAAATTCAAAATTAGAGTAAGCAGTTGAATCAATGAACTATGTAAAATTGTTAAAATATTTTGAAGATTGACCATTCAACATAGTAAATTAAAACACACATACAGAAGAGAAACTTCAAAACATTCACTTTATAATTATAGGTATAAAAATACCAGAAAATCAACCTATTACAGTAAAACCTATCAAAACGGAACCAATTTATAATAGAATACTGTCTTCAGAATTTAAAAAAAAAATCATAGTCAATATTTTGTATGGATATATGCCTGATAGTGAATTAGATGACTACTTCCCATCATCTTCCAGATCAGATTCCTCAGAATATAATATTTCATCTAATGAAGAGGATTTCAATAGTGATGATACTTCCCTGCAAGATGCTAGACAGTGGGCATGTCTTGATATAAATAACTTACCAGTGGTGCCTCTGCACTTTCCATTTTTGGGAGAAACATTATATATATATATATTATAAACAGATATTTCTGATCCATTTTCGTTTTTTGAATTATTTTTCGATGAACAGTTGGTGCTTCAAATTGTAATTTGGAAACAAACCGTTATGCAGAACAATATATTAGCCAAAATATTATGAAAGAAAAATCAAGTGTGAAAATGTGTAAACCAACCAATTTAGAAGAAATATACGTTTTCCTAGGCCTATTTATTTTACAAGGTATAACTGTAAAACCCGATATTATGCTATATGGTCTAAAAATAAATTGCTTGCAACTCCAATTTTTGGAAATATTATGAGTAGAAATCATTTCCAGGTAATTATGAAGTTTCTGCATTTTTCTGATAATACAATACAGGATCATTATCCGGAAACCTCAGGACCGAAGTCTTTTCAGATGTTAGAATTTTCCAGAATTCCCCCCCCCCCTGAATTCCATGACCCCTTGACGAAATTCAATTTTTTCAGTGATTGTTTGATAAAATTCACAATTTTTTTTCCGCGACGGTCGGATAAAAATTGCAATTGTTTCATCGATTGATTGATGAAAATTGTGAGTTTATTCCACGATGTTTCATAAAATTTGTGATCTGATGGAAGTCTCGATTTTTTTCATGACCAAATGGCAGAATTTACGATTTCATATGTGACTCATTGATGAAATTCACGACCTTTTTTCTGCACTTGTTTGCACAAAATTCTAGATTTTTTTCGCCTAGACCAATTGAAGAAAATTACGATTTTTCTCCAGAACCAATTGAGGAAATTCATGATTTTTTTACATGACCTCTTGACAAAATTCACGATTTTTTCCACGTTTATTTAACAAAATTTGCATATTTTTTCTGCAATCGTTCGATGAAATTTGTGAATTGAGTGATTTTTTTCAGAGCTTGTTCAATGAAATTCCGATTTTTTTTTTTCAACAACTGTTTGACGATTTTTTTTTTCCGTGAACGATTGAAAAATTGGCTATGAAGAATCCAACCAAAAGTTAATAATTGACAGAAGAATTACATGTCCATATCCTGTGTCTCCCTCTAAATTCCCGAGCTACAAACTGCATCAGTGGGACCCAAAAATTCGCTTCTTGACACACAATTTTTTCTGTGTTGCTAGCTAATTGTGTCACACCACCATCCCTGACTTCATACGTAGTGCACATCAATGAATTTTTTTTTCTATGATTCCAGAAATAGTACAAAGGGGCAATATAGATTATTTTACAAGTTCCCTTTTTGCCTGGACACATTTGTGAAATAAGTGTAGAAATTTTTAGATAAATTAACAGAAATCTAGTTTAAAACTCATATGCATAATAAAAGTCCATCAAAGTGCGTCAGTGGTGTCATTGTTTTTAGATTAATGTAAATACACTTCTAGTGTTTAATTTGTGTTGTTCAATGTAACTTCTGTTACAAAAATGTAACTTCTGTTACTATATGTAATTTCTGTTACTCACAATTTTTATCTTTATTTCTCTCGTTGTATATGAGTAGCTCTTAAAAAATGTTCACAAAACATCAAAAGGCATCTGTTCTTTTAATATACTAAAATTATTTACCATTAAAAAATATATAGTACAGAGAATTGAAAATTTTGGCTGCCAATGTCGAATACAAGTAATAGAAGGTTACATATTGTTATATAAATTAATCTCTACTGTTGTTTTCTTTTGCATATAAAACTACATATTAAAGTTACCTAATGATGATATAATACACTAGAAGTAATAAGTTGATAGCAATATAAATGTTGTAAATTGAGTGGATGTTGCCTAGTAACAGAGGTTACAATAGGTCAATTCCATCGTAACTGACGTAACACTTGATCATTGAATTTTGTTTTCAAAACTGCGCAAAAAATTTAATAAAGCTAGAAATTTTTTTTATTTTTACAATTTAAAATATTTCTTACTAAGGACTTAATACCCAAATACCTGCAGATTATTTCAATCTGTCTTTTAATCACAAAAATTGTAATTCAAAATCCTGTAACTGATGTAACGTAAAATAGACAAACATTTTTTCTGCCTTCATTGAAGTGTAAAAATTATCAAAATTATCCCGTTAAAAAAAGTGATTTAATGTTCTCAACAACACTAAGTAATGACAAATTATAACAGTAACTTGTTTAATTAATTTCTGAACAATAAAAAATAAAAAATGGCATTTACACATGTAACTGACGTAACTTTTATTGTATAACTGACGTAACATTATGACTTTACCAAGACAATAATGGTTCTTAACTTAGTTTGTAAATAGTAATTTACAATGGCTTTTTATTAGGATTTTATTATACAACATAAAAATACCAAGCTTTGCAATCATACCCTTAAATTAAACAAATTATAAATTTTATTTCCCCCTCAAAATGAGACTTTTCTATGGAATTGACCAATATTTACTTTTAAGGCATTTTCAGGTGACTGTATTTTTATCCTAACTATGAATTTTTCTATGCTGGAACTAATTTTATATAGATTGTATACATATAAACACAGAACAAATTATATTTGGTGAAAACTTCATACTTATTTTTTTTTTATAATTATTATTGGGAAAAGGACAATTTTTTTTTCACCCCTGTACAGTAACTCGGCCCAAATCATGCTGGTTTCGAACCCACTATCGTACCAAGTTCCTTATTTTGTGGCCAGCATGCTGGCCATTGTACTGAGTGGAATGGACCTACAATCTGCAGCAGAGTTAGTAGGTGGGGTGATCACTTTTTTTCTTCAGGATTGTACAGAAATGTTAAAAACTTATACATACTTTCATCAGAAATGGTCAAAAGTCTTTTGCTGTTCTTTTTATGTTGAAAATTATTAGCAAAACTATAATTTTGTTAAGCATATTTATAAAGCAACTGATTGAAAAAGCTATAACATAGAGAAAGTATATTAAATTAATACTAAAGAGCATTTATGTCAGGCAGAAGTTTTAGGTGATATCAAATAAAATTGGGATTATGGTAAAAATTTTCCTTGACATGTAGTTTTAAAAAATTTAGAGACAGTAAACTTTGTATACAATAGAATCTTTGCTCCCAAGAAATGTAAAAAATACTGTAAAATATTTATCAAAATGATAAAAGAATTATTTAATAATTTGCAGGGATGAATCCTACTATTCAAATTGAGTGTGCTCTTTCTTACCATTCCTACCATAAACAGTAATCTTTGTTGTAGTGTTCTAGTAATTTTTTATGACTAAATATAACAGATTGCTGTTTGGAAAAAATGGTTTAGTTCAGTTGAGTAGCAGAATTCACCACTGATAATTTGGCTGTTACGATATAGATACTTACCCTTCCTAAATGCTGACTTTCAAATTGAGTTGCAGTATTTCTACGCATGAAATCCTCTTTTGCTTGATTTGCACTAATGATTGCACCAACGACGGCAGAGATCGAACAAGCATAATAGCCACTTTTAATAAGATAATTCAATTCCGGACTCACAAAACCAAGATTACTGAAAAGGTAAAGAAAAAAAAAAGTATTACCTATTGAAACTTTTGAGAAATACAATTTTTTTTTCATTGCTTCGTATATGCTAAATTATTTTAATGGAGCAACAACATGTCAGCATGCTATCTAATTAATAGATATTTTCTGTAAAAATTGAAACATTTTGTCACCTCTATTACAATTACACTATTTTCAATCATTTTAAAGTAGTTATTGTCTAACCCATCATGTTATTCTGACTTCTTTTATTACAAAACTGTTTGAAACACAGTACCAACATTATTGCATCTATCATTAATCATAATAACTTTAGTAATAAACATAATAACTTTAAAGTTAAGCTCATCAAAATTAATTTTAAAAAATTAATTTAATTTATACTCACGATTTACCATACATCCTTTTTATTCTATCCAAACCAGTTTCTTGTGATACAATCTCAGAATTGTCATTTTTACCATTAGAACAATAGCATGGAGTAAACAAATTTTGCAACTTCATAATTGATTTAGATAGACTAATTTAAAAAAAAATCTGTACTAATTAGTTTAACTAAATAACTGGACTAATTTAGAATAACTTAATACTGTATTTAAATATTATTATAAAATGACAATTTTGAACATTTCCAATTGCTAAGGTCAACAAATAGCGGAATAAATCGATTACAGAAAAGTAATTTATAAAAGTAAATTTCGATTTGATTCGATCTACGTATAAAACTTAAGATAACACTAATGTGCGCATGTTTAGTATTTTGAGCTGCTAGACTTGGCTGATATCACCACTTTTTGGTACTTTTCACGCATATTTTGCGAGATATTTTCAAAATAGCATGCTGTTGCTAACTCTCCGTACATTATCCTTGGTTAGAAACTACTAACGATTCGAATTCGAATCTGATATCGGTTTACTATTTTGATTTGTTCACGCTTTGTCCCTATTTATTCCGGCAACATGTGTATTAATTTGTGTTTCCTTTTAAACTCGTTCAGTGGAAAATCGAGGAGTAGTATATAATATTTATGTGGTTGGATTTCATTGTATATAGTTAGTGATGATCACCTGCGGAAGTACTTTTGGCCAAAAATCTTTCATATTTGACATACAAATTAACATTGTTTTTATTCAGAGTGTTTTAGTTTTGAACTGCTGTGTGCTTGCGCACGGTAACTTAAAGTGTTTGTATTAAGTTTTGTTTTATAAATTATTGAATAGTTTGTCTTAGTAAGCTGCATTTAATATTGTTTGCCTAGAACGATTTCCAGTAGCTAATACTTGTGCTATTAATTGCTTTGTTTTACTATAAAAGTTAATCATACATGGTACGATTTTTATAAGTTTTTGTGTTATGAATTTCTTCATGGAAAAATACTACATCATTTCCATTTTCAGTCTGTGTCGATTCTATTATTTTTTTTTAAGTCTGTTCTAATCATATTAGTAAAGCCATCTTAAGACATTCAGAGGTACTGTGTCAGATTGATTTTTAGCTCTTCTCCCCTTGCAAATGAAACTATATTTACTTGTTAATTTTTCTCGACACATCCAGCTGTAGGAATATCTTTGTTTTTTAAAATGGAATATTTTTATGCTCATATTTTAAATTAATCTTATTGACATAGAGCAGAATTATTACTAAATATGCAAGTTTTCTTCATTAAAAAATTTAAAATTATGATATTTAACATAATGTTGGGGTTAACTTCATACAGTTTAACAAACAAATTTAGCTATAACAGTTCATTATGATTGCCCTCATAATTTTTTTTATTTTGAAAAAAATATATATTTGACTACCCAGAGTTTGCTAATCTGCAGTTTCTGATAGACTTGGGGTTCAGATCCCACTAGCACATCCCATTAAGATGGTAATACTGAACATTGGTGCGATGAAAGCATAGTAAATATGTTGTGAAATTTAATCAAGTTAGTTGAAATATATCGTTTCATATTATTGCATTAGATTATGTTTGTGTTTTGTATTTTACAGTCATAGCTTGCTTTATAAAATTTTCAGTTTCAACTTTTTATATTATTTATAAAATCCTACAGTTGACACTGAAACATAGAAGACTTTGTAGAAAATAATACTTATAATAGAAAAATTACAGATTTTGCAGCCACAAAGTTTTTCTGTCTCATGCAATATACAAGGTATGACCCTGGAACATTTTTAGACAAAGATCAGTGTAGGTCACGAATGAAAAAAAAATCTGATTTTTTTTTTGTTTTTTAATTTGATTTAAATCAGATTTTATTTTATTAGAATTCAACTGTGTAAGTTTAATTTCATATGAATTAAGCAGATATGTGTAAATTTGGTTATACAGATCAGTCCAGGTCAGGAATGATAAAAATTCTGATTTTTTTTTTTTAATCTGATTAATTTCATATAACCGGATTTTATTTTATTAGAAATGTATAATATATTTGTCACAAAGGTAATTCAAGCTTAGAGACAGTAAATCAATTCACACATGCATGAGAGGGAGGATATATTATAGTTAATCCATATTTGGAAAATTTGAGATTTTGCTTAAAAAATATTTAAGACCTTCACTATTCATTTATATATTTTTATAGGAAGAAGAAATCTGCCCTGTTATTTATAATTAAAAATTATGTTAAAACATTCGAAATGTCATTTATTACTTACCGTAATTTCGGGAATATGTGCCGCACCCATCGTAAGCGCCGCATCATTGAAAAATTGGTAAAAAAAATAATTATACACGTAAGCGCCGCACCCATTAGAAGCGCCGCATCATTAAAAAATCGGTAAAAATGAAATAGTCACGATAAAAAACGATCGGCAAAATTGGATTAAAAGTAACAAGAATAGCGATAAAATCTTACAAGATATATGAATTAACAATAAAACACAGGTTATCTTAAAATACAATAGGAAAAAAAATACGTACTACGCCAATCGATTATCGTTTTAATCGAATATCGCCGTATGCGGTGTGCTTATGAAATAAATATAATTTATCAACTATTGTAAAGTATACAATAAATACTTTTAAAGAGTGAGCTATTAATATTGAAACACAGGTTATCTTAAAATACAATAGGAAAAAAAATACGTACTACGCCAATCGATTATTCGATTATCGTTTTAATCGAATATCGCCGTATTGGGTGTGCTTATGAAATAAATATAATTTATCAACTATTGTAAAGTGTACAATAAATACTTTTAAAGAGTGAGCTATTAATATTGTACAGAAAATAGAGAAATATGGGTAAGTTAAATATATTTTGACTATAGTAATTACGTTTTTATAATAAAGATATATTGTGTCACTATGTACCTACTGTTTATGAACTTTATACTGAGATTAAATGAATGTAAATAAAGGTGAAATATGAATGAATGTTAATGAATCCATGTGTTTAAAAGTGTATTTGAGGCAGTAAGACAAAAAAAAAACCTGAAATGAAGGCTTGTTTTTCACAATATCCAGATTTTGCTATGTTGAGGGAAAAAAAAATCATTGTACCCGCCGCCCTTGCGTATGCGCCGCATCGCCGATATTTTGAACTTTCAAACACGTATGCGCCGCGGCGCTTACTCCCGAAATTACGGTAGTCAAAAATTCATTTTAAATGTAGTCCTATTTATGTTACAATGGTGTGACACATCTTTTATTCTTCAGCGCTATTTGAATATTATTTGAAAATAATTAAATTTGCTTTGCTCTATAAATGTTTACGTTTTAAAAAGTTTCTAAAGTGAGCAAAAATCTGATTTATTAAAAATATCTCCTAATTTATTATTTTACATCTTTAGAACTTACAAATTCTGCTTTATTATAATATTACATTTAATTTTTATTATATAGCAATAGTTAATACTGATTATATTAATTTTGTTATGTAGTTTTGCCATACTATTTTTGTTATTATTTTAATTATCTTATTGTTTCCATTATTGTATAATATATACAGTGTGTTGCGACCCACCTAATGTAGCAAACATTTGTGCCCCCTCCCCCCCAAAAAAAAAGGGTTGAGTATGGCTGACCTAGAGCAAAAGAATTTTATCTTATGGTAAAAATATAAGTATAACTTGCAATGTAATGCCATGCTATTTTAACTTACTTCAAAGCTATTATACGAGGTATAAAGAATCTCAAGTTGATATGCTTGTAATCATTACATCTTCCAAATCGCCAATCATTGTCCCCAACCGTGTGACTGTTTCTCTTGTTGGACGATATTTTAGGCTTCACAAATACCAATTTAAAATTGGTTGTAAGAGTGAAGCACTGCAGTTCCAAGCT
Organism: Maratus michaelseni; assembly: GCA_963931845.1. Lineage (NCBI taxonomy): Eukaryota > Metazoa > Arthropoda > Arachnida > Araneae > Salticidae > Maratus > Maratus michaelseni. Next base: position 207,808,779 of record OZ007599.1, on the reverse strand, counting down.
ATTTTGCATTAATACTTATTTTAGTGTGCCCGGTAATAAAAAAAAAAGTGAAATTTTTGTGTTTAAAAAAAGGCAAAATGTTGTCAGATTTTGGCAGTAAACATTTCTCCTTTGATAGCCTCCTTTACCTCTGCTGCTCTGCTCCTCGCATTCTTCGAAGAACAAAGAGATTTTTTGCAGTTGTATAATACAAATGTTCTAAAACCTTTTCATATATATTTTTTAATTTGACCTGCAGTTTTTATTTTATTTTTTCATTTGTGCATGGTAATTGTTTAAAATTTAATATATTCTAAATTCTAATGGCACATTTTCCCAGCAAATTTTCATTATACTCGTTAAGTATTTTAAGTTTCTGTATTTTACACTTTGTTATTGGATTATTATACTTATTTCGAATTTGATTATTATGGCATCTGTTCTAGAAGTTGTAAGTACACACAGACGAATTTTTACTGGAGAAAACAGAAAATTATCCCTTTTCTGACTAGCCTGATATACCTAATAGGACATATTTTTATAATACCTTTCAAGGTTGCATAGATTTATCTTTTGACTTATATCTCACTTATTCTTTTATGTATGAAATGAGAAGCATATGGAAATAATATGAAGATTGTTAAAAGTAAAGCTCCTAATGACAAGTTGCAGTGGTAATATGATAACAGTAGAAGATCAGGCCGGTGTTACACAAGTTTGACATTTTTCTGTTTTCACCTACAAGAAACTTTGAATTGCACTTGATGTTCAATTTTTTTGGGTCCTCAGGCAAAAATATTCATAGAGATAGTGTTGTTTTCAACATGCCATTTGGCAAAGGTATGTCATTGACGTATTAATTAATTTTATTGAGATTATTACAGAGAAGACTGGGAAATAATGAGGGAGGGATTGAAATTGTTGAGTCTAAAAATTGAAAGATAAAATTTTATTTTGGTTGTCCTTTGGAGGGACAGTAGCTTTTTGTGAATATATAGTGGGAATTGGGACACTGTTTTGTGGTTGCTGTACAGAGCAACAAGCTTACAACCTAAATTATTTCAGATTGCTGGAAGGTATACAAGTGTTTTAAGAAACATGACTACGGCCACTTGCATTAGATCATTCTCTACATTTCAAAGATAGTGCGACTAAAGTACACACAAATTTGATTGAAGCAACTTAGCATAATTTCAAATGCTCTTTGACTGAGTTCAATCAACAGGATGAGTTTGGAGGCTACATATCCTGGTTTATGTTTAGGAAACTTTGTTATTCACAAAATGTGAATCATTTTGTTATAAATTTCTTGATACATTTTTGAGACGACATTTTACCTCTTCAGGGTTAATAAAATAAGTACCAAGTGTGCTTGGGGACATAAACCCTGGGGATACCATGTCAGGCTACCTAAGTGATCATGAGATGTAACACCAGAGGTCTATCGTCACAAAAGTTGAATTGGGCACCACAGGTCGTGATCCTCCATGAATTGTAGCACACGGTGAAGTTTATATTTTACATCTTTGAGACATAAATAGGGCCAAGTGGCATGTCATTTCGAGAAGACTAGACAAAGAATCTTAAGAATAATTTCAATTTTATTTAGATTCCTTCATCACTTCGTTTTTTAAAAAAAATTCTTATATTTTGTGCTTTTCTGATATATTTCTGTCTATCAATTTTTTCCTGACTTTTTTGTAAATATTTTTTCTTGCACACTTGTATTGAATTTTCCAATTTTCTTTTTTTCGTAATCAAAATTTTTCAATTCTGTTTTTGAAGTCTGATTCTCTTTTAATTTTATATGGCTATTCATCAAAATGTAATGTGAATTTTTGATTATGTGTTTTGAATGTTTATATATGCTTAAAAATTACCTGAAGTAGGTAATTCACGAGTGTAGAGTCTTCCTGACAAAACCCCTTATTTTTGTTACTTCATGTTTATTTTTGTCAATTTGGAAAAAGAAAAGTATTTAAAAGTTTATTTTTGATTCTGATATTTGTTACATATTTGTATTTTTCTTTATGCTTATGTGTTTAAAAAAATATCTTAAATGTTATTTCAGAGGTGCAGTAGAAAAAAAAGCTTATTTCCACCTAATTTCATGTTTACTTTCTCTATTTTGAAAAGCGTAGGTTTTTGAAGATTTTGAAAGAAATTGTCATTTTGAAAATCAGGGTTTACCCAGACTTCCAGATTGACAATTACTTATAGAAAAGATATTTTGATGAGGTTTTAGAAAATTTATCTGGTCCATAGATACTTCTTTTGCACTGTTATGAATTTCTTCATGATTGTGCTCTAGATCAGGGTTTCCCAACCTTTGGTATGTGTATAGTAATGATTCTAGAACAAAATGGCTTCTGGGGTGAAGGGTGGTAGGAATTTAATAAAAAGGTACTCTTGCGTCCTGTTCAAAAAATATTTTGAACTGGTTTGTTTAGAGTCCCTTTTATCAGTAGTACTCGTACATAAAAACATACTTGCTTGATTCCATCTTTAAAGGGTACTGTTCAGTCAAACCTTCGTAAGGTTTGTGATATTGGTGGGTTCTAACCCACAATCATGGGTGCAAGTTTTCCATCCACAGGATAGAAATCAGTATTTTGAAAATCTCCAAGGACAGAAGTGAGACAGAAAAAAATCTTTTTGTTATTATAGTTACTATCATGATTCCCAAAGTATTTAAAAAAATTCTTTTTTTTTTTTTTTTTTTTTTTCAACATCCCGCTTAAAACTTTAAGATCTGAAAATATCTTATATTTTTTTAGCACAAACCCTGCAAGTAGAAGAATTCACATTTTTCGGTCGGATCACATTTTTCAGTTCTGCAAGATCAGAAGTATACTCCTGAAAACTTTGAATACCACTATTTCCAATCTATAATCTCCCTGTTAGATTTTAGTAGAAATGTGTGCATTCTTGGACATAGCATAAGTGTTCGCTAATGAAAAGGGATTTGCTGGGAAATAGCATTTTTCTTTATTTTTACATTTTGTTAATACAAACTGGATTTGGAATGCTAGTGGTTTTCACGACTCTATTTCTGATGATTCCAGATTTTCAAAAAATGGACGTAGCACATCTGCATAGCTGCCAACTTTTATGCTTTTTTCTTAACTGAGTGGTAAATTTTGCCATTAAAACATGATATTTAATCGGCAAAATCTGGGATGAAATGCTAAAATTTCTATTAAATTTTAGTGGTAACAAAAAGCATAAAAGTTGGCAGCTATGTATCTGCACTTTTAGTTGTTGATATGAATAGTTTACTAATGTTTTTGAATTCTAATTATTAATTGCATATCTTAAATTAATAAATCAAATTATAAATTTGAATGAAAGTCTAAGTCTTCTAAATACAATATATGACATCTAACTATACATTATTTAAAGCTGTTTTCCAAATTTCAAAGATCAGAGTTAGGAGGTTATTCACATTAGAAATTAATTCAGCTGACTGAACAACAGATTCAATGAATTTTACCAATGATTTCCATGATGAAAAGGACATCTATAAAAATCAAAGTTAAAATTATATAGGTGTGCAAGAAATATGTATTTTTGATTTTAATAAAAATTTAACATTAATTTTGGCATTCATGTTGTGAATGGAGAATGATTGTACACTTTAGCCTTTGTCACGACTTACATAGATCGTTAATAAAAAGATTTATGGAACAAAAAATTCCTGATCAATGCAATTGCGTTAAATTTCATGATGTATGGATGAAATTTGTGACAGATTGATGAATTTTGTGATTTTTTTTTTTTACTGCGACCAATTGACGAATTTCGTGATTTTTTCCCCATGCCCAATTGACGAATTTCACATGTTTTTCTCCACGCCCAATAGACAAACTTCATGATTATTTTCTGCGACCAATCAATATAGTGTCAATGCCATATAGTAGTAGATTTCAATTTCTATTTCCAGAAAATTTTAACAACAGAATTTTTCATCAGAAATTTCTTTTTCATTGAAGCTATTGTGTCATCATCAATAAAGAGAGTGAAAAAAGAACGTATTCTGGTATCCTGTGATGGAATTCTTAAGAACATTTTAAAAAGGATGAATTAAAAGAGTTTTGTTTGCCTCAGGTAAACGAAATATAGCTACTACATTCTTCAAAAGCTGTAAAATGTTTGCTTGAGTTTAGCACAACTTATGTATGTGAGAATGTATTTTAAAACAAAATTTAAACCAATATGAGTATTGAATTAAACATGGCTAAAATTAACAAATGTTGAAACAAATTCATCTGTCCTTTACACATAAAAAAGCTAAGTAATATGTACTTTGATGAGTTACATTTTTTTGTGAAAGGTCAAATTTTATTTTTTAAATGATTAAATTTTTGAAAGGTTCAGTTTGGAGGTGGTAAAGTTTTGTGAAATGTCTTGTTTTTAAAACAAAGAATTTTGCGAAGAGTCCTGTTTTGGAATGAAAAAATTTGTGAAGGGTCCTGTTTTAAGATGAGAATTTTTGTGAAGGATCCTTTTAGGGAACCAAAATTTTTCTCAACAGAACTGTGGTATGAGTGATTTTAGAGGGAAGGCTGAGAAAAATCATAACCTATTTCAAGGCTATCAAACATTTTAATAAATATTAGGGTGACCAAATTATTTTATGGGTCTTTTTAAAAACTTTCAGAACTTTAAAATTTATACTTTTTAAGCTTAATAATTTTTTTTTTTTTTTTTTTTTAGAAATTTATTATCTTCTTAAAATGTAATGTGTTTTTAATTAAAAACGGCAAAAAGTGTTTGAACTACAGTCTCCAAATTTGAGGTCATCCTTGAATTTCTAGAATGTTTTGTCACCTTAGTAATTATACAAGATGTATGTTAAAATATAGTGTCAATCTCTGTTTATCGCAAAAAACCTTTATATCTCACATAGTTTCTAACTCTTCCTTTTTTTTATATAACTATTTCTGAATAAAAATATTTTCTCTATTTAATAACAGAAATTGTGCCATTGAAAAAGATGACAATTACTTTTCAGAAATAGTGGTCCTCAAAAAATGGAAGGGATTTCAGCTATGACTTGAATTGTATGTAATTTCCTGCATTTTCAATCAAAGAAAGAAATGACTTAGTTGATTTTAAAAACTGTCATTGAAGTTTTAATATGTTAAGTGTGTGATGATGATATGTTAAAAACTACATTTCAAATTAATTAAAATTTGTTGCCCTTTCTCTTTTGTTAGCACAGGAACTATCCAATTAAAGTTTCAACAACATTTATGAGCACTATGATATTTAGTACTCTTTAGAGAAAATAAGCAGCAGATTTCATTTGTTTTTTAGAAAACCTATCTGTATCCATTTCTTCCAAATTCAAATCTTTTAATTTATCTCTGTGAACACTTAATGAGCACAAACATAAAAGATGTTCTTGTCTCATTGTAGTCCTCAACCATGTCTTCAGTTGCCTGAGAGTACTAAATGACCTTCCAATAGAATATGTTTTTGGTGGAATTGTCATATAATTCATTGAACTCTCTTAAGTGAAGGGGAAAATACAGTTTTTGAGAGGAGATCACGTAGGTAAACTTTCTCACCACAGTCTTTTTTTTTTTTTTTTAAATCATAATTTCAGGTTCTATCTTCTGCCTCCAGTATCTCGTTATAAAACTAAGATAGTTTTTTCATAGCTAAACCATATTTCATCATATATTTCAGTATGTTGGGATGAGGTAAAATTGCTTTGAATGACAGCTCATCATGATCCAAAAATCTTGATTCAAATGACATAAATAAAATCTGTTCTCTAAAAAGCAGGTACAGTAGTTGCAAGAATATTTAAATGGTGAGTTTGTCTAGTAGATGATCATATTAATTTCAGACCATTTTCATGCCAATTTCCAGAAAAACGCATATCTCTTACTCTTACCATGAAAATTTTAGCAAATTCTTCTTCAGATTCTATCCTGTGTATAGGGAAATGTTTAAAATTTCATTCTTTATGTATATGCATTGAGGTACAGAATTGAACTCTTAATCTACAGACTGCAATTTGTTCACAACTGACTTCAGATAGGTAGAATATCTAGATATGAGTTTGAGACACAAGTTAAGTACTACAGATGATGTTACACTATTTAACTGAAAGACTTGTAAGTGAGCATGTTTCATGATTCCTTTCTTTATTAGTAGAAAGGTAACTAAGACCTTCTGTCCTTCCATGATGGCTACAAAAGTAATACACAGTACATACACTCCTTGGAATTTCCAAGGAGTATGGCACCACTATTTCAGATTAAAAATTTCTATATAATATATAAATAGCCAAATATTTAATTACCATATGTAATCACAGAATTTGATAACTATTTTTCTTAGGTTTAACAAGGGGGTAAATTGTAATAAAAAATTGTGGTAGCACCCTGGTAATATGATGTGCTGAAATTGTCAGCTAAAATTCATTGTCGTACTTTTGAAAGTAAATTCATAACAGATTCAGACAAATCATTAAAAAAAAGATATTTGATAGTTGCAATCAATCATTAATATCTTCTTATCTTAAAAAAAAATCTTTAAAAGAGGTTTTGTATATTTATGTTTTTAAATTGCTAAAAAAGTTGGCTATGTAATATCTAGAAGGGGTTGGGTTGAGCCCCCCCTCTCCCCCCATATAGACACCCTTGTATATAAGTTAGCCAATAGTTCATATAAGTGCATGCCCAGGGGTCGAAAAACTATTTTTTTACTGCAGCGAACTACAACTACTAGTTTTAAAAAGTAGTGACTACAAACTACTTTTCAAAAGTTGTCACTACTTCGCTACTTTCAGATTTTGTCAAAGGATTCAATTTACATTAGAAATCAGAGAAATGGATTAAATAATAAAGCGACCCCTCATTATATTGCATTTGCCAGGGTATAATTAAATAAATGCGACATAACCGAGGGGATTAAAAAATTAAGAAAGGTAACATACAAGAAAATGTTTTGTATTTGTCTCCAAGATGTTAGTTTATACACACATTAGAAATTTCATAGCAAAATTAAGAGCAATATTACAATCTAGAAAATTACAGAGGGACAACTTTAAATGCAAACAACAAATAAATTTGTAAATAAAGCAATTCCGAATATTAAGAAATGTAGCGTTGAAACAAGAAGACCTAATAACGAGTAAATAGACAAATGTTACCAACAAGAAAATGAATTCCTTTGGTGGGTTAGTGCTTGATTTTAGCAGCAAGTGTCAATGATAAAGATCTATGACTTCATGCATTGCATTGTTATACACTGCAGGCTGAGATTCGCAAATTGCTCATCAGAATAAAATTTTCACAAAAGAATAAAGTTTCGGTCACGTGATTTGCAGAATACTACATTTTTTCCCAGAAGTAGCATTAAAAGTAGTGTCTGTTCTCGCTACAAACTACTGATTTTTTGTATTGCACTACTCTCTAGTCTCTACACTACATTCTGCAAAAAGTAGTGCACTACACTACAAACTACTGTTAAAAGTAGTGACTACTGTAGTTTCGCTACTTGTAGCACGCTACTTCCGACCCCTGCGCATGCCAATAAATAACTCATAAGTGATTATATTTCCAAATTGTTTTATGGTATTTTATATATACTTAATATATAATCCTGATGCTACTCCATGTATAATGTTTATAAAAGAAGATAATTTAAGCATCATTTTTGTAATAAAATCATGCAGTTTTAAATATTAGCATTGAGGGATCAAATATTGTTTTAAATATTAGCTTGGGGGACCTGGACATTATATACTTTTTTGGGCTCCCTAGAACACTTTATATACATATTAATACTTTTATTAGGTCTCATTTAAGGCTCCTTTCAGAGAGGGGACACAGGGAACATGCACCAAATGCTCTGCTGTTGTCACCTTCATTACCTGGTGGTATGGAAAAGTATAAATTTTGATTTAGTGGTATACTTGTCTACAAGCTTGGGAACCCCTGCTCTAGCTCATTCTCATTTTTAGTGTATCTAAAGTCTACTACTTCTTTTTAAATTAGTCTTTTCTGATGATATTAGAGTCTAATATTGCTGGAATGAAAATATATAATATATGATTTAATGTAAGTTCTTTGAGATGTATGGTTAATATATCTGTTTTCATGGTATTATAGCTTTTGTTTATATTCTGAATTTTACATGCACAGTTTATTTTTTTAAATTTTTTAATAGAAATAGTTTTAATTAAGCAAAATAACATTCAGGTGGTATCATTAATATTGAAATAGAAAACTGTTTAGAAGATGATCTAATGGCAGCAGAAAAATTATAAATTTTGAAACACTTCAGTTATATTCTCTTAGGCAAAATACAGTATGGTCCTCAGACAATTTGAGACACATTAATTTAAGTACGATTATTCTAAACAGAAATTTATTTAATATATTATTAAATATATTAGTACTGTAATTTCTGTCATTTAATCCATTGACATAACAAGTTTTGAACCAGAAAATTTTAAATAGCACTACAAAAAATGTGAATTTTCAATTACACATTGCTTAACAGTGTATAACCAACTTAAGTGAAAAATGTGTCCAGACCGGGGATCGAACCCACATACCTTGGTATAGTGCACTAAGTGCTTTATCAAGTCTGCAACCTTACCAATGTACATTAGTGAAAGAAGTGCCAGACTGGATGTCGTCCAGATGGCTTAATTGGTAAAGCACTTGGTGCACTATACCAAGGTATCTGAGTTCGATCTCCAGTCTGGACACATTTTTCACTTAAGTTGGTTGTACACTGCTGTTAAGCAAAGTTAAAAGAAAATTCACATCCTTTGTAGTGCTATTTAAAGATTTAAGGCATAGTTTCAGTCCTACTAAAAATTTAATTGGAGACAGAAAATTTTATTTTATAAATTAATTAAAATAAGTACCAGATAGGAATAAGTTACAGTTTATTTAATGGAATTTCGGGTTCTAAACATGTTTATTTGGTCTGCAGATTATACATATGATATTATGGTACTTAGTGTAATTTATTTTATATCTCTTGGATTATTGTATCTATATATTTTGCATTCATTTAAGAAAGCTCTTGATTAATAATTTTGTGAATATTTTATAGGGTTTGAAGATGCTAAGCACAAAGAGGATATTTATTTTGAAATTGTAGAACCCGAAACTTTACATTACACATTTAAAGTGAGGCCAGCACAAGATTTTGGTGTTCCTTTTGTGAGTATAATGTTTCAGACTATCCTAGTAACAACTTGAATGTCTCTCCAGTTTTATATTTGTATGGCCATTCTTTGGATTTTCTTAATACTTTAACTATGAGAAGTTGTTTCAGGAATCATATTACTATATGCTCTCTCTTATCCATATAACCCATTTCATAAGTGTCTAATAAATAGTGACAATGAAATCCTTTATAAGAAATATTAATCAATTGTCTACTTTTTGAGTTAATATGATTCTTTGTGGTTATCTCATCTATTATTTTTCTCAGCATCATTTTTTAATAAATAAGATGTCACCCTTAGAGCTGTAGTAGGTTAAAAAAAAATAGTATATATATAAATAAACATAACTTTGTTTTGAAAAAAATTATAGTAACAAAGCTTACAATATTTTGTTCAAGAAACGTTTTTTTACAAAATCTATAACTTTTTATTTTTGAACATTTTCACTATTTCAAGAAATGCACTCTTGTAACCTTTTTTCACACCAATGAAAAAGACTCCTAAAGATAATAGTACATATTGTCTTATAAATTTCCAACAATGAGTTTTCATTCCATAATACTAGTTGAATCCTTTTTAAAAAGAGCTATTTTTACAGATAACTCGCCACATTTTGATATGATTAAGGTCTGAGAAGTTTAATACCCATTAAAGTGTTGAATTCCATGATCCCCAAGAAATTTTATTGTTTGGTAGAGGGATCGATGATATTAATAATTTAATATCACAATATATTATCAACTCACTCATAACTGGTTGACATTTTATATTTTCGAAAAACAAATGACATAGTATTAAATTTTAATCACAAAACAGTGGAAAACAATGAATCTATTTGCTCATACAACATAATTTCTATATATATTTTTTAAACAAAATATAGAAAAATGAACCAGTTGTTCAGTACCTATTTGCATTTACACCATTACTTTCATAGAGATTTTCCTTAAAGATAGTATTTTCCTTCCTGTATTCATTTTATTGTATTAATCTTTTTAAAAAAGTCTCATTTTCACGACTATAATATGATTCAAAAGAAAAAAAACTCATTTGATAAAATAATATTCAAAATTGTCCACATAAAGATGTATAAAATAGTTTTTTCATTGAACAATAATTGTAGGTTATGTTGGTTAAAAATATCAATTTTTTTTATTTTGTTCAAATTTAGTTTGGCCAGACTGTGTCTGATTATATTTATTTTGTGTGTGGGATGGCCCGGGATGAACCACTACTATATCTCGATCCCTTTGGCATATGCCCTTCATTTAAGCTTGGCATATGCCCTTCATTTAAGCTTGGCATAAACAAATCACTCCATCCTGAAAAAGTTCATTTGATCAATGAGCATTATATGCTTCTCATTTTTAATTTAGCAAATGATTGCTTTAGATGGCTAAAAATATGAATTAAGAAATTAAAAGAAATATCACATATTTTAAGAGGTTTATGATTTATTACAAAAATTAATCATGACAACCATGAAGTTTAATTTTTTCTTTAATTTTTCTAGTCAATTATTATCTAACATTGTTTAAATTCTTTAATGTATCTCTTATTGAAAAAGAAATCTTATTCACTGAATAACTAATAGACTTTACAGAATAGACCCCATACAGAAATTTTATTTTTATTGTAAAATCCACTAGAATAAGCAATAAGTTAATTTTCATAATCCATAGAAATTCACCATAAAAAATTTCAATGTGTTTAAAGTACCTTTTTTATACACAGGACAGCAAAAAAATACTGAATCTAATCGATTCTGGGCATTCATTTTAAGCACAGATATAAATTCATTCGGAGAAACCATGTTCTTGTAAGCAATATCGGTACTATCGGTAATAATATTGAATATGGTACATATTCAAGTGCATTCTATTGGACATGTTATTATCAATATCTTGATATATCACAATATATATGAACCAATAATAGCAGTGGAACAAGAAATGGCAATAAGTGTTATATTCAGTAGTCATCTCTAATGGACAATAGAATTTGCAGTTTGAGAGGATAAGAATGAACGTAGCATGTGAATGTATTGGGATATATTAGGATTCAGCAGATGTAGATTTTCTGTTTTAGATGAAGTAGGCCAGTGAATAAATACATGGATTGGACGAAAGAACAGATTGAAGAAGATATTGGTATGAGATATTCAGCGCTGTTTTTCAGTGTTCAAAATTATGGTGACCACAAAACAATATTTTTGTTATTGGGATATATCGGTAAAGTCAGAGTATTGTTATTGCGATATTTTAAAAATATCAATATTTGACCGATATAGCAATAAATAATCCATCCCTACTGTTTGGTACATTCTTTGAGGACTTGTTTTAAATAACCAGCATCTTTTAAAATTCTATTAATTTTTCATCTAAATATTAAAGCACTGTGTTTGCATTTTCTACCTTTGCAATAACTTTCATGCTGTATTTTAAATTAAGAGCTGCTAACTGCACCAGGCAACATCTATCATTAGTGTACAAAATGCTCTTTAGGCCATGATCTGGCCTATGAATCATGTATTAAAATTTTTGCCTCCTTCAATTACAAATTTTTTTAGATGAATTCTTCTCAGAAAAATGTAGTTCTAAATTTATTATCATTTGGGGTTTTTTTTTTTCAGTTTATTTTCTCTTGGAGCCCTGCATTGTAGGGGTTTTATGGCTCACTCAGTGACATATATTTACATTGTATAAGATGTAAGTGTATTGCTGCACCAACCTTAGTGCAATAATGCAGTGTTTTCAGTTGTGAATAATAGTGCCCTTCATTGTTTGCCATCAGCTGGGATGTGCCCATACTTATTGAAAGCTTGGGCAGCCCTGTTCAAAGGATATTCCAGTTTTAAAATTAGCCTCCTTTTTTGTTGTCAGATCAGCTTAACACCATGTTTTCTTAGAAAATGGAGTCTGTTTTGGAATTCTATTTTCATAATATTTTAATTATACCTTTTAAACAAAAAATCTATATTTACAAAAATAAAATTACTGTACACTGTCATCAAGTTTGCTTACATTTCAATATTAAAAGGAAAGTGCTAATTGCAATATTTATTTAAAAATTTGGACTTTTGTACGAGGCTAGTCCAGAAAGTAGTACCTGTTTACATATAATTAAAAGAAAAATGAAGGAAAGTAAATAATGATTTTATTTAAATGAAAGTAATGCATTTACTCATTTTTCAATGTAGTCGCCGCTGTTGTTTAGACATTTGTTATACCTTGAAATTAGTTTGTTTATGCCTTCCTCATAAACTTCTACCGTCAAAGTAGCCAGCCAATGCTGTCCACCTTCTTTTAAGTCATCATCCTTTGTAAAAGTTCTCCTGACAAGAAATCCTTGAGTTTATTGAACAAATGAGGCATTCAGAAGTCAGCCCGACTTACTCTATCAAATGAAAATGTTCAGTATAAACAGTTAAAGTTATATATCTATAAAAAACTCGATTATTTTGTCAGCATATTTTGATTAAACTCATTAATTTTCTTATAATCAAGGGTAACTTTTCAGCAATGTATAAATATATAGAAAAATTTCAATGTCCCTCTGTTTAAAAAAAAGCCACTTTGTACGGAGTTAGTCACATTACCAACTGAAAGGTATTGACAAAAATTCTGAGTGGTTTATATAAAGGTTATTTTATTAAACAAATATGCACAGAACATAACTTATTTACATGAAAAAAGTATCCAGTATTATTGCAAGTAATAAAATTGATATCCTGAGTTTTGGAAAAAGTGTAGAAATTGTGTCCAAAAATGCAAATTACTCTATTCTGCATAAATGATGTAGTCGCCATCACTGTCAAGTTTGGCTTGCAGGTAGGACTGGGCGATATTAGGATTTCTACATCATGATACATCATCCAGGCTAAATCGCGATATCGCGATGCATCACGATATTAGACTTTTAGTATTACAAACATGGTCGTAATTTTAATATAAAATTTAAGAGTATTTATTATACATACACATTAAACTTATATTATGTTTTAAAAAACCTTTTTTCTTTAGGCTTATGTTTACAAACAAAAATGCAAAATATAATAAAACTTGCTGCAAAAAATAAATAAAAATTTGAAAAAAATATGTTATAATTAATTTGAAGAATCTTTTTTTAAAATGAGCTTTAATTCTTAAAATAATATCAAAAACCAGAATTTGATATTTAGATATATTTCACTTAACTATCCAACCTTCATATTTTTATGGAATTATCTTTAATATGAACGACTGTATTAATTTGCGGGTGTAGCCCGTCTCCTGTACTGGCCAAAATTTAATTTCTGATACTGAAATAAATGACACTTAACTATTTACACTGAAATTTTCATGCAATTATGTTTAATATTAACGATTTTATTTATTTGCGGGTGAAGCTTGCGTTTCTATACTGCCCAAAATTTAATTTCTGATAATTAGATAGGTAATACTTAACTATTCATCCTCAGATTTTTATGCAATTATCTTTAATATTAACGATTTTATCAATTTGCGGGCATAGCCTGCCTCTTGTATTGGCCAATATTTAATTTCTGATATTTTAATGTATTACACTAAACTATTCACTTTCAAATTTTAAGCAATTATCATTCATATTAACGATTTTATTGATTATTTGCGGGCGAAGCCCTCGTTTCTGCACTGCCCAAAATTCAATTTCTGATATTTAGATAGGTTACACTTAACTTTTAACCCTCATGTTTTTATTCAATTATCTTTAATATTAACAATTTTATCAATTTGCAGGCGTAGCCCGCCTCCTGTACTGGCCAAAATTGATTTTTTTATTTTTTAATGTATTACACTTAACTGTTCACTCTCAAATTTTAAGCAACTATCTTTAATATTAACAACTTTATTGATTTTCGGGCGAAGCCCGCGTTTCTGTACTGCCAAAAATTCAATTTCTGATATTTAAATAGGTTAAACTTAACTATTCATCCTCATATTTTTATGCAATTATCTTTAATATTACCAATTTTATCAATTTGCGGGCATAGACCACTTCCTGTACTGGCTAAAATTTAATTTGATATTTTAATAGATTTTCTCAAACTTTTAAGCAACTATCTTCAATAGTAATAAATTTATTGATTTGCGGGCGAAGCCCGATTTTCCGAACTGGCCAAGCATTAATATCTGATATTTATATATATCACACTTTTAATTCTGACCAATAACTAGTTCCTAAAGAAATTCTAAATAATAGAACAAGCACTATAACCAATAAAAAGAAAATCATTTTTATTTCAGATGAATACCTAAATTGAAAATTCATGAGGCAAATTCCCCTTGGCACTATTATATCTCTTAAACTTAAAAAATGTGAAATAATTCGCAAACTGGTCCCCCCCCGCCAGTTGAAAATTCAACAAGCTTTGAATGCTTATCGCACATGTTCTAAGTGACTAATTCTTAGAAATATATATACTTCACAAATCGCATCGCCGTTTTTTCTCAAATGAACATCGTGGTGCTGCTCACTGATCATTTATGCAGCTAGAAAAACAGACTTGTAATTGGGCATGCAGTTATTTGCGATCGGCATCGATTTTGGAAATCAACGATGCGATCTCTCAACGATGCTTCATGGGAGCGTTGTTTATCCACTTTGGAAACGCAAAACCAGAGGAGAAACGAAATCGTCCTTTCCCCACTGGTCTCGCTCGCGCATGCGTCGTTACGCACATTAAATCGGAGGAGAAGACGATCTCTGACACCGGTCTAGTTCACGCATGCGTTGTTTATCCATTTTGAAGATCGCGGGAGAAAGCTTTGCCCTCGTTCATCATCGATCTGGTGTGCGTGATGCATCGCGGGGCCGCGATGCATCGCTAAACGAAAGATAAAGAAGCCGGTTTGATGATTTATGATTTAAATCGATTTTTTGTGATGTATCGATGCATCGCCCAGTGCTACTTGCAGGATAACTCTTTAAGTCTTTATAATACTGGTGATGCACAGGAGGTATATACTTCAGGAGGTCCACCATATCCTTCTTTTTTGACATGGTGATCAGTTTTGATGTGGGATAAATAATATCTTGTGGAACATTAGCAAGGCTTTCTAAAGGCCGTCCGTTTTCATTTTTATGTTTATTTTTCCAAATGGCATCTCTGGTAAGAAATTAATTTTATATTTGATAGTAAATGGTTCGGCCTTCTTAATCCTGATCCATCTCATTTTCAACCAGTTAACTGGTTCACTGTCAACATTCTTTTTGCTGTTGGTGATAGATATTTCTAGTGTTTCCGTTGAATAGAAATCTTCATTTTTCATTTGTGTGAGGACATACTTGTTTATTTTCCTGCAGTCAAGAATAATATAATACCAATCTTTTGGAGAAAAGATGTTGTAACTAGTTTTTGCTCTTTTCTCAATAAAAGAAAAATCAGACTCATACGGAAAGTAACTGTGTAATGGCACAAGGAAATTTAAGTCAATAGTTTCAGTGCTACCACTCTGAGTTTGTAGGTATTTCATAAGAAATAGAATAATTTTTATGTTGCAGTTTTGGCCGCTGCATGAGTCAGAGTACATAACAATATGTTTGGCATTATTGGCATGACCAGTCACGTGTTTTACAATACAAGAGCTAATTTCCTGCGCACCTCTCGAACCTCCGGTTTCCGGCCATACAATACATGTAAGCTTTTTTGTTATTATAAAGGTGAAACCCAAAATCATAAACATACAAGTTTTATTTGTAGTATGCTACAGGCGTTGAAAGTTTCGGGAAAGTAACTGTGTCAAACTTTTGGGAAAGTAACTGTGTGAAAGCCAAAGCCTTCTGGAGCTCGAAAGTTAACACATAGTAATCGCCAGAGCATCTATCCTGGTCCTCTTTTAAACTTTCTCTGGCCTTTTCCGCCTTTCTTAGATGCAGCTCTTTCTCAGTTTCTATTATTTTCCTTTCATCTTCACTTGCCACTAAAATTCTATTTTGTAAACCATCACACACTTGACAGGTGTCTTTAAGCGGCGGTTTAAAATGCAGATTAAAGTTAATTGAAAAAACATGGTAGTATATTTTTTCTTAAACCGTAGTTTTTTAGTTTTCACCACACTACAAGACATATAAATTGTAAAATTTTTTTATTGCAAGGTCAGGGTTCAAATATTTTCTGTGAGGGTTGTGTGATCTTGTATAGCGGCTAAAATAAGCAGGAATTGATTTTATGTGATTTATAAAATCTGATATGTCAACTTTATTTCCTAGGGTTGACTTTCCTCTTCTTTCTACAATACAGATTATGCCATTCTTAATGCTACAACTATGAATTCAACCATCAGGCATTTGAAAGGTTTGCCTAAAGTATGTTTTAGAAACCTGAACATCATTGTTCTTGACTCAGAGAAAAAATGAAAAACTCTGACTTCTTGGAGGTTTAGACTAATTAGTAGGTTGATGTCTCTTAATACTTCTTCATTTGATATAACCATTGAGAAATATGTTTTGCTCACTCTGAGTAGTTAAACTATAAAATGATTTAAAAAGAGTTTCCCTTTCATCTGTCGATATTTTTTCATTGCATTTTCTTGCACACTTACAATCTTTATCACTAAAGACTTTTGCAGTGACTGTATGGGCTGATCTAGTTTTATACTCTTTACCAGAAAGTCTCTTTTTCTTCTGACATGTCCTCTTTCAACTATCAGGGTTTCTTTTTATGTTTACAGCCTCTAACAGGCTCCTGTCTAGACCTAACCTCAAAATCTGAAAGCGCAGAGTCACTGCTTTCCTCAACTGAAACATCAATATCATTCAGTTGTTGAACCTCATTAGAGCCTAAGTTATTTAATCTATTAAGGTTTTGACCCAATCGGAATGAAGGATTTTTAGTACATAGATCTAAACCTGAGTCTGGAATGTAGCCTGGATCAGAGTTCATGTTGCCACCAAAAATGTCACTTTCACTGCTATGTTCACTCATTTCTAATTATTTCTTGATTGAAATAAGAAAGTAAACTTTACAAAGGAAGTAAACATCACACACAATCACTATAAAGTCAGTATACAAAGTCAGTTCAACAATAACAATAAACAATTGTACAATAAACATCAGCTGTCATGGAGACATGGTGTTGATCCCGTTGGCCATTGAAACATCTGGTAAAATGTTCAGTTGCCAGAGCAGATAGAGCATTCTAGTGGCAAACCATTGAACTGTAGTGTTAGTTGTCTTGGCCACTGAAAAATATTCACTGATGCAACCCAACCATGTTATTGCCTGAATTTTCTAAAATAAATGGAGTTAGTCAGATTGACTTCTGGATGCCTCAAATGATAGTCACTTGGAGCCAAGTCTGGGTTATAGGGAGGATGGTCAAAAACCTACCACTTACACTTCCAAAGAAGGTCATTGGTCTTTCGAGCCATGTGGGGATGAGCATTGTTATGCAGAACAATGCCAAGTGTCAGCATTCCTGCCTCTTGTTTTGGATGGCCTACGCAGCTACTGAAGTGTTTCACAGTATGCATCTGTATTGATGTTCATCCCTTGGGGCATGCAATCAACCAACAACAGACTTTTTTAGTCCCAGAACACTGAGGCCATAACCTTTTTCATAGAAAATGACTGCTTAAACTTGTGCAGCCTTGTTGGAGATCGTGGATGGTGCCACTCCATAGACTTGTGTTTGGTCTCAGGTGTGAAATGGCACATCCAGGTTTCATCCCCAGTAACAATTTAGTCAAGGAATACATCACCCTGTTGCTCGTAACGAGTCCCAATGCCTTATTATCGGTATGTGTGGTAACTTGCTAAGTATGGACAGCTGTAACCAGCCTTTAGTAGGCTTTGTCTAGAGCTTACCAGCAGTTCCACTCTCAAATTCACAACTTTTAAGATTTTTTGTGTGTAATGTTACAAAATCTCGATACCTGGAATTTTTTTATGGGTATGGAAACCTGGAAAAGTCAGGGAAATTTGTTGCTGATTTGGAATAGACACCCTGTCTCGTACAGTAATCTTCAGTAATCCTGCGATGAATTTTGCTTGGATGGACATTTTCTGCATTCAGAAAACAGATCACACTTCACATTTAGTGGGATTTTTTATCTTATGCGGCATTGTAAACAGTCACAAAACTCACACCATGCACCAGAAGAACTTGAACTCTTTTTTTCTCACAAAGCTACAATGTTAATTTAGAAACCTGTGCCGCTTTGCTTTTAATAGGTGCCATTTGTATAAATAAACTGTTAGTATTTTCTGGAAAGCCCTCATATGAAAAGAAATTTGTCACTTTTTTGCTCCCTACTACATTTGAATTGACCTTACTTTAAGTTTTAATACAATTATTTGATACAGAATATCTTATAGATTATTAATGTTTGTATCAAGCATGCAGAAAAATTAATGTTTATATCAAGCATGTTTATATCATACATGCAGAATAATAAAAAAAAAAGATAGAATCTTATTATATAAATTTATATAATTATAATTATTATAATTATTATAATTATATAATAAATTTTGATGATTTTTGGAAAATACAATAATTATAAAAATAGCATGGAACTCATTGAAATTATGAATAATATAGAAATAAATGAGATTTTTTTATCCAGAGATCACACAACTTGTACAATAATTTTAAGGAACCCACTTAAAATAAGTCCCCTTTTTGAACATCCTACTTAAAATTTTGATTAGGATTTAAAAACTCGCACCTTATTTTTTTCCTACAATTTTTTACTGTGTAGAAGATGTAATTTTAATATTGCTAATATTTTAGATCCATGGTGATGTAAAACTTCACCTGTATGTTAAGAAAATTCTTCAAGGATCAATTTCCTTTTACTGTTTTGCTAATATGTATCTCATCTGTAGGTTTATGAAAATAGGCATAATGTACAGAATGAATTGATTGTGTGCAGAGATCTAGATTATTTAAGAGTTTTTACTAAAAATATAAATGATATAGGTGCAAAAACAGTTTTTTACCATTCTTATTTGAATCATATGAGTACTGGTGATAATCCTTTAAGGGGGTTATTGAAATTGTCACAGGTAATATAAAAAGTACAATTTATGATTAGAAATGTTCTTTTGATTTTTATGTAGTTAATTTTTTTACATTGATCATGCAATAAGTAAATCAATATTTAGACATATTATTTTGAATGATATTAATGAAAATAAAAGACTAGTTATCAGAAACTGTGTTACAGTAATATAAAAACATTTCAACAAAATAAAAACAGAAAACAACTGTCTTAGAATTATAAAATAAATATCTCAGATACATAAAATATATGCAATATGGTTCACTTAATTGAATTTTACTTTTTAGAATTTTTGTACACAACTAGCCATTAAAATTGTAATATCCGGAAGGAATGCAAATAACAGAATGATATTTATTGTACAAATACATTATAATGGGAAGGACAAGTGATTACATTTTCAGAAAATTTGGAGGTATAGATCCTGAGAAAACACTACCCAGAGAAGCCACCCCTGGCTGGAATAACAGCATTTATCTGCCTAGGCAAGGAGTCGAACAGAGATTGGATGTCATGTACAGGTACAGCAGTCCATACACCTTCAACACTATACCACAGTTCATCAACCATAGTGACTGGCAAGTGGTGGCATGCCAGTTGCTCAGCAGCCATTGACCAGACATTTTCAATTAGTAAGAAATCAGGAGAACGTGCTGGCCAGGGCAGCAGTCAAACATGTTCTGTATCAAGGAAGGTCAGGATTGTACGACCAACATGCAGTCGTGCATTGTCTTGCTAAAACGTAGAGTTGTGGAGGCATCGAAGGTAGGGCAGAACCACAGGCCATAATACATCAGAAATGTAATGGCTGCTGTTGAAATTGCCGGCAATGCAAACAAGAGGATACCGAGACGTATATCCAGTGGCACCTCATACCGTCGCTCCAGGTGATATGAGAGTATGACGATGTCGAATGCAAGCTGGCAATGTGCATTTTCCACGATGCCGTCAAACATGGATGCTGGCATCATGATGTTGTATATGACGCAGGAATGACGTCTCACATCATCTTTTCAGATGAATCCAGGCTCTGTATACAGCATCAAGAAATTTGTATCACAGCTCACCAGAAAACCAAGAGAACTAAATGCTTGTGCTGCAAATACAGAACAAGAGTTGTTGTAAATTGGATGCATTTTAGATGTTTGCTGTGCTACATTTAGCCTATGATCAGAGAAAGCAGTGTAGAATGGCTGTCTAATTCTATATGAGCATTTTACACAATGTTCTACCGATGATAAAAGAGATGCCAAAGCAAAAAACACATTTTCTTGTTTGGAAAAATACTTAGCTCCACATTTATGCTAAATCTTGGGGCTATGTATGATGCTGTGAAAGAGTTATCTTTTTTATCTTTGGAATTTCAAAATCGACAGATGATGATAATCCATGCTCTTTGATTAATAAGATTGAAATTACAGGTTTTGAATCTAGGTTTGAAAAGCCTGGTTAACATGCTTCTGGATCACTTGAAGGATATAAACATCTTGAAATTTAAAAGTGTTTCTTTTCAAGAAGGGGGAAAAGATATGCCTAAAATTAACCCTGGTTCAATTTTACAGATGTTTAGCTTATTTAATAGTACCAAACAACTATTTATTTAATGACTAGCTTATTTATTAGAACCTACCTGACTAAATGACTTCCTGTTTGATATCCTAAAGTAAAATTGACTGAAAAAGCCAAAGATGATATAAAAATTAGGTGTTCACATTGAAAACTTCAGAGTTTGGTAAAAATTTAGCTTGAAGACAGTTGGTTTATGAAGGCTTGAAGGCTTATTTTCTTTGACATGAATTAAAATAAGACATAATTTCTAGTTGAATGGCTATATCTGTTTGTTTTTTTTTATTCTGGGAATCTAGTGATTAAAATTTATGAGGTGTTCTTTTTTTTTTTTTTTTTGCTGACTGTACATTTATAGAAAATACTGTTGCTTACTTGCTAGTTGCTCTTTTAATATTCAATTTAGGTTTACATTCTTAACTAGCTATGATAGAAAAGTATATATTTAATCAGAATTTTTTAAAAAGTTTTTAGAATATATAAAAGTTATAGTATAGCATCCCCCCCCCAAAACAGAAAATAATGATTGTACAACTTTATTAATATTAATTTAAGCACCATTATAAGTATCATCCATTCTACGGAATCATTGAGATTATTAAATACACATTTATTGGCTTGTGAGAAATATTTTTGGCTGAGGTAAACTTTAAAAATATTCTCCAGAAGAATGTAGCAGACATCATTATCTTAAAATTTTTATTCTATTTTTCCTTTTAATCACTGTATAACCACTTTCATCCTCACATCTTCTAGTTCATCTGCTGTATTTTGCAAAATATATACAAATCTGTGGGTTTTTTTTCTTGCTTCAAATTGGCCCAGATTAAAATCACCAATTTCAATTTTTAATAAAGTATCTTTACTAGTGTATACAAAAGTTTGTATTCAGAACTATTGGTTTTACTAGACAAAGTTACCCCATCAAACATAATAAATTGTTTCTTAAATAAAAATGATTAACCATATTTACATCTGTGGTGACAGTAGTATAATGCATTCTTAAGAGTGTGTGTGTATGTTGGGGGGAGGGGGGCAGCCATCTGGATTAATTTGGTATCATAGATGCCTTAAAAACTATCAAAACTTTTTATTTTTACCAAAAATGACTAATATATATTTAATGTTTTGTTCACAAGATACATGGCATTTGAAACTCAGAAATCAAAGCTAAAAATGCGAATTGTTTGAAAGAATCTATTAAGAAAAAAAATATCATTTTAAACCCTTTTTTATTAACAAAAAATAGTTTTTTTCTAGATGTGATATTGTAGACAAAGTTTTTTATTTGAATGCATGAGAAATTTGTGAACTGGATGCAAATTTGCTTGAGTTAAACAAGTAGTTCAATTTGTAACATTTTATGTATCAGGTTTTTAATATTTTTTAAGGCTGTTCTTAATCCAAAGGAGCTACTTTCTAACACATTTCTTAATTCATTTTTGTTCAGAAATGCATGAAATGGTCAGATGTTCTTATTCAGAAAACTATGTAATTGAATGGTGTTTTTCTGTTTGGTAAAGGAAAATATTTCTTTCAGAAAACGTTGTCAAAGTTGTCATTTTGAACCGAATTTCCTGATGTGACAGTGTGGGAAAGGAGAAAAACTGGTTGTCATGTGACAACAATTGCTTATAACTTGATAAGTAATTCATTTATTAAAAAAAAAAAAAAACACCATTTGTTTCCAAAATGCTTTAATAGCTGCCAATTTTATGCCTTTTCGTTTAAAAATGACTCAGAAAATGTGTCAGAAAGTTTTATGCTGTTGAGCAGGGAATTTGGGAAACACCTTAAGAATTTTAACTATGTATTCATAAATTAAATTTTTGTTTTTCCCCATTTGTAATTTTTCTATCATATATTTTATTTATGTGTTGCTTTTTTTTTTTCTAGAATGATAGTCTTCACAATGTTGGATTGGTTGTTGCTGAGCCTGCTCATGGATGTAGTGCACCCATCAACAAACTTGAACTTAAAAACAACATTGCCTTGATTGAAAGAGGGTAATTCAAAATTTTAAAATCATATATAAATTAATTATTGTCACGTTATTTTTATTTTTAAAAGATTTTATGGTTTTATGCAGATATGTTTTTTTAGTGTTAATTTTTTAGGAAAAGTTATATCACTTCGTTCCTTATTGAATTAAAAAAAGTAAATTGTAATGTTTATGGAGTATTTCAAAGCATATATTAAATTGTAAATGTAATACATAAGATGTTTTTAATTTTGAAGAATTATTTA